>VZTN01003885.1:149337-269543 GCA_013400515.1 Erpornis zantholeuca
AATGAGAAGGGAGGGGGGGAAAACTTGAGTTCATAATAAAATTCTATGCAAGAGAAAATTGTACTTGAGTAGAGAAAATACGGAATGCCTGGAATAAGGTTTTGCAGCCAAATTGCAGACCTATCAGCTTCATCCTGAAAGATTAAAATGATAATAATCTTAGTTCTTATTAAAACTATGTGAGGTTTTAAGGAATTTATACACAGATGCACGAAACAATTTAGCTTCTCTTTAAAAAGTAAGATGAAAGACTGAATGAGAATTGCTGGACTTCTCATTGTAAAAAATCTCCATATTTCATTAAAATATAATTTTGCATTAAATTCTGTAATTATCAAGACTATTCTTTAAGTCATACTGCATTCAATCTAATTAGAAAGCTTAGATCTCACCTTTGTACTGAACTTTCAACTCTCTGATGCCAATTAGAAACTATTTTAAATGAATTTCCCAATTAAACTGACTCCTGTGATCAATTCTGACAGAAGATAAAACCCGGAATTTTCAGGGAGGGGGGGAAAAAAAAGGTAAGAAAGAGAGGCATAGAGATGTACAGCCTATCTGTATTTCTGAAATTATTTTGAATAGTTTTTGTATCCTTATTATGATGAATATCTCATCTCCTATGCCTGAAACATCCTCTCAGAAATAGCTTATATCAAAAGTGTTTAAACTGCAATTAGTATTGTTTCATTATTCAGCACATTTCCATTTGCAATAAATACCTTGTTTTATTATACTCTATATTTGGTTCTCATGTTATAAGCTATCACATTAGATGCATTATAAATGTAAACTATTAACAGTTTAGATTCTTTTAAGTTGTTATCAATTTCAGGCTTTTGACAGCTTAAAGGAAATTCTGTAAACATACCTCCTCTCCTCTAGAAAATGGTTTCTATAAAGCCAAGAGCCACCTTACAATTAACAAATGCCTGTATTCCCGTTTTGTGGAGAACAAAATTACCTGAAGTTTCCCATATAAAAGACCATATAATTAACATTAGTAAAACGTGGCGAGATATTCCGACAGCCTAATTATATCAATGAGTCATCTAACTCCTGTTTGTATCAATTCAATTTATCTTCATTTCAATCAGGGCAGCCTGACGGATAGGTATCATTAGAGGTGACAAAGCCTGGCGCTGCAGAGAAGCGCAGGACAAGGCTGATATCCCAGATAAGGCAGCCCGAGACCTCCTAACGCGGCGCAGCTGGAAATGACTCCTTGTACACACATCATTGCCTCCACTAAGGGTGCCTACAAGTTATCATTAGGCACACTCATTGTTGAAGACTAACCAGGTCAGTGTTTCTGATCAGGTTGCAAATTAGACCAATTGAAGTGTTCTTAACCTACAGACTGGTGTCAGTAAGGACCTAACGGTGCTGAAGCTACACAGTAATGTGCACACCACCATTACTGCACATCTCACGCTGAACACAAACAGATTTAGGCAAAGCGATTGGGGAGGGGTGTGTACAGAGAATACAAATTACACAGGCGACACAATGCTGTTGTTTTAGAGCAAATTTGATGCAAAACAATTGTTCATTGGCAAACATATTAACCAAAAGTGCAGACTTGGGCAATGAGAGCATTAGAGGTGCAGATAAACATGTCATTATAAAGCCAAGGAACCAACATGCATTTCTATTTCAAATTATAATCCTGCTGGCTTTCCATATAATAGTTAAATAACAGTTTTCAGAAACACAAATGATGGCTAAATGAGGGGTTTAAAGTCTGATCTAGCATGAGCATTATACTTGGCTGAAAAAGCTGATATTGGGAAGGAGGGGGAAGAGTAAAATCGTTTCACTTGCCACACTTACTATTTTTTCCTCCATTCTATTTTCCTGCACGAATTCCAGAGGCAAGGGTTGCATCCTGCCTGCTCTTGTCAGTGGGGCATGGCACACTAGCAAAACCAAACCCACAGAGCACCAACATATAGAAAATACCTGCATGAAGTTGGGCTTTTGTTTTTCATGTAATAAACCAGCATGCAAGTTTCATTCAACTGAAGCATGTAAGCTATCAGTGTTTCCCTGTTTGACTGCTATGTGTTGGATAAAATGGGCATTGTTTTTGATAGGCTATTAAAGGACTTTTATTTGGAGGACTTCCTCCCAAGTTGGACCTACACAGGCAGAACAGTTAATAGGTATAGGCTTGAAAGTTGAAAGGATACAGCCAAAATAATCAGAAACACACAAGAAAAAAAATCGTGCAGGATGCACAAGGCTCTTCAATACAGCAGTTCACTAAACAAGTTTGGTATATGAATTTAGGAGTTTGGTGTTGCTTTTTAAAAAAAAATACATCCCCATCAGCAAACGAGAGAGATCTTCACACCAGTGTCAATCATATATTTTCTAATCACTGCACAGAAGTAGAGAGGACATACAGAGAGCATGTCCATTAATCAATATGCAAAGAATACATCGTCTCAAGAGTATGTATTTATGGTTATAAGTTAAGATGATTATGCAGCATGAATTTCTGAGCTGGGAAACTCTTTATCAGCTAACAAACGGGAAGCAAACCTCAATTTAGAGCCATGTACAGTCATGTCCTTAAAGGCTTGTCCTTAAGAATTCAAGTAGAATTAAGCTGAAATGAGTGACAAGGTGGAGAGGACATGGGACATTGCATGACACGCAGTGACCAGCTGGAGCATTTCAGGTCAGCTGATAAGCAAATGGTAAAAATTGTCTGACCTGGGTCATTACAACTGATAAATGCAAGGAAATAATAACCTTGTACGTGCATTCAAAGCTGTCCCGGGGTTACTGTAACACCTGGGTTGGTCCCTATTGGGTGGACAAGGACTACACAGAACAGCCCAGCACAACCCACAGGAGGAGCCTCTCAACTGATATTCAAACCCTCAAGATGAGTTTGGACTGTGCTAGAGCAGATTAGATTTGGAGACATCAAGAATGGCTTCTAGTATTCACCCCACACCCCCAAACTGGTGAGTAATACCAATTTTTCCCTCAACAGCACTCCCTTTGTATCAGCACACTCACTGCAAGTTTAAAGAAATGCAACAACCACAACTCCAAGTAAAACACAGAACAGGAGAAGAAGGAAATTAGAAAGTGTCTTGTTAATTACAAAAATAATTAAGTAAAAGCTTTTCAGACAACCTGACTCAAATTCTGAATGAGCTGCTTCGCAGTTTAGAGAGTCCAGGCCAGATGATGGTTACGAGCTCAAAACAAGTGTTATTACAGACTACTATCTAGACATGGGCCAAACTAAACAAGGCTTTGAAGATCTCCAGACAATGCTCTGAGTAGGAACCCAATCCAAACTCTACCGCTTGTTCTCATCTCAAATTCAACTCAAAACCAGAAAAACCTGGATGCTTTAACATGTCCTTCTACATTTTTTATTCAGAATACAATGAGCATAAATACACACGAGCCAAAATAAACCTGTGAGCCAGGATCTTGAAAAGTAACCTGAAAAGTGAAATGAAGACTGGGATGGATCTTTTTTGAAGCAGTTTTCCAGAGAAGGACTACACACACACACATGTGCTGGATTATCTGTGAATTGCTATTACATACCTGCACATATAACAGCAAATATCAGTGGCTCTTACATAACACAACCTAAAACTTATTTCAGCCTTATTTTTCATGTGTTTACAACCTGGTCTCTAACTTTTGGACTGGAGTTAAAAATAGCCGTGCAGCATCTGTTTCCAGAAATATTCGGTTATTATTTTAAATATTTAATAAAATAAAATTAATATTTTGGGGGCTTTTCAGAGAAACATGCACTCTGTGGTGAGGTGGGGCTCTCAAAGTATTTGGAAAACTGGCATAACCTGGATTACAACCCTTTTTCTATGGAGAAGAGAGGCAGTACCATTCCCCTGCATCATCCCCGAGTGCTGAGCTGGATGGACTGTCTCCCAACAACAACACAGTTCTTGGCATTTCTGCTGATTCTGTTTCTACACACAGGAAGCATGGAGGCACTCTAGAGCTAGAAGCTGTCCAACAGCAAAGGATCTAAGTGGCAATTCTCCTTGAGAGGTTGGCATTGCCAAAGGTCCTTCTGTCCTCCTTAATCCACCTTCTCAAGATGTGAGAATTTTCTCATCTTAAAGAAACTCATCTTCACAACACTTCTGCCACACAGGGAAGGCCACTATCCCCAATTTACAGAAAGGACATGACATGGGGAAAACCATGTCATTACTTCATTTGGCCATCAGTGGGGCAGGATCTTGAACCCACATCTGGAGCTAACCTCCCAGGAGCCATTCCGTGAAAGTAATTATGTGTCTGACCTCAAACAAATAGTAGGAACCCACTGTTTAAAAATTTATTCTTTCTCTTCTTCTCTTATCTTATACTCTTAAGGTATAACGAGACTCAGCCATGGGCAGCTGAATGCAGTTATTTCTGCAGAGAAGATAAAGCTTTGAACCTTAACTGATGTGTAATAGCTAAATATGGTCACAACCCCAGTCGCTATCACAGAACAACCTAATGTCCTCTTTCTTCCCATTTCTTCCCTCCCCAAAAAGTCCAATTGTTCTGAGGGGATAGAGATTAATGATATTCATACTAGAATAACAGCTACAGGGAAAAAGCTAGCAAATATATTACAGGACCCAAATTACAGTAGTAAGAAAATACATCGTGCTGTGATGTAGAGATGTAAATGAATTAATCCTGACATCTGTTTCTTTTGCAGAGGGATTAGTCATAGTTTGAAGCTGACCTTGCAAGAAGCATGCAAGGTGATCAACTAAAAATGGATAGTGGTGCCCTCCGATGTTACGGAGATAATACTCTTCAACCTCCCAAATCACACACTACACACTTGGTGTACAAAAAAGGTCACCCCACTTTGTACACTGAAATGAAGAGCTACTGGACAGCCTGTGCATTTGATCCAGCACAGATCATCCAAAGGTCAGACAGGTACCCTGAGTCCCAGCTCAGCTACAGACTGTAGCAGTAGATTGCCAGACAGACAGTTTTTCCTCTAAATTTTGATGCTATTTTTTTTCCCTGAGCTTAGAAGAATGTTTTATGTGCAACTGCAACAAAGTGCAAGAGATTACCATCCCAAAAGCTATTTTTATCTGGTCAGATGGCTTTTTTTCACAACACATCATGGTGCTTCCTGGCACTAAGACACTTGTCAAATCATCTTCGTGGCACATTTCCAGACTTTACAACCAAATTTTCATGCACAAGTTTGGACCTATAGTTAAAAGGCAAACAAAGGCAGTGATCCTAGCAGGTTACAATGCTCTTGCCATATGCTTCCCTTCAGGCTCACATTTTCTGCAAGATGTGAACTAGTGTCAGTAAGCTAGAACTGTTAATGGCATGCTAAGATTAATACATGTATTGAGGAACTTTGTGCCTCCATATTAGTGTTTCACTAATATTTTTAAAGAAAATACATTAGCATGGAAGGAAATGTGGTTCCTGCATAAACAGAAAAGCTATTTTTTAGAAAGACTCTAGAATCAGACACACATTGCATGCTTGAAAAATAAACCCACACTCAACAGGCTTTTCTTACTGAGCCCCAATGTCTTAAAAGGACAAAGAAATCCTTTTAATGAACTCTCTAAGTAAGTTTTTACATAATATATTTTAAAAAGTGAATAAACCTGTTTTAACGTGACAGCTTCCGTAGGGCTCAAGAGACATTCTAGCCTATTGTGCCGGCGGATTAACTCTATTCACCAAGGAAGAGGATACCAACATGTCCCATTATGCCCAACAACTGCAGAGATCTGCAGGGATGAATGCTGTGCTTACACGTGTGTGCTGAATCATCAAATGCCCTTCCCAGCAAGAACCCACATCTCCAACTTCCAGCCTTTGCTGTGCAAGCTCCTCAAGGCCTGGCTGCAAAACGTGAGCCACCCCAGCGGAGACTCCTCGCTCAAAGGAGGCTCACAGCCCGTGGGCTCTGCTGGAGGAGACAACCACAGTGCAGGACACAACCACACTGCTGCCTGCCCTGCACCTCCACCAGATGTGAATAAACCTCAAGCACTGGCGTCCAACCTGAACTGCCACACCCTTCTGACCTCTTACAGCTCAGTGACACGGCAGAAGCCTCTTCTCCAAGGAGTGGGATGGGAGCCCTCCAGCAGATCTGTGGGGTTGAGGGCAGCCAGCAGCCATGTTTTAAGGAGTCCAAGTTAGATGCACTGGATGATCTACACTGCAGCCCAGCACTTGCCTGACAGCTCTACTTTTGGTTAAACCGCATTTTTTGGTTTGCAAATGTGGGAAGTGGGAATACTTCGGGTGAAACCTGGCCCCAGCTAAGAATGAGAAGCTTTGCAACCCATTTTCCCTGAGGGCAGCATTTTGCACACTTTAAGTCAACACCAGGCAGAACACCAAGTAAAGGATTCCTCTTTGCATTTCACAGAAGAAGGTATTCAAATACTGGAGGCTATCAAAAAGGAGAACAACTTCATTTTCTTGTGCCTTCACTAACAGACTGAATTTAAAAACAATTAGAACCCCTGGAAAAAAGAAATTACATAAAAAAACTCTAGCATTTCAAGAGATGAGACTCATACTATACAAGGCAGAGCTGCCCCCAGCCTGAGATCTTGTCAAAAATTCTTGATATTCGGTCTAATTAACTTCTGGGCTTCACCTTCTGCTTCCTCGGTGTGAGCGAAAGAAAATCTTTTATTTTTTTACAGATGGGGTTTTAAGAGGAAGCTGTTGATTTCAATCAGTCTTAGACCTTTACCCTGTAATATGGTCCTCAACGCAAAGCCTTGTGTCCTTCTATTTACGTAACAGACTCCCATGCTATGGGGCCCCACAGAAGGCTCAAATATCCACAAAGAAAATACCTACGAATGACTCTTCCTACAGCTGATCTGGTAGAAATCCTTCCACCTGCAACGACACGCTTTTGTGCGCTGTCTCACTCCGAGATGGGCTGTGTGAAACCACAAAAATGCAGCTCCAACGGCACAAGCTCCATCTGCACTGTGGAGACTATTAAGGCTAATCCAGCATTCCTAGACTGTGGTGCGAGACATTCCCAGTATAGACCTGCTCCGGCAGCACTCTGCCAGTGAGTTAAGTACTCTAAAACCATAACTCGTCTCGTATTTCTCCCGGCAGCCGCGCCAGGTCAGGCGATCCCGGCTGCTCTCCCGTGTCTTGCCCTTGCCTGCATCTTGGCCGTGCAGCTGGTGGCCAACACACATGGTGAGCCGGACACTGGGACTGACCCCAGCCAGGGCCACCAGCCTGAGAGCTTTCAGAGTGCTTATTTTTAACTCACACCCCTTTTCTCTGATTTGGTCTCCCAACCCCAGCAGTACAGATGAGAGAATGGTTTGTAACCCAGTCAAGAGGGTCCAACCATGGTCTGCAGGTCCCTATGGATCACATCATGGCTTGTCTGATCCCATAGTGAAACAGTTTGGGAAGCTAAATCCACATACTGAAGGAAAAAAAAAAAAGATAAAGAATAAAAAAGAAGCCCTTCTTTGTCAAGTTATCTGTAACTACAGCTTTCCGAGTTAGCTGACAGGAGTCAGAAACACCAGCACTGGGTAGGGAGAAACACAGCAGAGCCACGGTGAGGCCATTCCCTTCAGCTGCTTCAGTCTGATGCTGTATCAGCCAGAGTGCAAAACCATATCCCAGAGACAATCTGCATGGGGGGGTGACTGCTGGAGCTGGCATGGGCACTGAAAGAAATGCTTGTCAAACCATACCCTTGGAGCACACACAATTTAAACTGGAGAAAGCAAGCTTTAGCCAGCATGGCTTCACAACGTTTTGCCCTCCAGTGAGCAAAATCAACCATATCATCAAAAGCGCAGTTTTGCTGGCATAATTGCATTTACAGAATCACCAGGGATTTTGCCTGAACAGCTACAGCAGTGTGGGGGAAGAAAAAAAAAACAAAACCACCAACCAAACACACACTTCATCAATATCCTTGACCACTGTCGCTGTGTTGGCAAAACTCTTCAGAGCAGACCTGGCCTATATTACTATCACAACTTGTATCAGAAAAAGTATTTTTCTCCTGCTTCGTTTAGGCTCTGCAGTTCATGCAACAGAAACCAACTTATTTTCACTTCTGCTTATATTCAATCCCTATTTTTCACAAGTTTGCAGACCCGACAGATTTCAAATACTGCAGGGGGGAGTTTAAAACCAACTGTCTTCCCCTTGAATGGGATTTGTAGATACAATCTCTCATGAAAAGGAGATGGAATCCTGCCTGTGAAAAACTTTTGCTAATACAGGAACTCTCCTTACCAAGCTAGCAGTCAGGCTTCTATAACCAGTATATAGGTAGAGATAGCTGCTGGCTAGCAAAGGTGTACCTGCAGCCATACATGAGCACCCTAATTTAGTCCCCCACAACTAGCAACTCTGTCTCCCAGTCAGTGCTGATGGGCAGACCCCTGCTAGGACGATAAAATCAGAAAGTGTCTCCTCAGATGTTATTGGGAAAATTGCTTTGGGAGAGACGAGTCACATCTGGCGGGCTGCAAGACGAGGAACGAGCAGAGGTAAATGTGTGGGGATGATGCCCCTCACAACAACAAGCACAGGAGGCAACAGCCACTAGCTGGATTACAAACACATGTATTGCCTCCTGGAGGAACAATGTTTACTGGGTGACGAGACTGTGCTGTACCCTCACACTAAAATTCAAATAAATCGCTCCTGCAAGCTTTTTCCTTAATGGCTGCTGCTGAAGAGATGGAGCATGCTCAGCCTGTGGTTGCTGAGTCCCTCCACACCCCTCACTCTAGAAAACAAGAGTGTCAGTGTGCTCAGGGTGACACCACAGCAGCCCCCTGACTGCCCTGCCAGCATCCACACACCCCTGAGCAGCTGCCCACACCTTCCCTGCCTGCCCCACCAACGTGGAGACTGCACAGGGAGTTTCCAGCTTCCGTGAGTGCTTTGGTACCTTTTGGCTAGCAAAGGACAGAGCCCCATGGCTGCCCCCATCCCAAAGAGGGGCACCAGCCCCCTCCAGCTGCCATCTAAAGGGCAAACTTTGTTATAAGTTCCACACAGAAACAACTGCAGCCTCTCGCTCCCTTGGACGTTTTGTGCCTTTCTTTGTCCCAGTAACTAACTGGGGGAATTCACATGAGAAGAGCAACTCTGCTTCCTAAAGGTGAACGGCAAGTTTGAAAACCAGAGGTCTTAAAGAGCTAAAATGGGCCATAGAAAATGAATGCAGGTTTAAGATTACCTCTCCATCATTTTACAACAGCAAAATGTTAAGGCAGAACTCTCTTTCTGCTCTGCAGCTGGCAAATCCAGAGTTAAGGGCAAGACTGCTTGATGTGTGCCTTTTTTTTTTCCTTGCCTTTTTTTTTCTCTTTTTTACATCACTTCTCTGCTGTAGAGGAGCCTGAATTCAGAGTGGTGGGTACCTCTACAAAGCATAGACTCCATTTATCAATATGGGGAAAAGAGAGAAAAGGATTGTTAGGTTTCTTGAAAGCATCTGTGTTTTTACCAAGCAACTCAAATAATATTAATTAAACACCCCGTAGAGGAGAGAATATCAGCTCTAACTCAGTACCTCCAGCAATTCACACTGAGCTGATTTAAGAGGTTGTCTCTCTGGGGGCTGATACCCTCATCGAGATGGAAGAAGACAACATGTGCCCACGTATGAACTGCTGCAGTCTGCTCCCTGACATGCTAACAGTGGTTTGAGGTCACCACCAGAGTAAGCACCCATCCTGCTCCACATTCTCTCCTGCTTGATGGAGGGCCAGGGCAGGCAGCTCGAGTGCCAGCTCCTGGGTCAAGGCCCTGCAACTCATGGTTTGTACTCCCTGCGGTGTCTGCAAATTACAAGACTATCTATCCTTCCTGGCTGGAAACTGCCAACAATTTGGGGCTTTCCTTTCTGTAAGTTAGCCCAGTAGCTTTTTAACCACATTGTTTAAGTGCTCCCCACAAGACTATCCTAAAAATCTGCAGCAAGAGCTACCACATCACCTACAGGCACCCGGCTGCAGTGTGGACTCTCAACCAGCAAATCCTCTGGGCCTTATTATTTGTCCAAGGCAAACAATAAATGATGGTGGCTTAAAACTACTGGAAGAACATCATCTGACCCTGAATGGCCATTTTTAGGACTAATTTGCCACCTCTGCACCTCAGATATGGAGACAGTTGTTGGAATGGGGGAGCAGGGCGGTGTCCAAGCAGTTGCATGCGAGCTGGAGTGACATCCACCAGCACTGCAGAGGAGGAGGAGGAGAATGGGCTTGGGGGGCCTCAGACACACTGATTGCCCTTTGTGCCTCTGTCCTGGGCTGCTCTAATACAAACCAGGCACAATTTCCACACACATTGTGACAGCTCCATGCAGAACTAACCCAGCAGCTCCCAAGCACTGCAATACTAGGCTCCACTTTAGTGAAGAAGATGGACTCAACCAGCTCTTTGCCTCTTCATACCTCCTTCCTCACACAATGCCATTTTTCACCACTGAGGACAAGCCATGTGAACAACTTAAAACCTTCCCATGGCCCTGTTTGGATGATGAATGTTTTCCTAACATGAGGAGCTAATCCAGAAGCAGAAATATCACCTAAAGCTGGAGGAAGATGGCCACAGCCAGCCCGTGTGTCCAGTCAGGGAGGTCTCCAGCGGTGGCACTTCTGGGAAGCATTCTTCCAGCCCAGACTCTGCTAACAGTGGTTTCTCTCCCTGCTGTGCATCTCTCTTGTGGCCACACAGGCAAAGCCAAGACACAGTCCGGCCTTGGCTCCTTTTATTTTTGCTCTCTTGGCACCTCTGTGCTGGCTGGGCACTACCAGCAGGGGAGTTTTCTTTCAAGGCACCATTACAGCAGCCCCAGCATCCCAGAATAGATGCACAGATGACATCCTGACTCAGCCCAGATGGATGTGTGCAGGAGAACTGACAATTAAAGCGGATGCAGAATATAGGAAGTCTGAAGAAAAATATCCCGGACTGCCACAGCTCGCTTTCCAGAATGTAAATACATGTTTAATGCATCCTTGGATTTGGCAGGAGGGCTGCAGAGGAGACACCAATGATCCTGGTCTAAAAAACCCACGGTGGTAGAGACAGAGTTGTGCTCTCAGTATGCTCACCAGAAGCTGGTAACAGAACTGGGAGGATCTACAAGGTCTCATCAAATTTTAGCATCTACCCACCCCAGCACATGGAGAACTGGATTAGTTCTTCCAGCTGACACCCCAGCAGGGTGGGGTGTTTTGCCATACCTGATGCTGCTGTCACAGCCACCACATCCTTTGACTACACAGGGCAGCAGGATATGGCAACGTGGTCCAGCAGGGATGACTTCTTTCTCCACTCACTGTCTTCTCCTTCCCTCCTTCCACTTGTGGCCCTAACTTCAGGCACAGGGGGAGAAGGTTGTCACCAGTGACTTCTGGTTTTGGGACTAGCTCATGAGAGTCTGACAGGGCTCATGCAGCTTCCAGCAAAGGGGCACCTCCTCCATCGCAGGCCTTGTCCACCAGAAGTTAAATTAAAAAAAAGAAACCTAAACATAAAACCCACCTGAAAAAAATCCCTAACTGAATGAACCATCCCAACAAAGCCAAAATTAGATCGTTAAGTGAGGCCCTTTCCCCAGATGATGGAATTGTGGATAGAAGAGAAGAGGAAATTCTCCAACTCATCTACTGATCTGCAGAGGAGGAAGTGGCCTCTGTAGCCATTAGATACCCACACTGATGAAGTAAATCCAGCAGATAGTCCCACTATTCAGAGAAAAGCTACCATCAAGCAAGATGACAACTATTCCCATTTATAATTTCTACCACCCTGAAAGGATTTATGCACAATCACCTTTCAAACATGAATATCAGACCTACTTAAACCAATGAGACATAAGCCAATAGCTGGCTTAGAGGACACTAACCCAAGAACTCAATTAAAATTAAATAAAGAATTATGCATAGAAAAACATGGTCAGTAGCTATCCAGAATGGTGAGCTGAGACCTACCAGGACAGTGTTTCCATGCCCCAACTCTGCCACTACCTTGGCTCTAGGACATGGAGCTACTTTAACACTTACAACCTTTTCTACAAACTTATTCAAGATGCAAATCGACCAAAGTGTTACTGAGTGGAAGGAAAGGAAAACCTTTTTCCTAACAAAACTTTGCCCCAATACTGCACTCAAACCCAAGTTTCAATTCCAGTCCTAACATGTGCTTAAATGCAAGACCTGTGAGTGCCAGGAGACTACTATACAACACTGCACAAGTTTTTCACTGAAGCTCAGAGCCTGTTTTAGTGCCAGGGTAGAAACAGCAATTATTGTGAGAGGACTGCTCCATGTACACAGTCCCACTGATCCCCCAATGTAATGCAGGAAAATGCATCCATGATCCATCTGCCATGATCAGGAAGTAAAACCAAACAACATCTAATTATTAAAAATGGTCAATAACAAGTTCTCCAGTGACATTTTTTAATTTGTTATAAGTAAGTAAGTACCTCCACAAACTTATAACCTTGGGACAGCAGCTAAAATTCACTTTAAGCAAGTGCTTTGGCTTGCAGAATGATTCTCCCGCCTCCAGAAATGAAATTTATCTTGTTATAAAAACAGCACATAAGCCTCAAAACCAAATTAATAGTTTTTTGGGTAAATGCTGTGGTCATCTGCACAGCAACTAACACACTGTCAGCTGAGCTGAAGAAGTGATTATCTGTGAGAGGAGCAGTAAGAATTTTTTTATCAGCCACCATATATATGAAGCAGATGCAAAGCCTCTGTATTCCAGGTTTTTTCCTCCTTTCTTTTGACAATGGACATTTATGTATACACATGTACTAGAGGACAAATACATGCTCGCACTCACCATTCACTTTGTAAAGAGCTGCATGTTGTATATCAAGTTTCGAATTTTAGAAGAAAATACTGGTTAAAATCTTCTACGTATTATTTTATCAAGCATGCCAGACCCCTTTGTGGTTTCGGATGTGGGTGTGGACATCTGCAAATGACTCACCATTGCTGGCCTGGAAGCCCAGGCACGCAGGGACAGACCATGCAGGGAGGAGCAGGAGGTCCTTCCCTGCACAAGGAAGCCTTCCACAGCCTCCCACTCACACCCTCAAAATGCCAGTTCCAAAGCACCTGCCTTGTGCCAAGTCAAATCAGACACCAGTTTTCCAGAATCCAGTATCTGTTTTTGAGGCAGGGTCTGAACGAACCAGGTAGTTAAAAACTGAAGTGTAGTAAGTGTGTCAGGAGGTTGTCAATCCAAACCATGCTTCACTGCCAAGATGACTTGTGGCTTGGAAGATGAGGCCCTACAGAATGCAGGAGAAAAAGGGAAGATGTGCTACTTTTAAACAACTTTATCTCCTGTCAATATCCAGCTACCGGTGAGATGTATTTTCAGATGTGGGATGTCACGAGTACCCCAAATTCCCGTTTCTTAAAGCACATCCATGGGGCAGCATCAGACTGCCTTGCCAGCTCTCCTCAGAGATCAGGGAGCAAATTCACAGTAGGTTTAAAATTAGTCACACTCTGTGTGGCCAATGATTTAGTTTATTTTTGGCAACAGTGTGATACTCACAAGCATTACTTAATTCTATTGCCTAGGTAGGCGAACAGAGGCATGGAGTGAGGTGGGCTCTGGTCCAAGGTCATGCAGACAGTTGGTGCAGCATAATTCTGAGATGCCTTTTAATTATTGAAGGCACTTGTGACTTACTGAAACCCCTGACTCGAGTAGCTGGGGGCTCAGGAAGGGGCTGCCTATCTGCTCTGCTTGTGCTCCACAGAGGAGACTCATCCCATGATATTAAGTAGGATTCAAGCACAAGCCACTGCTGTCCTACATTAGCTTCCCTCCATGCCTCTTCCTCTGGAAAAGACACAGGGGGAAAGAAGGAGCCTTAATGATGCCCAGGGGGTGCCAATAAGTTTAACTACAGAGAGTCATTTTTGTTAATGGAATTCTGGCTGATGCAGTTTGAGTAAGGAGGATGAGAGAATTTTTCACTGTGTTTTTCTAAAGCAAATATTTGGCGCTTTCATCTTCCAGTGCTTTAACATGTAATCTGTCACCAAAAAAATCCATTTACGGATTTTTGGAGTTCATGGAAAATATATCATGTTTCAGATGGCAATTGAAGAATGGGGGATATCCATTGTACTGCACAGAACTGTAATTCATGGAAACTGGGTTGCAAACCACACAACTAGTTATTATCCCATCTGCAGGTGTGACAACACCACAGCTTAATACTGATGTTTCACCCTTTACTTGCCACTACCATCTTCCTGTCCATTGAATAAACTGGGGCAAAGCATCACAAAAGAGTTTCCATCATCACCCATCCAAGGATCCTCATCAACTTCCACCCATTTCATAAAGCACCCCGATTCCCCAGTGCACTCCACAGCTCCCAGGGTGCCAACCTCAAACTGTCATCTACCCGGAGCACCTCACACACCTGTCAGCAATTCACACCACCAGTAATAAAACCAGGCAAAGAATTCTACAACCAAGCACACTTCTCCAGGGCTTTGTTTTTCCTGGCTGGGAACACCAAGAATATCATGCACATATTTGAGTTGCTCCACCTAGTCATTATCCCAAGAGAAAAAGGACAGCCACACTTCTGGTATGTAGAGCCACACAACCAGCACAAACACAGGCTCTTCTTGGCTGAGCTGCCTGGAGATTGCCGTGATTTGCAACTGACCCATCGCCAGCCAGCTCCGTTTCTTGACCACCCTGGTTGTGGCTCCCATTCTCCGTCTGCTTTTGGCACAGAGACAGCAGAGGCTGGGGTTTTTGTCAGGTTCCCTCCCCCTCCTCTTTCGCTTTGTGCTTGGCCAAACTCCTGCCTTCCTCTCTGCCCATTAGCAGCAGCATCAATGGGAGCGAGCGGAAGGAGGTCACCGAGCACTTGGCGGCCGCTGGGCGCAGACGCCGCATGGCAACGCTTCCAGCGCGTGGGACGGCGCTGTGGTGGCACTGGGGACACACACAGAGGGCTGCCTGCACCTTGGCCATCGCTGATCTACTAATGCGGCGTGGAAAATCACTGCAGTCACTTGGTGACACACAAACAAACCAAGGGATTTATTATTTTTCCCCTCGCCTTTGCCACCCAGCTAAAAAAAAAAGGTAAAAAAACCCTCCTTGTACAAACCCAAGAGTTTTCTTCACAAAACTCACAGTGTCCTACTTGCAGCTGACTAATTTCTTTTGTAGTGGATTTAACACTTGACCAAAGTTGGCTCTGAGAGTGGATCTGCAACAGGCTGTTACGCAGAACTTGGTGGTTGTACGATTAAGAATAATCTATAGGGGTCTTCCACTTGCATTTTCAGATAATGGAGGCTACTTTTGCACCTCAGCTGCACAGAGACCAACCATTTCTATTGCTGAAAGTACAAGGTTAAGTGACACACCCAAAGTCAAAAAGGGCAACAACCTCCTTGATTTGCAGTTTGCTGTTTTAATACTCAAGACAATCCTTTCCAACTTGCAACATTTCTATTTCCAGATGGAAAATTGCTTCCCTCTTACAACAGAGAAATCAGAAACAACGTTAAATCAGCCGCTGTTGTTTTCTTTATTCTCCTTTATTCACCTCTGCTTTTATGTGCTTTTCTTCCCGTTCCTTGGCTTATACAGTGGGATTAATTATCTAAATTTCTTGCTCAGCTGAAGTTGCAGGTCTCCAGTTATTACAAAGAGAGGAATTAGATTACAGAGGAATTTACCTGCTGCAAACTGCCATTACCTTCCCAAGCAGAGCAGAGAGCAGTTTTGTACCACACTCACTCAAGCATGTCCAGCCCATTGTGACGCAGTGTTGCTCAGTCACTCCACTCTGGGGATGAGGTACTCACTGGTTTTCCATCTCCTGCCACTGTCACCTGAATCCCTCCTCTCCCTAATCCAAAACAAACCTTCTTATCCAGGGCTCTTATTCCCTGCTCTGAACTGCAGCAAGTCAACCTATGCAAGGCAGAAAAGTTGGTTTATTGCTATTATTTCCTATCTGGCTGTCTCCACGGTGGCCCTGGGGTTTCCACAAGCCCTGGGGACATGTTGCTGCTTGAGCACAGCCATGTGCTCCAGGCACCCACGTGCTGGCCGGGGACATCTGCACCAACATCCCACCCAGGGGCTGGGCTGGGCTCTGGACTCACTGTCCGGTCTGGCTGTGCTGCTGCTCGCTGTCATCGCTGCTGGTTTTCTCATCTCTTTCTAAACTGGAAATATATCTCCAAAAAGAATCACGGGGGTCATCCCAGCCACATCCACAAACAGTGCTACGCTCACTGGCAAGAAGGAAATCACAACATCTGCTCTCCTTTTCCCAGCAGCCAACTCACTTCTACTTTCAAGCCGTGTTTATCCTTCCCTGACCACGAGTACCCAACAGCTTTTCCCTGCCTGCTGTGAGGAGCAGGTTTCTCACCTGTCACTTCAGCTCGCTGTAAGCAGAAGCCTGATCTGAGAGCCACCGGCAGCGATGACATGCTCAAACGAGCGTCTACTGATTGAAGGCCCTCGTCATCACCCTTGACCCCAATCCTGTAGATCATATTAAATCCAGTATTATCTCCCTGCAAACTTTATTTTCCTGAGAGGTGAAAGACTGACACCAGAGCCTGGACCCGAGGGGCTGTGTGAAGAGCCTGTCAGGCAGAAGGTGGCTGGAGAGCAGGATGAAGGGGCTGACCTGCCTCTGACACCCTCTCTCATCCCTCCTTCTCTCTCCTCTTAAGAAGAATATTTTTAGGGGTTAAAATTAAACTAAATAGTAATTCAGGACTCACACTTTGCGAAAGAAAAATAAGTCTGGCATGAAATAAATGTTCCCTTTTCTCCTTCAAAAAAAAGTGAAAATTGGTACTGGATTCAATAAAGCCTTCTGCTTTAGCAAAACACGAGCACGTACCCCTTTTTGCAAGTGCATCTCACCCCTCTGAGGTAAGGCACAGCTGTGACACCATTCCAAAGAGCCAGGTGTGATGCATTTCCTCTCCTTGGGCTACGTGCCACTGTGCACCACAGCCGGGGTGGACTTCCCTCCTGGATGGGCACCTAAGTCCCATCCTCACTGAGCTACTTAAAGGCACCATGAGATGCACTCTTCCAATCTCACCTAACTACTCCCCGAGAGACTTGGGTAGGTTAAAAGCAAGACACAAGAGAATGTTTCCATGTGGAAATAACTTTGCCTCTACTACTACTCTTCCAAACATGAACTTTTAAATAGGCCTTGGGTAGAAATGACAGCATGCCTGAAGGTAAATGGGGCCTGTATGGAACAAGCACAAGAATAGGATAAGCAGGGGGAAAGAAAAAACCTTAGCCTCATATGCTGCTTCTTAACAGAAACACAGAGCATTCGTATATTACTGCCTGCAAAGATTCACAAACTCATAAAAGGTCCTCTTGAAATGTGTAAACCACAGTCCAACATGGAAAAACAGGCTGTTGAGGTGCTATGTAGAAGTGAGGTCATACTTATATTATTGGACCTGAAAAATGGAAAAGTCATTGTATGACTAAAGGATTAGGAGTGGGCCCAGTAAGTGCTGAACTTTGTATCCTGGCTTATGAAGAGCCATCTCGACCAGGAAAGCCACACAGCTGAGGTGGTGGATTATAGTCTTAAACTGTTCAGTAACAAAACCAGCAGTATATAACGTGACAGGAAAGAATTGCCGTTGTGCAAAAATTCATGCTCTGGAAATGATGGGCTGTATTTAAAAACCATGTTATGATTTGAAAGAATCACACATTTTATCAGGTTTATGAGATTTCATTGTATGAGTTTAAGAGACTTGGATTGGACCTGTTAATTCCATATAAGTCATGTCTTCTATAAAATAGCTGGTATGTCAGCAATGTGCTCTGGTTTAGCTATGTCTGGTGAGATTTCACATACTGCACTTTTTAAGAAAAAAAAAAAAAAAGGCAAGCATGCCACCCCCAGCAGTTTATAGAACATGCTGTGGAAAATCCAGGAGCAGTATCATTCCATAAACACATTTAATACTCATGCACATTATATATACACGTATAGACGCATATGGACACACAATGAGGAGGATAATTAGGCGATAAATTGTGGAAACATGATAAATTGCATTTATCTGGCACCTTTGATTGCTTCATCTGTTCTCTCCTCACTAATCCATCTCTGTGGAGACTGGTTTCGAAGATTAGAAATCCCTGAGAAGTTTAGAAAACAGCCGTATTTTTTTTTTTTAATTAGCCTTGAAAGATTCACTTGCTTACCACTATAATTTTGTACACTTTATTTCATCCAACAGTACTCTTGATCCAACATGCAGAATGAGGAATACTCACTGCTGGTTTAGACTGGAAAAAAACACCATGTAATATGGAACTTTATACCCTATGGTGCAGGGAATCTTCTTTTTTCTAGTCATACATTGCACATAACCCATGGTCATTATGTCAAGAGAAATTTTATTCAATGTTTAACTTGGTAAACAGAGATAGCGCTGAAAAGAACTTTACATTTTACATGAGCTCAATTTATGAGTAGCAGGACAATGAGAACATTTGGGATTTGTCCAAAAGTGGGTGTTCATCAAACTGCCCTCCTCTGAACTAATCCCAACGAGATAGGTTTGTTATCAGAAATAACCCACTCTTAGGCTATTAGAGGTGTACTGCTTTGCCTCCTGTCTCAGGACACACCCTACTATTGTCATTATTAAACCATGTTTAATGACCTAAACACAATTACTTAGAGTGACTTGCCTTTAAATCTGTATTGATAACTAAACAAAAGGAGTGAATGTTCCATTTTCTACTGTATTTACTTACTTGGCACTATTTGCACAACTAATTTACCAACCTTAATGCTATGTGCAGAGACGTATTTACCATCTGATTGGGAAGAAGCAGGGAAATGTGAAGGCTGAGAGGGAGCAGGGGCACACCCTTTTCACGCAGCGGCAGCCACGCTGCTTGGCAGGAGCAGACCCATTTGGACAGGCTGGAATTCCTGCCAGACCATCAGTCTATTTTTATAAAAGCCACAAGTTTGTTTATCAGCCATGGTCATGAAGTCACCACCTACCGAAAGCTTTTGAAAAGCCAGCGTGAAATGAGCTTCATCCTTATAGTTCCTGTTGGAACAGCCTCACTCTCACAAATAACTAACTAGAGGTGGGCCAGGTCCAAGCCCCTAAGAAATTACTGTACTGACCATGTCAGTGGGTTCACCCCTTGCTAAAGCCAGCAGTGGGTCTGAGCATGTCAGTTCCACGTCAGCAATCCCCTCCCTAAACAAAAGCTAGCACTTTTAAAAGCATAGCCATGAGTGTGGGACACTGGCCCAGAGGTTTCTTCCAAAGGAAATTATTCTGTGACGCACAGAATGACCTCCACTGTCACATCACCCACTAAAACCTCCCACCCAAATCCTACATGTAATATTCTCCTACTGATTTTGATTAAGGGCTAAAGCTGCTCACATACAAATAGAACACACATATGGAAGGGAGGCAGACACAAGCCACATTAAAACTGTCGCTCAGGTTAGGAGGTTAAATTGACAACAGTGGGAACATCCACGATCATGTGCCAACATTATTGATTAAAACAGAGGGTTATTCCAGAAACTATGAGGGGGCTTTTACATGTTGTTCTGCCACCCTCTGTATTCTCACATAAGGGTCTTTTCTTCAGATTCTTCATAAAGGAACACCTGTCACTAACAGCAACTTTTCCAAACAAACTCTTAGGTTGGCAAATAATCTAGTCCAGTCCCCAAATCCTCCAGAGACTTCTGCACTGTAGGAATTCTGCAGCATTGAAATCAAAGTCAGAATATTTAAAAAGGTACCAGGTTGAAAAGTACATCTGTGGCAGGACTAGATTTAAGCCATGTTTTATCAAAATCAATCCATCAAAATGACAAGACATTCCCTGCTTTCATGCTGTAAGAATGACTACATTTCAGAACGGCACTGCAAGGAGTCAAAACTCAATTAGGAATGAAGCCAAATAATAATTGGATTAATTTTTGAATATTAATAGGATTGAACAATTAAGGAAGAAAAAAGTGATTCTCAAAAATCTGAAACAGGATCTCAAGCACCAATTCCTTTGAGCAACGAGAACTGCCACCAGCTCATGGGCTGATGAGGCAGGAAGCACACAACTAAAATGCAGGATATTGGCTGAACTCCTTAAAAGTTGTCAAAATGCACAAAGCATACCTATGCTAGGTAGGAGAGGATACTCTGGGTTAACAGCTTTGCTTCACTTCCACACTCAAATTTTGGAGAAATGCTTTCACACACCTAGAGCAGGAAACATCCATTCATTGTTCCTCCTTAGGAACACACATGAACTCCAAAAGGCAAGTGATAAGGGCTAAACAAAAGTAAATCATTTCACAACAAAGGAAAGCATTAATAAATTCAGCTCATGAGCGTCTTCAAGCTTCATTAGAAAATTGAGAGTTAAGGTCAACTAAATACAGGAAGATATTAAGTCAAGATAAATAAACTAGTGGTCCCCTTTTTTCCTCTATGCTCAGAAGAAAGGGGCATGGAGCCAACCAGTGTACATTCTTCAACAAAAGCTTCAGTTACCTCTTCTCGGGGGGTCAGTTGTACTGTGGCTTAATATAATAGTGAGTTGGAAGCATAAACAAATTAGGACTGTTAGTTTGAAGGGGGACATGACCGTTGCCTTAGTATTGACCATCACAAGGTCAACAATTACATGTTCAAACAGCTCGAAGGATTACAGCATCACAGAGCAGCTGGGGCTGGAGGGACCTCTGCTCTCGTCCAACTGCCCTGCTCAGAGCAGGGTCTGCTACAGCAGGCTGCTCAGGGCTGTCCAGTCCAAGCAATGACACAATCTCTCTGGGCAACCTGTTCCAGTGTTTGATCACACTTCCAGTCAAAAAGTTTCTTACACTGAAATAGAATTTTCCGGTCTGTGCCCGCTGCCTGCTGCCCTCTCACCAGGCATCACCAAGAAAGGCTTGGCTCCGCCTTTTTTACTCCCCCACCAGGTATTTATACATCATGACAAGATCCCTCTGGCCCCTCTTCTCCAGGCTGAGCAGTCACAGCTCTCATAATCTTCCCTTATACGAAAGATCTCCAGTTCTTTAATGATCTTTAGGATCCTTTGGTGAACTCACTTCATTAAGTTCAAGCCTCTCTCGTACTGGGGAACCCAGCACTGGGTCCTACATCCCAGATGTCACCAGGGCTTCAGAGAGGAGATGGATCACCTCCCTCAGCCTCTTTACACTCCTCCTGGGCCACTGACCTGTACATCTGCAAGGAAGACAAAGGCATGGGCACCCACATGGGATCTCCTAGGAAGGAAAGGGCTGCACCTGCTCACATATGGCTACTTTCCCTGCCATCTTCCCAGGAACTGAGGGTGCACACACCCACCGTACTGAAGTGCACCAGCATCTTTGCAGGAAAGCTCTTACAAGGCTGAGGAGGAAGAGAAGGGTCTTTCAGCCTGACTCCCCACTGCAGAGCAGGCAAGTTGCATGTTTGAGATGAAAACAGCGCGTGCACTTTAAGTCTTAAAACAACACTGCCAAGCTAGCCTGGGCTATTTTTCTGGGTGTTGCCCTAACGTCTTGATCAGCCACAGAAATGTCTCAGCTGGAGTTTAGTCACGCTTCTGACCCAGACTAACTGGCACCACTGGGTTAAACAAAGGGCAGCCCTGCCTTGCCTCCTTCCTGCACCCAAATTAATCAATTCATCCTTGCTAATATCAAAAGGATGTGAGCACCTGAATGGCGAGGGGTGACACAAATGAGCTGGAGATTTAAGTAACAATTTTAAAGTATCAAGAAAATACCATCAATCCACAATAGTTTTCCAAAGGAATTCTTGGATGCCCTCACCTCTTATTTCTTCAGACACATAAAAACTGATTTGATAATGCTGATAAAAATACACCACGGCAAGGAATCCTGCTTTGTCAGAGTAATGAAAAGGAAAATGGAGAGTGTCTTACCCCACTTTAACTTCTGTGATTGTTGCTCTAATTATGGTGATCGTAACCTGGAAAAGGGAACAACTTCTTCCCCAGCAGTTCCAAGCATGGTTGTCAGGGCTATTTTTACCAATTAATAGATCTCCCACTTGTCACAGAGAAAATACGTTGAGCAACAAGTCTAGCTGCCTCAACTCATCACATGGTCTGCCTTAAGAAAACCTTTTGTTTTTGATAAAATTAGCATGCAAATATGAAATAGTATTTTGCAGCACCCACTCACATTATGTTGTATATCCTGCATGCGTATGTAAAGCACAGAATATAATACACATACAGAGAACTCGCACTGATTACTAATTGGGTACAAAATGTATATACCACTTCTTTTCCAAAAGCAACAACATTTGTGTTTGAATTACTTGTCATCGAGGTAGCAGGCTGGTGTTCACACTGCTACTTTAAAAACTTATGCAGCTGCACTGAGTTCTGTCTTTCCTGAGATAAAAGCATGTCCTGAATATTCTTTATTCTTCAGGGCTACTAATTTGAACACACCTGTCACTCTAAGTAGAGGGAGTTGTGGAATATTGACATTCTATTGAATTATTTAAGATAAATTAACAATGTTTCACATCCTAGGAGATTGCTATTTGCAGAAAAAGCCTGACATACTTGTGCTTAGTCCTAGTAGCCAGAATGGGGAGAAGTTACAATTTATAAACTATTTTTTATTCTGCATGGAAATAAACAGCAGACACACCAGCTGACTGCATGTGACTCGCCTTGGTACTGCAAGCAGAACTGTGAGTTTTGAATATTTTATTCTGCTTTGTTGCAGATGGCGAAGACAGGAGTTCTTATGTATCGTCTTGCTAATTTATGGCAACACCAGCCCCTTTCTAGTCAACACAGACAAAATGTTGATGACTAGACTAGAAGTTACAGGATGCTCAGTCCCTGTCAGCAGAAGTCATGTTTAGACTTATGAGAGGGTTAGAAGGCATTAGCTCTCCTGCTCTGGAAATCCCAAGGAGGGACCTTGAGCATTGCTGCTGTTCCAGGCCTCTACCCTGACTGCAGGCAAGAGCTGAGATACCATAAACTCCAGGCACTTTTTTATGGTAACACAATGTTCCTGTCTGCCTGTGCACACACACGGATCTGTCAAAGCTTGGCAAGTTTGGAGCAAAAGTTTGCAAGTAAGAGGCATCATCAATTCTTGATGGGTGCTGCTGCACAGGTGTTCAAGCCTAGATAGTAATAATGTTCACAGACAACAACACAGCTTGGTGAATCACCACCATAATTCCTTCACACAATTATGGGCTTGGTTGATGTGCAGAGAAACTCTGTCCAGGATTCAACACCAAGTCGCTCTGGGTGGGAATGCTGCCTTCCAAATCCTCACCTGACAGACTGGGGAACATCAGCATGGAAAGGCAAACATATGTACACACATAGGCAGATAGATCTGTATATATATTTTTTATTTGCTTTTATATGTGTATAGATATGTGGAGGGAAGCTTCTGGAACACCTTCCTTTCCTGTTTTCCTTTCTGGTTTTTTTAACCTTTTCTGCAGAATACAGAGCAGACTTTGAGAAGAAAAGGGTGGTTGAAGAAGGATGTCCCCAAAGAGCAGAAGACAGCAGCAGAGTCTCCTTGCACGTTTCTGGGTGGGTGTCATCCAGACCTGAAGGACCAGTGAGGTGCCTGGTGAGAAGTGACCCTGGAGCAGCAGCTCATGTGCTGGGGACAGAGACAGTGGGAACAGGACCATCCCTGGGCTCCACTCTGGGAAGGAAGCCTGTCCCTCCTATCCACCCAAAGACCTTTGAACATGGAGAGGAACAATTTGGCACCTGACAGGCCACCAAGGGCACAGTACCCCGTTTGCAAACATAATGCTGAGTCACTAACCATGCCAGAGAGACTGACAACGGGAGATTAGCATGAATTTATGGCTCAAGTCCCTCGTTTTTCTTCATCATGGTAATGACTCATTTCCTACCCACAGGGGCAAAGGGCTGGCTATAAAACCTCCCATTGTTTCTCTCACTCACCTGCTAAGGAGATTAAAACAGACGTTTATTTATGCTCCCAGTTTCTACAGAAAATTATGTAGGAGGAGTTTGGGAAAAGATTTCAAAGACAGGAGTGTGTGCATGTGTGGATGTGGAAAGAGGCTCTGAAAGGAAAAGACAAAACCCAAATGGGGTTAATCTTCAATTCAGCATTAGTTGGATTATCCTTTATATACAAACGGATGTACACCTCTAATCTTGCAGATATAACCATAAGCATATGTGGAGCCAGGCAGGGTGTTCATGCCCACACCAACACCTGGCTAAGGCTGATGTGAGCCCTCAGTTATTTTCTCCATCCTACTTTTGTCTTGGCACATTCCGACTCAAAGTTTCTGAGCTCCTCAGATGTTTTAAACAGCTTCTCTCTCAGCCCCAATGTGCCACTCCATTTTAATTTTTTTAAATAAAATCCCCACAAATATATTCTCATGTTTTTGAAGTTCTTATTTTACCACCAAAAAAAAAAAGAAAAAAAAAAAACCAGGTAGAAAGAGATTACAAAATCCAGCATCTCCAAACTCATTAGAAAACCAAATAATTTTATCGTTGATTAGATAACAAAAAGAGCCTAAGATACCAAATCTTAATCATCCATCATCACTGCATGCGACAGGTATTTTAAATCTTAAATATTAAATGTTTCCAAAGTGCTGTTGGTTTTTATGAATGATCTACCCTAGGTTCAACACAGTTGGAATCATGCTAAGAAAGGAGTTAAGTTTACAGCAATGAGAGTAAGAGCACCTCTCAGTAGCACTACAGAAATACTCTTTTATTTTCTTTTGAACAGAATAAATAGAACTTTGCTACCACTTGTTCCTAACCATTTAACTTATCAGTCCTCAAATCATACTAATTAAGCATTTATTATACATAGCAAACCACATAAAGAAACTTGTTCTTCAGGAAAAATGCCAAATGCTACATGGAGCTCTGGGGAAGTCTTTTCCCACCTTCTGTGAATCATGCTTTTCAAAGAGCAGCATGATCCAGAAAAAGAATCACAACAACTCTTTTTCACACACAGGTTTGCTATTATGTCTACTTAGCAGCTTTTGTGGAGCACCTTCATACCAAGATGGCCATAATAAGTACTTTGAAGTACCACCCTTAAAACAAAGGGCTTATATACACAATTGAAACGATTGCAAGTCAGGAGTTACCAAGCACCAGCTGAGCTCCTGAACTTCAGCTGATGCCTGGCACTTTATTAATTCTCAGTAATTCCAAAATCTAAACTGTGATTAAATACAGTTTATCTTCAGAAAGTGCTGAACACTTCTTTTCAAGTGAGCTTCCCAAGTCGGGTGTCCATCGTAATCTGTCATTTTGAAAAACTCAGCCCACATGTTCAGAGTGTTTAACTCCTGCTGACACCAGCACAGCCACTCGAGCGCAGAAAGCAAGGACAGGAAGCAATCCTTCTCTAATTCCCATGCTATTAAACACAAGTGTTGATTAGTGCCTGCTAGAGAGGGAAACACTTCTTATTTTGCCATCATTCTTGATACAGATGGAGTCCTGAGTAGAATCAGATTTAAAATATGCGCAAAGGTGTTGAAGTAACAATGGCAATGTGGGGATATTATAAAGGAACAAATGCATCTGAACACACATATTTTCATACCTCCCCTCTTTGCCATCCTAGTGTTTAGTGACACCAATGCAAGAATGAGGAAGAGTTCAGCTTTTATATGTCAGGCTGGGTTTTACAGACTCAACAGTCCAAAAGTCTAATGTGTAAATTGGGCAAATATGGATCAAAAAGTATCACTGAGAAGGGTATATGTTAAAGGATCATTTTTATGAAGGTATTCTCAGAAATATATTTTAAAATCAGGCTTTAAATACAACATATTTCCACACATCTGTTTTGCCACACTAAAAAAACTGTACTTCTTGGAGGTCACTGTGTTCTCTTGAGGTATGAGAAGAGCATGACTGGTGAGGAACTTTGTACAACTGAGACACTGAAAGAGCTTTGAAAATTATTACAGAAATTAGAACGATCCTATGTTAGCATTCTCCTTTTTTCTTTTCTTACATTATAAAGTAATAAACAGTAAAACCTTAAATTGCAAGGCCTTCAGTCAGGTCATGCTGATCTCAGTATCTTTAGTTCTCATCCATCTTACCCACCACCGAAGGTGGTGTACCTTTGATGTGAACTAATTACATTCGAAACATTTTGTCAAACAGCTTAATGCAGATGCCAAATAAGCTCTGTCTGTCTAAACAGGGCTTTAGACAACTTATCACTTTCAGTGTTAACTAAGAGCTAAGTTCCACTTCAAATAGAATATTATGCTGCACAGGAAAAGATCTGCATATAAAACTCCTAAAAAGCCACATTATTGGTTTTTTATTTCAGTGTTGCTACATTCCCATTGTTCTGATAGAACGGGCATTACTGTGTATGAGTGTGTGTGCACATATGTGCAACAATAAAATACACAATGCTGAAAGCAACAATTCTTTTATCTGATAAAACTATCTACATGACAAGAGAAAGTGTTTTAGAACAAGGCATTCTGTCTGCTGTCTGCAGCATCATTTCACAGTCTCCTCAAACGAATCTTGTTTATTAAAAATGTATTAAAAAGAATGATTATTGCAAAACAAAAAAAAACAACGGGGGTGGGGGGGACAACAACAACCAAAATTCTGCACCCAGAGAACTGGAGCCCAGGGTGCTGGAGGGGAGAGAAAATTGTTCCCCTGATCCTGTAAGTGAAAAAATGGTCTTTCACTTCTGAGTGAAAGCATCTAAATTTTCTCCCTGGGAGCAGGAAGGTGAGGCAGGGGAAGTCAGGGGAGAAAGACACACCAAGAGAAGCCTCTGAAAGGGACTGGAGTTCACTCACCATGTTTCTTAAGAATTCTCCTATTTCTTCTGCAGATATTTGTATTTGTTTTAAATGGGTCTGTTTTCTTAAAAAAAAAAAAAAAAACAAACCAAGACTGGTTCTAACATATTCTAACATGTCCTGATGAAACAACAGCCCTCCCCGTGATGGCCACCACCATTCTCTCACTAGATCCATTTTTTAATGTGTGTCCTCATATCTTTTTTTTGATGTACAAGTACAAACCCCTCCTCTCTTTCCATCAGTTTCAGCTCTTAAGGGTGCAAGCAGTGATCTGAAACCCTTTGCTATACCTCTGTACATGTTTTCAGCAGGGTCTGGTTCACAGAAAACTTCTCCTTTTCAAGCAGAAGGGAAAGGTTACAAGTTTTCCCACAATTTCAAAAAAACCAAGTATACTGTCCAGGAGATTCAGATACACCTCCTTTAAAAACTTCACCTGCCATAGTAAAAATGTTGTTAAAACTGGCCAGAAAGTATCTGCTGTCGAAAGCTGGGAGAACAGTTCAGTTCCTCTTACACTGGAGAATACTGCAGCCTCTTAAAATGCAACCATTACGTACCTTTAAAAATGGAAAAAAACCAACCAAACAAAAAGGCTACATTGTTTCTCCCATTTAATGCCATTGTAAGCCTACAATAACATCCTAGTCCTACATTTTCCCACTTATTCCTGCTTACATCAGCAAAACCATCTCATCTGTCTTATGGTAACCTGGAGAGAGCAGCTGAGGTAGGGTTCAAATTAATTTGGGGCAGAGGGCAGGAAAAAAGGGCGGGGGGGGAAATGTGTTAAGCACAAATGCTTGGGAATATGTACAAATATTCACATATGCCCAAGCACAAGGCAGAGGGCAAGTGCTGACCCTTCCCACAGCACCATGGGCTGGGAGAGTTTAGGTGCTTGTGGAACTCCAGCACCCTCCAGCCTGATTTCTTCCTGTTGTCTGAGACAGCCATGCAACTAAAACTAAGCATCTGATAATTAAATAAGAGGTGATAATCAAGATATACACTTTTAATTGCGGAAAAGTTAATCACTGCTTGCTTGCCTAAGAATTTAACAGGATTCTCAAGGCATTACCAAGCCCAAGAAAACCTTACAAACTGCTCAGATCTGGAGGTGCTCCTCTGCTCACCTCCTGTCTTCTCGCTTTGCTTTCCCTTTTCTTACCTAGAGCAGGCCAGCTGCAGGTTTCAGCATTTCAAACCACCTTCTGTGTGTGTGCCAGAGAGACATGGCAAGCCCCCTGTGGGTTCTGAGGACATCCTTCCCTCCATCCCCACCTGGCCAATGCTCTTCACTTGGTTCTTGCCATTGTCCTTCTCTGAAAGTCACTGAGCCTCACCCGGGTCCTGCCTCCACTTCTCCGGCACTGCCATGCAGAATCCACACAGTTCCTTGTGTGGTGAACTTCCAACCATCTCTACAGGGAGCTCCTAACACTCAAAGAAACCACTTCTAATATTGCCTGTTCTCTCCAGCAAACTCCCCAACCCAAAGGCACTGGTCCCTGCCAAGAGCAACATATTAAAACCCATTTAAGAATTTAGGAGAATGTTTCTGAGTTTTGAAGAGCCAGTGCATGCTCTGAAAGAAAGACCACCTCATTACACATTACCCTCTCACTACATTCTACATTTGGCTTCATTTGAAGACTCTTCGCTTCCAAGAGAAAATTGTATTTATCAAGTTTGAATATGACTAGGTTTCTAAAGGTCAAATTTAGGCTAGAAACAGGGAGGTGCCCTGTAAGTGAGAAATCCTTTCTCTCCTGCCCCTTACTGTAAAGGGCAAGGAATCAGCCTGTGAAAGTCACTGGTGCACGGGTCAAAGACAAAGTCCTGTGGGTGGATAATTTTACAGCCATAATGACACTTACAGTTATGCCAAATCCAGCAGTAACAGAGCAACCAGAGGCTGCAATTTTAGGGTGCAATCTATTTGCAAATGGTTCAGGAAACTGCACTGGTGGCATGTCACACAGACACACTGTGTTCTGATCTGCAAAAAACTTGCACTGGAAAAGTTATCAATGTCGTTAAATGCTTGTGACATCTCCCTGTTTGCTAGAAAGAGTGGACTGTCTGTATGCTGTAATCTCATATATCCTGTCCACCATGCCTAGGAGAAGGGGCCCTGCTAGAAAACCAGTGGCTTGAATTATCATTTCACTATGTATTTCCCTGGTACATCAATGTTTTACAAACAAGCTACAGCAGAGGTCAGGGAAAGGCATCTTATAGCAGAATGGCAAATAATGAAAAAAGGGTGCAAGACACTGATATAGCTCCAGGATCAAAATGCTATTCAGTCATCTCCATTATTGTGTCTCGCTGATATTTCAAGCGAATCAATCTGATCTCATCACTGTGCCTACTAATGTTTTTAAATACAAAGAGCAGTTTCTTATAATAGCACCTAGATTTCTCTCCTGGAAATATCTTTAGAATTCACGTATTATTAGCCACAAGAATTCCAATTACACATCTTCTCTTCTAATTCCTACCAGCTGATTATTAGCATTAGATGATAATAGAGTATTTTCTGCTAATATATTTCTTAATAACATCAAACTGCAGAATGCCTTTGTGGTCTAATAATTGAATAACTGCACTGAAGAGAGTACTAAATTACTGGAAAATATTTTACCCTAAGTCTTTATTGCAGTTCAAAACCATGGAATATTTAAAATACGCTCACAGTTTAGCTGCACTCATCAGGCAAGTTCTACTTACAACCAAAGAAAAATGAACCCAAACTGTTTAAAGATCAACACAAATTTCAAGTTTCTAAGGACGAAGGAGGGTGAAGACAGCTACATCCACATGCACACACAGATAATACAAGTTTTAATACTGAGAAAAGAGCGCTGGATTTCTGGGTTTTGTTAGCAGATCTCTTAGTGCAGGGAATGATACCCCAAGACATAACATTCACAACACAAGCTGGTATCAGCTACTAATTTACAGAACATTTTTCTTTCATTTTGAGGACCATTAACAAAAAACATTAAAGCAAGAAATCAAAAAGTGCTCGAAGAACAACAGACACTGGAGACCACTGTCAGCATAAAATATCATCATATGTTTACACTGCAAAACTTAACCACTAAAAGAAATTATGAGTAATGGATTCTGCGGTGCCAAGGACTCTCTAAATTAGCCATTGACTCCTGCAAAAGAGTAGAGCTCTAGGGCTGGGATAGGCACTGCAAGTCACAACTAAGGAATGATAATGGAAAGCATGAGGTAGCTTGAAGTTCGTCTTCCTCTCATCCTTCCAGGCTCATGGAGCCTCCTCTGCCTCTTTCCCCACTGCTCTCCAAAATCTGCATAGGGAAATGTGCACCTACTGATCAGTCCACATCCCTAGATAAACAGCATCTTGGCTGGGAAGAGTTCAAGGCAAACACTTCAACTAAAGAAGAAAACAAGCCAGGAATGGAGGAAAAGAGTTCACCTCTTTATTTGGTATCCTGTGTGGTGCAAATACTCCCAATTAGATGTGTCCATGTAATTTTCACATCAAACATCATGAACTCCATACTCGGCTCCCAAGGCAACTAATTGCATAGCTCACAGTGGATTTTCCCAAGTTTTTTGAGAACACTGCTGGCACTCTTCAATAAAGCCATTTAACATAACAGGAGGTTAAAGTGAGACACAAACACTTGCTTTTTTTAATTTACACCTTTCATTTACTTCCACAGAAATGTCAGGAAAGGGCTGAGATATTGTGTGATGTACTGTCATGTATGCTTCCTTTTAAGAGCTGGGTTAAAAGAAAAGGCTTGGATTAAGAGAATGTAATCAAGATCTATACCTTTAACAAATTTTTAGACAGTCAGAAGAGGGTGCATGCTCAAGGGCATTGATCTTAACGTGCCTTCAGAACAAAGAATGAGCGTCCTGTCTTATATATTTACAGACATGAAAACAGGTGGTGGGGAAAATCTGCAAATGCAATGACTCCAGATGATCTTTTTCAAAAAATCAGGTGGAACCAGCCTTCACCCCAAGGACCAGGCTCCACTGTGCACATTGCACTGAACACTACAAACCTGCCCAGCACGAGGAACTTTTAGCCTTTATATCATTATATTTATGCAGTTGTAGGGTTTTTTTTTTTTGATGAGTATCTTTCACAAGCCACTAGGTTGAGGAAGATCCTTTTTAAAGCAGGTGTAATATGACCCAATACAGGGAGAGGTGAAGGCAGCGTTGGATGCGCTGATCTGACATGATTGTGTAGGTTGTATTTTCAGCCTTTGGGGCTTCTCCAAGGATGGCATTTACATCCAAATTCAGCAAGATATTTAAGCACATGAATGGTCTCCTGCATCAGAATCATGGTTTCAGTGCCTGCTGAACTATGGCCCTAAATTCAGCTTTCCTGGTCAGGGGACTCCTGCTCACTGTTCTTTTTCTCCTTATCCCAAAATTCCATGTTCCCCAACAGGCACATGCTACTCAACACAAAAAACAGAGAGAGCTCTCTCTTTAGAAAGTCAACACAACATTCTTATTTCCCAAAGACATTTGCACCAGGATGATCAAACACAAGGGAATAATTATGGCCTGTTTCACTCATCCTCCATATAAGATACTGAAGGAGGACTCACCCTTACAGAGTTGAAGTGCCAGATATTCTGTAAATCCAGCAAAAACCAGATATGTTTTAAACATTCAGTGAAGACCTCAGTGGGTTCAGGACAGCCTCCAGCAGTGCTGCCACAGCCCTGTGTCACTGCAATTTATTTTAATGTGCAAGCACTGTAATTTACAACTGGGCTAGATCTGCGCACCCAGACTGAGGAGAACCCACGGCTATTATAAAAAACGATATAAATAAAGGGTTTTCATTAAAAACATTGTGCAATATACGAAATAATTACTTAAAGGAATAGCAAGGAGGGGGCTCAGTTTTGTCTCATGCATTTTTAAGACCACTATTTGAGAAGGAGCAGGAAAGACAATACTGGAGAGGTACATCATAAAACTTCTTGAAAATGAGTAACACCAGAAATAAGTGTGCCGAGGAAAAAATGCAAGGCTTTCAAAAGGAAAATGGACATTTTCTCAGCAAAAGAAAGAAAAATTAGGCAAAGTTTACAATGAAACAAAGTTTTACAAGTTTACAAAATTTTACGAAGTTTGAATGAAACCTGCTCAGGTGCGAAATTTATCTCCTCTAGTTTGTGACCCCCAAGAAGACACTCCAGTAAGTGTCTGCTGACATCCCCTTAGCCAAGAGCCTCCCAGATCCCCTGCTTTGCCACCTGAAATATTGCCAAAGTAAGTTCCACGGGGGAAAACAGGGGAAGCCAAAACAACACTGACACTGTTTGGCAGAAGTGTATCCCACAGCTGTTCACAATATTTAATAAACAGGAGAGGCGAGTCTAGTGTTTAAATTATGGAAGTAAGTTTATACTGAATCATATGAGCCCCTATTGGCAGGACGTGGTAACAAAGTCAGCAAAGAGCCTCTACTGTTGGCCACCACTCCCCAAGGGTTTCCTCAGAGGGACTGAATTCATACACTGAGTGTCACAGACACGGCTGGGGCAGGGAAAAGGTACGAAATGCAAGGGAAGGTTTCTGCTTCAGTGGGAATATCAATCTTGCACTCACTGGCACGACACTGTACCAAAGCCAGGGCAAGGAGATTGGGGCTTCTGTCACGTCCAAGGAGGAAGAAAAGTAAAGCCTACAGGGTCAGCTAGTGTGTTGACTGATGTAAAAATTCCCATTTCCAATGTGGGCTGGGCGTGCTGAGCCGCTGCAGGCCTGTTGAGAACAGCATATGTCCCCAGCCACAGTGGTGTGGAAGAAACCCTCAGCAGAAGGAGGGTGGTAGCCCAACCTCCCTCGGAAGGGTGTGAGCAGACTGCAGCCACTATCTCTGCCTGTGGGTTGCAGTAGAGACAACACATTCATTTTCCCGTGCTTTGCGAGGGCACTCCCTCTTCCCCCCTACCACTCCACACAAGACCATTAGCACCGCAAATTAAGTGTGATGTGTAAGTAGTTCCGTTCAGCCTTCAGGAGATATGGGCCAAACTAAGGCTCACCGCTGTCAAGGATCCTGCTGCCTTAGTCAAACTACAATCATTTTATTTATGGTGTTATTACCCACAGAAATTGCCTATTTAACAGATGAGAACAGCGCTGTAACAGAGACCAGACACTTGGAAATTTAGCACAACACATGAAACACTGGCTTGCAGCATGGTAATTTAAAAAATGAACAGAAAATTGACTTGGCTAAGAACACCATCATATGGCTAAAATGCAGGAGCTAAGCACATGTTAGGTATTGTACAGCATATCCAAATGGGTATCCCAAAGCTTGAGGCTAGGATAGCTTGGATTCAAGTATTTTGGAAATACCATTATCTGAATGGGGTTTGGAGCCAAAATTGTAAAGGAAATCTCTGCTTCCATTCAGTAGCAGAAAATTATCATCTCTCTTTGAGATCTCAAAAATATTAGATCACCTATTTCTTGTTTGAACAAGAAACTGCAGGCTTATAAACTCTGCTAACAACCCATGTCCCTCTTCAGAGTGAGACAGTGCCAGACAGAGAGAGCTACAGGACAGCCCATACCTGGTGCTCCAGAGACCCTCGTTTTGCTGCCTCTCTCTAAACACAGTCATTAACATTTTAAAGTGAAAAGTTTTTAGTTATATACTTTTAAATGCTGAAAAATAAATCCCTAAATGAGATAGATTACATAAGCTGGGGGCAAGGGGAGGAGAAGAATAGTTTGTCCCAGCCTAGACTATCTCCCCACAGCACAGAGGACGGAACAGCACGGAAGGAGGGATGCAAACACAGGGACAGAGTCAGGAGGGCTGGCAGAAGAGCAAGAGACAACAACAGCCTTAACTGCAGAAAGTAGAAATGGCTGTGGGAAGGGGAAGGAGAGCTGAGAGCATGAGCTAAAATGAATATGCTGTGCAGGAGGAGAAAGGAGAGGATTTCATGCTTCTGAGCACTTACTTCTGGTGACGGGAAAGATACAAGTTTAACAAAGATAGTAAAATTATCAATAGAAATTGACGAGCTAAGGACAATACATAAAACAAAGGCAAAAGGCATGCTCTGCTCCAACACTATGCATTTTACTTCTTCCCTTGTGTCCACTTAACTTGTCAGAGGCACCCCCAGTACTGCTCATTGCCTTACTTCTTTCATTTGTTTCAGCTGTGGACAGGCTGTGCAGAAAATGGTACTTTTTTGTCGCACAACCTGCACAGATCAGGTTCCGAAAAACCTAGTGGAACACCTAGCGAGAACACAACACTAGCTAACAGAAGAAAAGCTGAGGTTGATAAAATCAAGTCTCACAGGAGCTTGTTCCAGGTGGCTGTGTGAGGGAGGAAACTTTCTTTAAACAATGGGCTGCCTGCCACCCTCAGAATTTGCATTAAACATATCCATGACTCAGGCAGGGAAGTGGTGCAACATCACTGGTCAGGGACCAGCTCCATGAATACAACCAAGAAAAAATGGATTGGAATCAACTCTAATGCCACCAGAACATTTCCCTAGCTGGTATCAAAAAGCAGAGAGGGCTGGGTATCACCCAGCAGAGATGCTGCCGCCCATGTGAATCTTGTCAGGAGACTCTGGCACTCTTCATTTTCTAGCAATTACAAAAATGTGCTTCTGTGCTTGCTCAGGATTTTCCAGGATGCATCAGTTCTCCTTGGTTACTTTCAATATTTCAGAAGCCATAAGGCACTGGCAGATAAAACAGCCCATGTTGTCACCACCCTTGGTTGAAGTATCATTTGCCTTGGCCTTCTTCTCTGCTTGGGAGAGGTGGATATTTGGTGGAAATTTCATCACCTGCATCTGCAGGACAACTGAATTTGAGAGGCAACAAACCTGGCATTCAAATGCAGCTCCCCTGACTAGCAGTAGGGACACACAGCAGCCACTTTTAACCTTTTTCCATTTTCTGATAGAAGGCAGGGAGAAGGTCATTCCAACAACAACAGGCTTTTCCGTAATTATCTTTACTTCCCCTATTACAACTTGCTTAGGGACAGGCCACCCATGGTCATAAGCCAACAGATGACAAGCTGGAGGCCCCTGGCCTGGAGTCTCATTTCCCTCCATTGCTGAGCAGCAAACACAGGTGAAGTGTGACCCTGAACCAGAGCATGAAGAGATGTTTTGATACCGATGGATACTCAGCTGAACGTGAGGCAGTGTTACTGCAGGCTGCCTTTAGCAGCTTGCCTTTGTTGCATTAAAGGCAACCCCACAGTGAGCTCAAAGCTCATTTGCTTGGTTGACTGTAAATTCCAGAGGCCAGATTTGGTTGTCAGTTGCATAAAACACAAAAACAACTATTTCAACAGAATTACTCCACATGCCTGGCCCTTAGTCTCAATCAGTAATAGGGCAGATGCTGGCAAGATAAAGAGGCCATCTATGCTATCATTAATGAAGTTTCAGGTAAAACATGATGCAATGTTGTTTCAAAATACTGACATATTGCTACAGGTATTTGGTGCTCTTCCCTTAATTACAATTGCTGGAGAGCACTTTTTTCTCCCCAACGTTTGCTTGCCTGAAACCTAATGGCTGTGTTAGAAAGCCTGCAGCTGGATGGGCTGTTTTTCTTTACCCATCTCTGTCATTAGCGTGCAAAACTCACAGAAAGGAGAATGGACTCTTTTTTGGAGAGACAGAGTCAAGACCCTCTACAAAGAATTACTGGAGAAATAACAGGGATCTCATCTGCTAACCCATCTGTTGTGCAAACTCAGCCTCTATTAAACAAAAGTTGTATTAAAGCAATTTACCCATGCCTACCCTCACCCCTGATTTCTTTGCAGCACTATGGTAAAATAAGCTCCCTCATTACCAATGGAGCCACAGTTGTCAAAGAAGCCTGTGGTTAAACAACACTTTGCAGTGATGCTATTAAAGCTTCTGGATAAAAGGTGCTCACAAGTGCAAAACAACTGTCTGGCATTTCCATCCAAGATGCTTTCCAGAGTTCCCCAGGCTTCACGAAGGTCTTGCCTATTAGGGGAACATGGCACAGCAGACACTGGAAATAACACTGCTCACTACCTGCTGAGACCCAGCTCAGGTGGAACAGGAATTCTCCACCTTCCATGCCATTAACTGGTTTGCAATGAAGCAGCAAGCTGACAGCCCAACAAAGGTCCCACCATAACCCACAGTCATGAGGGATGTAAAAACACTAGATCCATCAGAGCATTTGTATCTCAAAGGCTTAGAACAGGAATGAGAGTAAAAGAAACATTACCATGGGATACTAAAATGGTACTTGTACCATTTGTGCCATTAAACAATTCCTCCTGATCTTGACAACTAATGGTACAAAACCCCAAAAGTTAAAGCACTTTGTCAGAAATTTAACAAGATTTTAGTCCATGCAAGGAGCAGTATCAGACCAATCACAACATACTATAATTCTGGACATTAAAACATTTAGTTCCAACCAGCATTTTCACAAATCTTAGTCTTTCATTAATGAAGAATTCTCACCTTAATGAGAATGATTGGTCCATACTCATGGGCAGGACTTCTCATTGACCCAAAATGGTGAGGTACTGCAGGCAAGCAGCATGATATGGGCCTGTTACTGCTGCAAGCTCCTGATAACAAAACTAGACCGTGATTCTATGCATGGCTACCCCAAGAAAATATTAAATAAATATAGAGCTGCTAGGACATGTGCAGAAAAGAGTTAACTACAGATCCACTGAAGGACCACAAATCTAGAAATACACAACGTGACCCCAGTATCTACTAATACACTGGTATTGGGTTGAAAAAGAGTTATGTAGTTACTGTTTTTCTAAATATTATAAATACCCAAACTTAAGACAATAATTTGCTTACTGTTCTTTTCCATTTTCATTCTAATTTGAAACACCAACTTAGTTAACAAACAATCCTTCCAAAGGCAAATAATGGTGGGAACTGTTGTACTATCTGATTTTAAACAGGCACACTCATCAGTGTATCTTTCCAATTTCCTAATAAGGACTTTGCAACACCAGAAATTCCAGTTCCTTCAGGGAATCTATCCTAGATTTTTATATTGAAACTCTCACACACTGCGAAAAGACCTGGGGGTACAGCAACTGTGTGCAGTTTCATATTGATGATCGCTTAGAGACAGGCCCTTTGATAGCTACACACAGCAGGGGCATCAGACACCAGTGGAAGTTCAACTCCTGCAAAACTCTGGGACTACACTTACCACAATGGTTTTACCAGTTCCATTTTAAACACTTTGAGGCCAGAACCAAAACTCTTTCCTCTAGTAGTCTGCATGGCAAATTAGAGGTGACCACAAAAATGAAACCTTGTAATACACCAGAGACCATGTGGGATTGTGGGATCCATTGTCTACAGACCCTATTGGAAAATGGATGAGCTGGTTTTGTGGTGGAAACCCCCTTTCCTCCAAGAGTACCGGATTTTTCAAATCATGCACTGACATTTGCATTCCCACCACTCCTGCCAACAAGCTCGAGCTGACTGCTGCCTCTTCTGTACCACAGGAGTGCTGATTCTACTCCAAATGTTTGGGGCAGATATGGAGGAAAAAGAAAGGATTGGCTTCCTTAACTTAAGAAGATACCCTTAGCTTAAGGAGTTAGCTAAGAATCCCCACACTTTATGTCATTCAGTCTCTCCCTCTTCCTTGTATACCCTAGAGGATTAATCATATTTGAATCCAGTTTGTTCCACTCCATTTCACTCTGCACAAACTTTCAGTATAAACCAGAAAATAATTCCTAACTCCATCCCTCCTCAGGTACTGGTCACTATTCCATCCCCCCAGCCCTGCTCCCTGAGGTGTAACTTAAATCATCACTTCTCATGCTTTATCCATGAGAATATCTTTGCTAAAGACAGCTCATAAAGCCTCTGTGAAGACCTGGGTGCTCTCTATTGACTGTAAGGAATGAGACAGCTAAGGAGCCAGTCTTACACACACGTGCTATTAGCAAACATCAACAAGTAACTCACCTATGTTCTCCAAAAATAATTATACAGCATGCGTACTGCCCACGTAAGTTAACTGACAGCACTGACAGCGTATTACTGCCCTAGTCTACCTTTACACTTTGCCAGTCTCATCGAGTCACCAGCTCCAGGAAAGCTCAGACGCTCATCAGGCACCATAAAGCTCAGGTAGGGAGACTAGCCTGGGTCATGGACATTGTTAATGGCATCAGCATACTCCTACACCCAGTGTAATTAGCGAGACAAATTAGCCTAGATGCCACACCAGAGCGAGCAACGCAATTCTGCATTGGCTTGCACTGAACTGTGACGTTCAGCACGCAGGAGGCCAAACTCTGCTGGTCCTTTGTGCTCCTTCTCATCCTCTCTCATGCTCTCCTCCCATCAGACCCAGAGGATCCATTATAAAGCGAGGAAAAGCCATCACAAATATTCGGCTTGACATTCTGCATAATACGGGCACTGGCTATTTTTGTGTAAGCCCAAATTAAGCCCGATCTAATGCAGCGTTACTAATGTTTTGGAGCAGGGAGCACATACTTGTGCAGGGTCAGCCAGTGCCTGGCGAAAGCCAGGGTGCCTGTGACCTGCCCAGAGCGGGCACGAGAGCAAGGCAAGTTATAGGGCAATGTTTACATCCAGGCACAGATCTCCTTACGCGAACGGGTGGCACGGCTGCGTGCGGGAGCCAGGTTATCTGACCTCAGTCAGATACTATCTGCAGCTCGGGACAGAACACAAGAATTTATTTTGACTCAATGCTAGCAGAGAATGCTTTCTGCCAGAAAAGCTCACTATATTGTATGATAACTGAATGAAGCTAATTTTCAGCAGATTCTATCTAACAGCTCTTAACTGGTAGAAATAGTTCAAGGTCTTCAAAGTATACAGTGTTGCATAGCCCCCGATTCACACATTCTGCTAATAACTGCCAGACAATTGTATTGAACTTATTCAAAAACCATTAGCTGCAGAAATTCATATTCTTCAATTCTGCCTCAGATATATGCTGTATTACACTTACATTAAGGTTAATGTGTAATGCCAGTTTTTTAACAAAGGAACTGCAAATATTTGAAGTTACAGCATCTCTTTCTAAGGCGTCTCTTTTAAAAGTTTATTGTTTCTCTCTCGCAATTCCCCTTTCATCCCTGCCCCTGCCAGGATAGTTGGGCTGCAAAAATGGTGAGAATATTAGAGCAAATACAGACGCATATTTGAGACATTCTTTGTACAGTGAGCATATGCTACCAGCATTACAAGGATTTTTCTTTCATCTGTTCCTTCAGACATGAGCCTCCAAAATACTTAAAAACCGCTTCATAAATATCCTTCGAAAAACCATCATCACATCTTCAGAGCGCTGGTGCGTTAAATGCCTGCCACCAAAAGACGATGTTAAAATTCGGGAAGAGCTAGAGGTGGAAGCTGAGGAGCAGAAGTAGCAAGAACAGAGGAATGTTTAAACAAGAGAGCCTCAGTGAGAGGCTGAGACATGGTGTACTTTTCATAAAGAAATAATACACACGTCCCATTCATGTTATAATAAATGTTACAGGTAGGCAAGCTTCTGAAATTTATCTAATACTCTTATATTCATGTTTCCTTAGGTTTCATCCAATTTATTAAGTTTTCAGCCTTGCCTGCAGCAAAAAGGATAAACAAAAGCAGATGTGAAACTCCCTTTTTTAAGGGCCCGCCAACCTCCCGCAAAGCCTGCAAGCAGCTGGGGAGGCCTGATTACCGTCAGCTCTGCGTGGCCACTCCAGCTGCCCTCCCCAGGCTGAGACCAAAGGTGGTACACCCTGGCCCACGGCAGGTCTTGCCTCTTTAGAAAGAGCCTGTTCCTCTCTGTTCTCTAAGATTTTGGTTGGAAATATGTTTTTGTTGGCCAAGGGTTAAGTAAACCACAAGAACAAAGCAGGCTGGAGAAAAAAAGAGGACCAGGACGACAAGAGTGACACATATCCCTGGCTGGTCACAGGGCACAGAGGACTTCATGAACATTTACACAAACAAAAGGCAGACTTAGGGAATTTGTTATTGCTCAGCAGTGAACAACCAAGAGATTACACCTTCACTGCACCTACACTAAAAGGCTACCAGTGTCATCAAAAAGCACAAACTTCACGAAATTTGTGTGTAAGACTTCACCATCCTCAGTCACAGAAGAGGAGGCACCATGCTGAGGCACAGGAGATGCTGGAAGAGCACAGAGCATTACAAATCTCTGTTTAGAAGACTGGTGCCCCCATGCCCTGCTGGGCATCACACACAGGGCACACCCATGGAGCAGAGCATGGTCTAGGACATCACCTGGGCCCATGCACCTTGCCAGCCAGGCTAAAGTCAGCTCCAGTCTGCAACACGATGTGTTGGGCTTGCATTTGGTCAGCTCTGGAAGCACTGGAGGAAATCCCCGAGTCTCTGCTCCCATCCACCGAGGCATGCTTTCAATTAAAGACCATGATACTTCCCAGCATTACATCTATTCCTCTCACATTGTTGCAGCTCTATTTCTGGTGATGGAAGCCATCAAATAAGCACACTTACTCCACAATCCTAATTTTAACCAATGGGGTGTCTCTAACCTAATAATCTTGCATTTTTAATGACCATAAAATTCAACTAAAAACCAACAGGCTGCAGGCTCCCTCCCTCCTATACCCCATTGTCTCAAAGAAAAGGATTCAGTCTTTTCCTACTTTGTACAAATCAAGAAAGACACTGAAACCACTTACACACATACACCCCCTATAGCAATTGTTTTTCAAACATTAACAGCCTCCAGATTAAAAGTCTTGTATGGCAAAATGGGTGAGAAGGGGGAGAATCCCAGCTTAGAAGGTGCAGCTGAAGAATTAACAAACGGCTTTGAAAGAGGCAGGGCAAATCTGCTGTGCTAACACGGCGCTAGTGAGCACACACATAATAAATTGGGGATTCCCCGTGTCAGGGCCGGCTCTGAGCGTGAATTGCAGAGTTCCAGGGAGGATCAATAACTGTCAGAAGGAGAAGAAAGTGAGCACTAAATTCGCTCGCCTTTCATCTTCAACAAATGGAACAGAAAATCTGATGGATGACAGAACCTTTCGTTTCTATAGCGTTCTTGTTGAACTAAAGACTAGTGACATTGAGATGATTTTCGACACGCGCTTCTGTAGATCCAGAAGCAATTATAAAAATAAAAATAAAAGAATTTCGTTACAAAGCAGCCCCCAAACCAAAAGTAGCGATTCAGAAGGGCAGGGTAAAGAAAAAATATTAATGAAAGCCCATGCCAGTGGTCAGCCCCTAGCATGCAAGAGTGCAGAGTTTTGGAAGCATGGAGTACATTAAACACAACACACCCCTTGCCTCCCCCATAATTAAGTTAGAGATGTGAGAGCAAAAGCAATAGAGGCTGTCTGTTTAGTTTCTCTGCTTGGCAGGGCACCACACACACATGCACACAATTCCTCCTCTCCTCCATTTGTGAAAGGAAAGGGGGGGGTGTTGGGGGGTAAGGGGGGGTGAATATAAAGCCCAAATGAGCAGATAAAAAACCCACAGCAAACACAAAAAAAATTTCCCAGATTTCAAAGAAGGAACACGCTACTGCTCAAAGAAATGCCAAAATATCTTCTCCATCCTTTTATTCTACTGTAGACAAGTCACTCAACCCATCAGGAAAATTATATTAAAAAAAATAACAACAGCAACAACAGCAGCAGAAAGGAGACAGGACCTTTTGTACAATCCAGCTGGCTTCTGTACCTCGACTTTCATATCAGATATTTATTTTGGCATGTGGGCAGTGGGGGAAGGGGAAACATCTCTGGACACCGTATGACATCCTCCACCATGCTGCAACAGAGCACAGAGGTACATCTCTGGCTGTCACCCGTGAGCGCTGAACACACCATGTGATAATGCACAACGCCTTTGTCCTGTGCAGTGTCACACAAACAAGTCACAGGGCACGGTGGGTGGGAGGTCCCAGAAACGAACATATGATCCATCTTCAGCCTTATGATCCAGATTCAGCCAAAGAAGGGTATTGCCCAAAGGCATTGCCCAAAGCCCCCACTCAGGTGGGTCTCTTGGAGTTTGCCAGGTGGGCTGCCAGGGTCCCCCAGCACAGCAATAAGGTATTTGCAGAGGATGTGTCGCCTAGGGCAGCCCACAAGAGGCATATTTCCACCACTGAAATAGAAAATTAAAAGCCTGCAAAACAAATGCAGTGACTTGACCTGGGACAAGGGCTTGGTGTAAAGTTCAGGGATTGGCCTATGCATGCTGATTCCCCCTTAACGAGTGTATGTGGGAAGGCCATTCCTGCTTTCTCAGTGGAATGAAGATACTAAATGACGAGCTCTGAGATGCCAGACTAGCTGATGGCAGTAAAAAAAACACAAAGAAAAAACAAGCCCCGACCCTTGTATTTTAATCCAAATGGACCGCGCCACACGAAACCAAGATTAGCTGGGGCTCTCCAGTATCACAAGTGCCTACCACAGCCTCGTTGTCCCTGCAGCTCCCCGGCAGTGCCAGCCCCACACCACGCCCTGTGGTTTCCCACTGACGCACCGGCATTCCCATCCCGCCCGGCAGCCACCCAGCCTGCACCCAGCCACCCTCTGGCCCTGCTTTTTGGGAGACCACAGACACCACTCCGACAGCCTCCTCTGGAACCTCAGCAGTGGCCCGGGATGTTCCTCCAGCCCAGTTCCACATTCAAGTCTTTTAGAAGGGCAAATCTGTACACAGCCGCAGCCAATTTAACTGCTGGGCATCCAGGGAAATAATTTGGATATTGCCCATTCAAATCCATCCTCGGAGAGTATTGGAAGTGATCCACCTGAAAATCTGCATCACCTAACAGAGGGAAAGAGTTGCCTGATATCCCCAATGAATAACCTGGCAATTTTGTATCTCAATCAAATTGTGGTTTGAGAGGATGAGGCCTCTTCTCCATATGAAAAAGATAAATCAATCTAGAATATACAAATACAATTTTAAATGGGAGTATCTAGATCAAATACAGATGCAGAACACACAGCTTCAGATTAACAGCATCTTCCCAGTTTAGTTTAATCTACTTTGAAAGCAAATTACTCCGTGCTAGGCAGAGGCACTCTTATTCTCCAACAAAAGCACCCTCACATGCCAAGCAGCTCCTCGAGAGCAATCCCGTGGGTAGATGGGGCATTGTTTCTCACAGATAGGAGCCTCTTGCTGTGCCTTCTCTCCCTAAAAGCTGTAAAAGGTTGCTGGTACTGAAGAAATTCTTGGCTACACAGATTAGTGCTCCTCAGGCCAGGTTACACAGCTCTTCACAGCCTGCCCAGAACTATGAGATGCCACCATTAACAGTGTTTTAGTCTGAACTTTTCTCCACTGAAGGCAATTTTTTTGCCTCTTGAAAGGACCTGTAAAATATCCTCTAAGTCCATGTTAAAATATAAACAGAGGCAATCAGCATTGTCTCCAAGGCAGGGTCTCTCTGCACATTTTGAAAGGCTTTGCACGAAGTTTCCATGCTTGACAAGGAGCATCTCATGAGGGCAACGCACTCCAGCTGATTGCACAATGACAGCAAGTGCCAGGAAAACTCCGAGTCTAATCTGAGATCTGACACTGACTTGTTGTGTGGGCTTGGGCAAACCACTTAACCTCTCTGCATCTCAGATTTTCTGCCCATAAATGAGGGTAATAATGCTGAGCTCCGTCTTCCCCCAGGGACTGATAGGGAGCCTTTTTTACGGCACTTTGGAAACGTGAAGTGCTACATGAGTGCAAAGTACATTATCTAGAACTTCCACCATCACCTCAACATGCGGGTGCAGCAGATGCTGGTGAGAAGTGGCCTGCAGGGAAGACTCCAGACTAACTGGACGTACATGTTTACCCTGATGTTTCACTGGGAAGATGTTCAAGCAGCAAAAGAGGGATTTAAATGCCTTTTCCTCTCTCCTCACAGAGGCAGGAGAGATACCTAATACAGGAGGTACCCCGTGCAAGGGCAGCACGGGTGCAGAGCCGTGCAGGAGTCACTCATCCCTTAGACAGCTCTCCTGTTGACGGCACGGGGCAGGGATTGGTCCCTGCTTCAATTGCCTTATCTCAAATCTGTGGCAGCTCTCAATCACACCTCCAAAGACCCAACCAGAACAACAGGAGTGTTTCTCTGAGCCCTTCACTGAACCACCACCACACCTGTATCTCACCAGGCTGAGTCAATATTCACAGGAGAAACATGGCAACAAGAAGTTACCGCCAAACCCTTGCACCACCCAGCACGTGCTCATTCCAGAAGGCAGGCAAACAACATCCAACTCTTACCAAGTGTGACTTAGCCCATTTCTTGCTTTACTAGTTTCCCAAACTCCACAAGCAGGACTCAGGTCCTGTGAGGTGAAAGGACATGAGAGCACATGATGCCCAAGCCCCATGGGCTCGTCCAGGCACATCCTAGAACAAGAGTGGGAGACAAAGCAGAGCAGATGACCTGCTGATTACACCTCACCAAAGCCTTAATAACATAAGCAAAGGTTAAAGATGCTATTCATCCTGGACAATTGAGCTGCCTTGAAGGGTTATAGACATCACACATAGCTATAAAGGGCATTTTCTCTTCAGTGTCCCCCTCTCTCCCCACCTACCAATCCACCTAAACTGGGGAATTTACTATTTGCTCACTGGGATGTCTAGGAAAAGGTGGCCCTGAAAATTATTGTGGCAACTAAACAGACACATAGATGAGCTGTTCAGCTGTGTAGCAGACATCTTGTGAACATGTTCTGCAATGGCACTAAAAATAGCATTGTTTCACCTGGAACAGCAGTTATGTCTCTCTAGGAGATGGGGAGGAGCAGAGAAGCAGAGATCTCTTGTAGGCTGTTATTATCAGTAATGAGTTTATTTTCAAATCAAAGTCGACTGTTATTCATGACTAGAAAGGGGTGGAAATTTCAAAATAGTCCTAAGAAAATATTTCAGACTACTGATTTCTTTACTTCTGTAATTATAACATACAAAACCAGGGCAACCTGAGCTAGATCAGCATTATGCTGTGCTCTGTGGCAAAGAGGAGAAATTCATTAAGTGACAAAGCTAACTGCTTTCTGTGACTACACCAGCAAATGAATTCAGTGGTAAGGACACTTGCCAAGACAGTGAATTTATGCAAGAACTGGAGAATGTTCATGGAAAATAAACTTTTATTAATTAAAGAGTATCACTCACTGCTCAACCCAGGGGACGGAAATGTATCACATGTTCCCCATCTCTGCTCAGAGGAGCCCCAACACCAGCCAGCTCAGGAATTGCTTGTGGATGCTCTCCAAGACAAAACGCTGAGACTTGTGCATGAGTAACAAACAAAGTTTCACAAAAAATCACGATCTCCTCGGTGATCCTTCACTAACAGGAAGAGCAACTCATTTTGCTGCACGAATGATTAATTATAAATTATTAAATCCAGCTCTACTCAAGATACTTACCCAAGGAAGCAACTGCTCCAACATGTCAACAACTTTTGTTTTCTGAATCTCAGAAACCAATATCACTTCAAAACATATATGGAGCCAGATTTTCCACAGAAGCCCTAGCGTGTGTTTTCAGTGCCCACTATCTCCAGTCCTGGTGAGACTCTAGGAGGGACAGCGACTTACTCCCCCTGCTCTGGCCTTTGGAGACAGCCTGTTTCAATGGGACGCTGCCATTGCTTCCACCCTCTTCTCTCTCTCCCATCCACGTGAACCATACATGGAAGCATCTGGAGAGCACAAGCTTACTCTCCCCATCCTTATCCCAGGGGAGAGCATATCTCCCAAGCAGGGATTTGGGGAGCAGCCTGCCCGTAAGCACAAGGGTTGCTGCGTTACTGCGTGCAGCAGTCATGGAGGAGGCAATTTCCTGCCTGGCAGGAAGGCAGCGGAGAGCCCTGGGCTGCTCCCGGCCTCCCGCCTGCCCACCAGCAGCAGGCAGGGGCTGGAGGCTGGGGAAGGACAAACGTGAAAGCAGGAGAAAGTGTGGGGCTGCAAACATGCATCCAAACACAAAGCAGCCAGAGGATGCATGGATACAAAAATGGGATACATCATTATTCCATAAATTAAGTTAAAGCAAGCTAAGCACATCCCAGACCTTTAATACTGGGCTGCTGCACACCAAGCAAGTTGGCTTCCAGCCTGCAAAATGTTTCAACTTCACTCAGCTGAGACAAGACCCACGTTTCATTAAAAGAGGTTTATCTTCCTGCAAATAAACCTCAACAGCTTTTGCGCCCTGAAGAAGCAACTTCGGTTTGCGTCTCACCCTCCTCCCCCCTGCCCACAACAAAACACACATTCAAAATCTGATGAGTAAAGAATTACCAGTTACAGCTTTCTGGACCTTGCCCATGTGGGGCTGGTATGCAACAGGTTTCAATGTTTGTTTTTATAATAAATAAAGCTAAAGTATGATTTGACACCTAAGCTCCTCGCCTCTCCTCTGCCTTCTTTGAAGATGGCTTTTTTATTTTGAGGCTTAAGCAAAACAGTAAAGCAGTTAATAAAATAAAGGGCATTCCCTATCTCACATTTCAGCCTGTTCCAAATAATCAAGACAGCCTTAAAATACTGAGCTTGCCTGTCAGCCATCTAATGAAGAAATACTATTTTTTTTTAAATGTAACACACACACACAGACACATTCCCTTCTTCTTATATATCTACTGGTCTGCCCCATTATCTCATTTTTCCTGATATAAAGCAAAAAAATTAGAAGGCAAAAAAACCCTCCAAAACACATTTTTCCAAGCAAGGAGCAAAACCTAAATAATATTAAAGAAGTGTAAAGCCCAACTTTAACAGCAGACCAGTATTCAGAGAACAGCGTGATCCTCCCTTATCACCCACTGACATGCTTAATATTTTCCAAACAAAAATGCTCTTTTCTGCCACTTCTTCGCTCTGCAAGCACCTCCAGCTTCTGCATGGCCAGTAAAGAGTTAAATCTCCCACTATCCCCTGCTGCCTGCGAAAAATCACTGAAACAATTGAGACATTGTCCAGTGAACAAGACTCCCAGGGACTGACATTTTTGTTTATGTCCCAGTTCTCAGCCTGTCAATTTTCACTCCCAACGTTAAAAGCCCGGCTTGCCCCAATACAGTCTGCCCTCGTCTGAAAAGGCTCCACTTCATTTATTTTATTAAAGCTATGGTGTGTTTATGATTCAGAGCTCTCCCCATCCAAGGACCTGTTGGTCCCATCCCCCTGCCTTCCTCCCTGCCCTGCAATAGCGACTTCCTAACTCTGAGGAGGCTTTGCAGTGCCTTTTGCAGAGCCATTGCCCAGGAAAATGACTGTGCTTAGGTTAAACACCGATGTCCGCATTTTCCTGGAGTATGAAATACATGTTACTGAACTCCCTTAAAATAGCCTTTCATTATTAACCAGGGTAGGCTAGAGTAGAGGGGAAGGGAGTTGGATACTAAGCCAGAGTGGCAGGAACTTTAAAAATAAAATAAAGTTAATTTAAAAAAAAAAACCAAACAAAACAAACAAACAAAAAAAACCTGGAAAAAACCAAACTACATACACCCAACTCTTTGCTACCCAGCAGCAACCTAGAAAATACATGTAATGGAGTAAAACAAACATCTTGGAGCGAAGCAGTGCTTTCCCGGCTGCTTCGCGGCTGCATTTCCTGCCTGCGTTTTCATAATGACCGGAGCGCCAGGCCCAAAATACATCCCTCTCCTTCACCCCTGCCATCCTCTCTCCCCCCATCCCCAGCACTTTTTTCTTTTCCTTCGTTACGCTCTCAATACTTTATCTCCATGAAAAGCACACACAGCGGTCACCAGCGTTTCCTGTTTGCCGAGTGTGCTTTAACTATATCACACCCTCGGCTGCTGCGCTGGAATGCACAGCATATGGCATTGTGAAAGGGTTTACTGTCGAATAATGGCAGCAATGCAGTCCTGCTGGTTTATATCAAACCCTGTCACTCTCTTCACGGAGGTCCCCCTCGTGCTCTCCGAGAGGCGAGGTAAAACACACACACACACACACACAGACACACACATGCACACAAAACTTCAACTCTCATGTAGGACCTCAGCAGAAGCCCTCCCGAATCGAGACCTGCAAACTCAAGGCAAGGAAGATTGCAGCCACTCTGAGATTTGTTTCAAATCTTAGTCCCCATAACGGGACCTTCTACAGGTAAACAAATGGGCTGTTAAAAGATTTTTGAGCTCCTCGCTGGGATTCCTGTGGGCACGGCCAGCATGGGCTGCAGGAGGGCTACATGCCTGAGCCCCTCTTCTCCAGGGTGGCAGGGCTGTCAGCCTGAGCAGCTCCCTGAGCTCTATCCCTAAGCACAGCTTCACCTTCCCTGCTTTCAAAAATCAGCACTGATATATTTGGTTATGAAAACATCCACGTGAAAAGCAAACATACACCATCACCTTTCACTTTGGGTCAAAGTTTCAAAACTGCATTTTCATTTAATTGCTCACAGGTTTATTTTTGAGTTGGTTTTTTTTGTTTGGTTTTATTTTTTTTTAAAGCAACTTTGAAAGAAAAATACTTCCCAAATAAATAAATAAATAAATAGATACAAAGTGCTGCTTCCAACAGCGGTCAGGTTTAGCTAAGATGCTCACAAAGGTTATACTTCAAAGTGCTTTTTGTGCAGATCTTGAAATGCCTTCCCATGCCCGGATGCATTCGGCCAGCAGACGCTGAAACGAGTAGCAATACTTTTAAAGCCCATTGAAATGCATCCATCCACCCTCTCTTCATAAAAGGAAGCCTTACTTAACAGGCATTTATTATTGCTGAACTAGGGTTGAAAGTTCAGTGTCCTTATAGACCAAAATTATCAAGATTTCTGAGTTTGCAGCCCACGTTTAAGTCCTAATGAGCCATTGTACCCACTCACTGCTATTAACTCTTTGATGTCAGCAACCCATGATGCTCTTTTAAATGTCTCACAGATGTCCAAGGGAAAAAGTGCAAAGCTCACCTGTGCTGAAGGACAGGTGAGCAACCAGGGTTTGTTGGTTTTTTTTTTGCCTTCAGTCCCCTCCAGCAAAATATGCAAAGACAACTACAGCATTAAATATGCATGTTGAAGACAGGCTAGCCTACCAGTTTGGACTGTGAACTCAGACTCGGGGGAGCTGTACATCGCTCCCAGCTTTGCCATGATCTGATATGCAGAACACGTCACCTTTCTGGGAAAGGGACGTGAGCATACGGCGCCCGTCACACCACACACGTACAGCAACCCAGCGGCTGCTGCGCCGTGCACTGCACAGCCCCATCTCCCCTGGATTTGGGCAACCTGAGGCAGCAACAACAATCTGCTTTTCTGACAGTTCCTTGCCTACTAGGTCTTCCTAAATACAGGTAAACAATGAAATGAAAATGAAATTATCTTTAATTTGCACCAAGCGCTTTGACCTGCTCATTACACAGTCACATCAGTGAAACTGTCCGCAGGGACAAGCCACTTTGATGCTTGAATGGCACTTGGGAAGGGAAGGCTACCTCATCTTCCAACCCCAGACTAAAACCCCCAGTCCAACCACCAGCAAGCAGGAGCAGGGTGATGCTTTAATTCAATAGTTACAAGCCCAAGTGGGCGCCCAGGCGTGGAGCAGCTTGAGCTGGCCAGATGAGAACATGGCACCAGCTCTTTGGCTGTTCTCCTCTCCCACCAGTGCTGGGGCTGCTCCCTCACACTTTCTCACTGTTTACTCATCCCACAGATTCCTCAGCACAGTGATCTGAGGTGTCCCAGAGTTGCCTACACAGGAATGGAGCTTAACAGTCCATCTCCGGTGTGAGCGGACGCTCCCTGGACGTGCCCCGGCCAAGACGAGTGGAACAAGTTACTGCAGGGTGAGCCTCACAGCACCTCTGCAACTGCTCAGCCACATGCTCAGCCCTGGACACCTTCAGTCCAAATGGCAGCTGCTGCCTCACATTTACCCCTCGGGCAGCAACTGTGGAGCAACCAGCATTGCCTCAGATTCACACCGGAGCTTATCCCAAAGTAACCCATCCTGGCCATCAGAGCCCTTTAATAAGGAGCAGGTTATTTCATGTCCAGTAAACTACTTCCCTCCAAAGAGCTGGACATGCCTGAAAAGCATCAAGATGAGGAGTCAATGTGGAGCAGTTACGGCTTTAGCAATTCAAAATCTTGCTTGCTTAATATTAATTAACCACGTAGACATGCCCAACATGCAGTGACAGAAGTTCTGCCGCCAGGGAAAACTTTACTGCAGACATTTGGGGTTTTCTAATGATATGGCTTCCATGCAGCTGCTTGGCGGAGAAGTGTTCACAGCCATAAATGCATAGTAAGAAAGTCTGGAGGCTTGCAGAGCTCTTCACTTTGCTTTCCTCCATAAAACATCATTTCCTTATTACAGAGCAGTCGCACACCCACAACACTCAATACTGACACTGCAGAGCTCTGCAGGCACAGATTAGGGCAACTTTTTCTGTTTTCTTTCCTTTCCCAGACACTACCCTTCCAGCCAGGGAAGGAGACCGTGGACAGATTTTGTCCATTTCCTAGTGGGCAGAGGAGCATCAAGAGACCAAAACCCTTCTTCAACTTTTCTTCTACTACTCCTCCTACAGCCCTGAGAAGAAATATGTCAGCACAAGGACAAGCTCCAAGGGAGAAGAGTTTGGGTCACACTATTCCTTCTCTCTTTCTCTTCTTGGTAGCTGGGGGACAGGCAGAGGCCACAACCATCTCTCAGGAAGTGACTTTATTTCATATAAATGCTCATTTCCAGCATCCCAACTCAGGAAAGCATCACTACACAAGACAATACTTTAAGCACATGCTTAAGTGTTGTCCTGAACACCGATGGACATCAATGCATGTTTAATGATTTCTTGAATCAAGGCCTAAAAAGTAAAAAGGAAGGGGAAGCTAGTTTCCACAGTAATAGTAGTTGAGAAGTCTTTGAGTTGTGCCAACAGGAAAAATGCATGTTAGAGAACTGCTCGCCTCTCCTAGGAAACTGCACCTCTTTCTGTGCAGGCCCAGGGTCACCAGCAGGTCCTTAATCTGTACCAAGAAGGTGGAGGGATAAAATTGGGGGAAAAACCAACAACAACAAAACCCACAAACCAGATCCCAAAACTTGGTTACTTCTCACTCCCATGAGGAAGATTAGTCAGAAAACACCCTTCCTCTTGTATACACACAAATATATGTGTTCAAACCATGCATGCCCATGACCAGCTACCAGCCTATCCCTCATTTTGCCCATATTACTACAGATGGGAGCCTGGGTACATAGCTACTGCCAGCCAAGGCAGAGGAAGGACTGCTCCAGCTCCCCCAAACTTACTAATTCCAAGACATGAAGTGTAAGGTACATCTGACACAAGGACCTAAATAGCACCAAAAGTAGCTTTAGGTTTAGATTTCAAAAACTACTTCAGTTTCTTTGTTTGTTTGTTTGTTTTTTTTTGGCTTTCCTGTGGGGCTACAAGCTTCTTTGCTTGCCTCTAAAATCCAGATGTGGAAGTCATCACTTTCTCAAAATCAACTTGGGAAACTTACTTAGCATCTGTTCTGGCCACACTGGTGAAACACAGTGAGCAGTGCCTCCCCACCTCAGGAAAGTGCTCAATGACTTTACTCACAGCATCTGTTAGGTATGAGTGAAGCTTCCAGGTAAGTTCCCCTGGAAGCAGACCCCTGCCACCAGCCCACTGCATATCCAAACCCAAAATCTGTTTGACAACTATTTCCAGCTTCCTTTTGTGAATATAGGCACAGAACACTGCTTGGGGACAGGTTAGGGCTGGGAGGTGGTTTTACAAAGGCATTGCTCCCTGTTATTTGTAACATCTCTAACTCCCCAAAGGCTTTCCAAAATGGGTCTGCCCCTTGCCAAACAGGTCTGCATAGGGAAGAGCAGAAAGCATCCTTCCTTCTCTTTATGCAGTGGCTTACAAGGCAGCTACAGCTCCTTTCACAGGAGAGTGTAGAAATGTCTATGCAGTCCAGAAAGTAAAGTATCCCATGAATAATCTAATCCCAAACCACATGAACTAGTGAGAAAAGCAATAATCCTGGGTTTGAGCAACTTGGCAAAATAATGGAACCAAGCCCAACAATGCCAGTTTCCTTCCTTTTTAATGAAAAATACGTGCTGTTTACTTTACTACAGCACCTGGACACAGCATACAGCACACCTGGACACAGACCTTGTTTAGACAGAAAATAAGCAGTTCCTATTCAAGTGGGCTCATCTGCACGGGAAAGTTTTTGTGCTCAAGTGTGAATTGAAAAACGCAGAACAACTATTTCGAATTATCTTTCCGTGTGGACACCGTTATTCAGCACTAAGAGTTCCTTTGTGAGATTTAGCTTAATCCGTTTCCAAAGCGGATTAAGCTAAACCACACAAAGGACCTCTTACTGCTGAATAAGAGTGGCCGCATGGAGAGATAATGAGGAATAGTTATTCTGAGACAGCTCCTTCGACTGCATATTTGGGCTTTTCCACTCTGCATCAACAAGCCCAAAGCTGTGCTGGAAAGGGAAGACCATGGTTCCAGAAATTTGGGGAAAAATAACCGCCAGGGCTGTATCATACCCATTAAATCTTCTGCTCTACACATGATGGCTGCTACTGTTCCTGCTCCAGTCAGCATGGGCTCTGGCTGCAGAGGAGGCTGCATTATTCAGTACCTACTTCTCTAAGCTCCAGATTGAATCCAGCCACAAACTTCAGCTGTAGACAGGGTGCGCGGGGAGGAGGACCTGCGGCGAGCGGCCCTGCCAAGTCTGCCACCCTCGGTACACATCAACTTTGATCTGACAGGCTCACCCATCTGGCTCTGCAGCATCACCCGGCGCTGCTGCGGCTCCTCGCCCGCTGCCAAGGCCGAGCTGCTGCTGCTTCAGCCCTCACACCCGCCCGGGGCTCTGGGGACAGACCGTCTGCATCCTCTCCGTTCTCCCTGGCACAGCCACTCTTCTGCTGGAGAGCTGATAGCCTGCTGATATTTAATTGTAGGCCGACACAAGTCCCTAGAAGTTCATTTAACATGCATGCTCCAGCATAACAAACTGCCGTGTGATTGAATTCAAAATGCAGCTTGCTCTCCTGTGCTGAAATACTCTCCTAAACCATCTTCCCAGTGTAGGTTTCTCAAAGTGTTGCTCTCCGCAGGTTTATTGTACCCCAGGCTAACTAGTCAAATAGGGCAGGAATTTGGGTATCCTATTTGTGTTACATTCAGGACATATGGGGTTATTTTATAAACAAAAGATACAAGAGTGAATGCTGTAGCAGACGCCCTTCCAATCACACTGAAGGCAACACAGCTATGTCTTTCTTAAGATGATCTGATGAGCAAAGTGTTGACCTGCTTCCTCTTCACCCAGACAGCTTCAATACTGAGATATGTCAGAGGGAGATATACTTTGGTGTGTCGTAACAAACCAAAATGCCGAATCTCAAGGCTCCAACTTACGTGCAAGACTGCACAGCCTCTTCAGGAAACCAAAACTAGTGCTGGTTCACTGCAATATCCACGGCTATAAACCTGCTGCTCCAGGAGGACCTACTGAGCCCAGTAAGGTTAGAGAAGCCTGTCCCTGCCTGGGAATGCTGCAGCCATCCATCACAAGGTAAGCCACCCCAGCACTCAAAGCCAGAGCCTTTGCCAGCGCCAAGGACCAGGTTTCTCCCCAAGTCAAACCAGATGAGTCACAAGAAATGGATGTTCAACAGATGAGGATTTGGCTGAGCCGAGCATATCCTAACACCCCTACTCAGCTGACTTCTCCTGGAGCAACACTTAGGGTTGCTAACTCCAACAATTTTACAGCCAGTCTAGCAGTGCTAGCTGTTTTTCAAGGCATGGCAGCCTTGAAGTCAAGTGTTCAGGGAAGAACCTCAGACTCCACTTACAGCACACAGCAAGCTCACAAACTGCTGTAGAGAAAACTTTGAGATTGAGCAGAGTATACCCTGCAGGCTCAGGAAACAGAACAAATAAAGAGAATACAAAATGTATTATTTAAGAAACAGAAAACAAACAAAAACAACACACAAACCCCCCCACAAATCCTCATGATCTTTTGAGGCCTGACTCATGATCCTAGAACAATTAGGGTTGGCAGTACTATACATTTTACAGCATTTGTTCACAGCTGAAATATCCCAGCATCCAAATACTTCAGAGTTCTTGGAGCTACTCACAGATCTCCTGACTACAACCAAGCGTGACAATTCATCCCAGCTGCCAATCCAGCCCCAAGGTGTCTTCTGAAGGTGCTTTAGTGCTGACTGATGTTTGCAGAAGCATTAAATTCCTGCTCACTACACAGTAAGAGGTACAAGCCTGCACATTTCCCCAGTCTCAGCCTTACAGCAGAGGAGTTACCTCCAGTACTGAAACGAGGGCTGTAGAGGATGGACATTGTATTACAGAGTAAACACAAGGGCACGAAGCAGTCCCCCAAAGTCTGAACTATACTGCAAACATATCGAATTACCAAGTGAATTACTTTCAAGGAGCCCACATTTCTTCTGTTCTCTACACAACCAAGCACTGGGTTTCCATTCATATTTAATGGGTCCTGAATATAATGGGTGTGTTTTACAGGAACCCATCCAAAACAATTTTATTGGGCTGCCAGTAGGTGAATTCTATACTTAGCCCCAAACATTCTGGTTTGTACACAGAATTTCTTTTAAACACAACCCTCTCCAACAAAAAAATCAAAAGGAATTAGTGGTAAAAGATTCAGCCACAAAATTCTCAGCAAGCTTAATTTGTTCTGTGGCTTAATTCCAAAAAGCTCCAAAAATTCAGGACAAGATGTTTGCACACTTTTGGGCATGTATTAATGAAACATTTTATTTACTTTGCAATTGCCAGAGCAATTAGCCAAATAAAGTATAGAATATTTAAAAAGCAGAGAGTCACTAAAGGAGCTTTCCAATTAAGCCTGCGTGGGTATTCCTGCAGTGTGAGTCTCAGGGATCTGCATCCTGGGAGCCTGACCTACCAGGGACTGACTGGGCACCAGGACAGCTTCACAGCCCTCTCCTCCTGCCCATACACATGTCAAATACCAGGCACTGACACCAATGATGCCCACCCAAGTCCTTCCCCCCACAACACCACCGTGTCCCTGATCACCCTGCAGATCTCCAGGGACAGAACAGGGAATGTTCCTCTCATGGAATCCAGGAACACCTCGAGAGGTGACTGCAGAGGAAGAACAGTCTCCCTACAACAAAACATTAAAGACAAACAAAGCAAGAGCTTTAAAAGCCCTCTTGGAGTACTGTGAGTGGAAGTTACAAGATTGTGGTTCCAGATGGCTGCACACATACAGGACATATGTATGTCTGGATGCACCCCAATTCTGGCCTCTCTGAAGTGACACTGTAGGTGCATTTTAAAACCTGGCTAAGATAAACCTAACTGTTCCTAGTAGGTATATGTTTTTCCTTTCAAGATGCAGAAGTAGAAATCACATAAGACAAAAAAGTTAGGGAACAGGCAGGGCAGACTGTGCAGCTTCAACTCCAGTCGCTCTGGGAAAAAAACTCCTGATCTCTCCAAACCACAGAGAGGTCCCAGCAGCCTACTGCTCACGCTCATCGAAGAGGCTGAGAACAGCCAGTACGTTTCAGATGGCTTTGCCTTCCGTTTTGCTTGTCATATTATGTTTTGAAAAAACATTTTTACTTTCCTCAAAAAAAAAAAAAANAAAAAATAGATGCACTACTGCACAGTGATTCTTTGTTCTTGGTGATTCAGTCTACTATATGGCTGTGTTCCTTACATATTAGGGCAAAAGTACTGGAAGTCCTCCCCCCCCAAGGTTAACACTGACATTTACTTCAAAATGCAGGAATTTTTTAAACCCCTTACTGTTTTATAAGGAATATATCGTACTGAGCCACCATCATCTTGGGTTCTGAGTGTTTTTGCCAGGTACAAAAGAAGCTAAAAGCAAGTCTGCACAGCCTGCAGGAGGCAGGATCCCAGGACTGGTCCTTCACCCACACTCCTGCCCAAAACAGGGCATGGCTGAGTCAGAGTATTTACTTCGCAGAGAACAGGGAAGAGCAGCACTGGGTTTCTCCTTATGGTTGTAGGAATGCACACAGATAAAGTTTTTAAAGGAGGTTGCTTTCTGCAGCGAGCAGATTTCGGAGATCCTCGCACAGACATACCTTGCTCATTTTTGCTTGCCTGTCCAGGCTGCAACAGAAAATGTTCATGTGGGATTCCCATGCCTACATCACCCATCTCTCACCCTTATCACTGTGCTGGCAGCTCCCTTGTGGATCAGATCAGGAGCACACTGACCATGGGATTTCAGGACAACTAGCACCCCATCCCCTGAGGGCAAGGCACCCAGCTGCAGTCTGCTTTATACCCAAAACTTCCTGCTAAGGCTGTTTCACAAATCTTAATACCTTCAATGAAATCAAAGGTCAGAAAAAAAAATAGGGGAAATAACCATAAAAAACACTTTAAAAATATCCCAGCCTCATAACAATACTATCTGCAGGCTGAATTCAAAATTCTGACCTAGCGAGCTTAATAATATACTATTAAAACAATTTTTCCCCCAGTTCCCTTTCACCTTTGGACACAGATAAGCAGCATGACTGTGCCAGAGCAAGATGCAGAAAGTCTTACCAGATGAGTGAAGCACCTAAACGTAAATAAATGCACTGGGCTTGAATGGAGCCTCATGCTGTACCTTCCTCAAGACATACTGAACATAATTTCAGTTTAATATTCTGTTTCACATTATGGGCCTTGGAGACTCTCTCAAGCACCATGAAAAAGCAGTATTAACCCAGCCCTCGGCACTGGGGGCAGCAATCCAGCCAAATTATTCATGCTGGTCTTTTGCTTCAATTTTTGTAGTCTTAACTTAATGTTCTTAAACAAATCTGAAAGGAGGATGGCTGACAAATAGAACAGATTTTACTCAAGACATTACAGACGGCCATGTTATGCAGCCTTGAGTCATTAAGCTGAACTCCTAAGGGGAGTTTCATTGGAACTGGGAGTAAAGGCTGACACAGAGCTTGTGGTTGTCACAACCAAGCACTGAGAAGAAAGAGTGTTAAAAAAGGGAAGAAAAAAAAAAAGGAAGGGAAAAAAAAAGGAGGCAGGGGCAGGTAAAAAAAAAAAGCAGGGGGAAACCCAAGCCCCCACACTCTCCTTTCCTCTCTTTGTAATCCAGCTATGAAGATTAGCCTCAAATCCTGATTTCAGAGATAGGGGAAAGATAAGAAGTTATTTGCAGGTGTTAGCATTTTCCTACAGATTTTCAGGGCAGCCCAAATGATCTGAAAATGAAAAACTGGCATAGGCACACATGATGGGTAGACTAGTCACAGCAACCAGGGTAGAGAAGCAGTTTCTACCCCTACACGTTTACACTCGCACAGAAACATGAGGATGCCCATGAAACACCAATCACTGTTCCACAAAAAGATCAACAGCATTTTCACAAATGCAGAAGTGGGTGTAGAGCCCAGATCCCAGGTGCTGTGGGCAGGCACAGCAGCAGCATCAGGGACACCAGAGATGTCTGACACATCCCAGGCCAACTGGCATCTGCAGCCACTTCATCTCCCCCCGAATGCCACTACCTGCTCTAACTTTATTTACCAAAAAATAAGACCATTTTCACTCCACAAAATAATGTGGCCTGAGGTCAGTGCCAGGAAAAAGGGTATTAAAAGCTGTCCCTTATTTATGTATTTTAACAGAACAAGGCAAAACAGTTTGCTGCTAGATATAAACATTAAACCTTGCAGAACCTTCCCCCCTCCCAAAAACCCACTGCTCTCCCCCTCACTCCCTCCTCCGCCTCCTCTCCCTCCAACATTGTAAGTAGCACAAAAGATCACATTACAAATGCCAGCTGTGGCTCTTTCGGGAGGTGGCCTCCATCTCGGAGGTAGTATATGTTCCTCATGGCCTAAGTGGTTGCTATGGTAAATATGCTTTTTATTGAATAGCAGAGTGAAACAGCTTTTAAAGAGACCCATAAGAACCCCATAAATGGTCAAAACACAAAGCAGATCAACCTCAGCCTCCCTGGAAGCAGGTTTCGCTTCGTTTTCCAAAATGATTGTGATTTTTGAACCCTTTTTGTATATTTTGTTGACCACTCGTCTCCACCTCGCCCACACCTGGGTGGAAGGGCTGGAGAGAGTCAGGGGAGCTGAGAACCCTACCAACCCCTCAGCACCAGAAGCTGCTTTGGGTTTTAAAGGCAAGTGTCTGCTGTCCTGCAGGGCAGGAGGCTTAGGGACAGTGGATGCTCAGCACTGGGAAGCTGAGGTGATCCCAACCAAACTCAGTCTGCCCTCCCCAGCCACAACCACCCAGGAGAAGCCTCTTGCTCCCTTCTCCATCTCCTCCTATGAGCCTGACACCACTCCACCACACCAGAGCCCTGGGAACATTCCCACCCCCTGTGTCAGTCCACAGCAGTAAAAAGAAAAGAATTAAAATAGGAAAGTTTCTCTAGTTCATTTCTTATTAAGAGTGAGATGATGGCAGGTTTTGATGAATGCAGATTTCTGAATAACCAGCCACACATCTTTTCTCTGATCTCCTCCTCCAGTGACAGCCCAAGCGGACAGGAAGGAAAAGCAAAGTCATCCTGAAAAAGTGAAGCAGCCAGCACTAGACAGCACCTGGGCAGATACCAGTCTTGTTCCAATTGCTCTCTGATGGATTGAGGGTTGGTGTAGAAGCTACAGATTCTAAAACATAGGAAATTTTTTTTTTCTTTTTAAATAAAGAACTATGATACTCATAGCAAAGGGCTAACAATTCTCAATTTAAAGAGACAACAATGGAAAAAGAAGCTCCTCAAAATGTTTAGTATGATTTGAGACTTTTAGCAAAACCAATGTGTGCTTTGGATGATCTACCAGCTATGTCAGCTTTAGACAACAGAGCAAAAAGTAAAGAATGATCAGAGTTTCTATTCCTGGTATTTACCTTATAATCCAATGATCTTAAAAAAGTTTAAAAAAATCACATTAAACTTGATGATGAATTACTTCATAAGAAATATTCTAACCCACTACATGCCATCTTCTCCAGAGGTAAATTTCCCAGATGAATAGTCAGACCTAAGAGATTCCTTAACAATAGGTGGCACTGACACTGGCTATGGGTGAGGATGGACCATTGCATATCACCTCCCTTGCACATCACCACATAAACAAACGATTTCCTTCTAGATCTCTATGGATGCTATTTTAGAAACTAAAATAAACCCCCAAACCACTCTCACGTAAATTTGTACTGAACACTGCAAATTCAACATTGTTTTCACAATAGAAGCACAAGAAAAATTAACCAAGAATTGAAAATTTAAGGTAGAAGTTAACAAATAATACTATTTTTTAAAACACTACTTACTATAAAGAGATTTTTATATTTTGCAGGTAGTAGTAAACATTTGATAACACTGTTTATACTAAATTAGAAGCCATCACAACACAAAGGGACATGTGCTTTGTTGAACTTGGCTCTTTTGAGCCTCCACCCAGGTAAAATGCTGACTGACTCTCACAAACTCTCATCCAAGATTTTACAATAAGGAAAGATTTCTTTAAGTAAAGGACATGGAATAGGCTTGCTTTTGATTTTTCTACTGCTTTTCAGGCAGTCTCTTCCCTTCAACACTGTCAGATGTGTAAACCAGCCTGATTGGACTCCACTGCCACTATGTAATTCTGCAGTGTGTAAATTTGGAGCCTTTTTGGCTCCCTGGTCTCCTGCAAGGCGCATGGATGATAATTTCATAAACAGCCCAGTGATAAAAAAAGTATTCCCTCCTTTTACCATAGGCTTGTTAGGGATTTGTTTGTTTTGAAGTATTTCTCCTTTGGTCTGTGTAAAAGAAAACTGATGACAACCAATGCCATTAATGTCAAATGCCTTTTTTTTTTTTTTAAACAAAGGAAGAACATCTTTCTGTGTTTACTTACAACAATGTGTGCTGGAGATGGAGACCTAGCATCCTTGAGGGCTTGTCTACTCTGAAGGCTCCCTGCCTGAACATCAAGCAGTGGCCATTTCATCTGCAGATACTGGATGGAGGAAACAAAAATGGGAAAAGGAAAATGAGTTCAGAAAAGAAAGGCAAAAAAAATAACAAATCTTAGGTAACATGGATAAAAAAGTATAAATTAAATCTTATGCAAGGAACTGAAACAAAAATTAAGACAACCTTGTATGTTTGTGGAGACAAAAACTGTGCAGAACTAATAATTTCATACCACTCTGTTACAGTTCAGGAATAAGAAAATAAAACAGATTGCAAAGACAGTATTACATTAATTTTACTAATTGTAGCAAATCTAGAAGTAGAATAAAACCCACAAAGAAACAAAATAGCATAACCATGGAGACGATGGGACAAGGGAAAAGGTGGGTGTCAGTGTCAGGAGAGGGAAAACATATCATGAGTTAAGAATATGATCTCATTACTGGATGGTCATCTGTCAGTCTTCTTTCACCAAATGCACCAAGTAAACTGCTCCAACTCCCCAGTGCTGTGTGAGCCCTAAAGGCAGAACACTACCCAAAAAGACCCAGCACTGCTGGGTCTTAGCACCTATTTTCTCCACCTTTCACCATTTCTGAAGACACCATGGATTTTCTTCTTGCGAATCTTCTGTCAGACAACCCTGGCTTGGGGACAGCCACACCTTCTCTGTGGCACTGCCACCAGCAGACAAGCTGGACACACACAGGTGCAGCACGTGGGGGCATTGATTCAAAAGCAAGAACAGCTTCAGCTCACTGCACCAGAAGTGCTCATCTCTGGTCTCAACAAGAGCAGGCCCACAGAGAAATCAGTTATCCCAAACAAAATGCTGCGCCGCACATCTAAATATAATTTCAGCCCAAGCTTTTATCTCTGCATGGTGCTGTGCTGTCCCAATTAATACAGGTTAATACGGGATTTCTAAAAGCCCTGTATCATGCTGGAAGAAATGTGTATGGCCACATACCTTCAGCCCCCTCCCAGAACTAAGAAAAGCAGCTGCCCACATAGATCAGGCCACTACAGAAGCTCCTATTTAGCACTAGACTCTGGTTGACCTGACAGATCTATTCCTAGAAAATACCCACTAGAGAAATAGTCATGTTTACCCATTCTTTTTTTTTTTTTTTTTTTAAGTGAGAGTAATCTTGAAGAACCACATGCAGGAAGTGCCCCTGCCACTCCAGGCAAACAACGGAAGCTGTACCTGAATCTCCACAAAGGAAGGAAGGAGATCTGGTCCCATGCTTTCAGCACATCAATACCACATTTGCTCACGTATGCAAAACATTTGCACACATGCAAGGCCTGCTTGCTGCAAGACTATGGGCACGGAGGTGCCCAAAAAGCAGAAGCCAGCAGGAGGATGTGTTACCAATTCCCATCACTTGGAGGGCTTGAGTTTTCCAAGCTACTGGAATGCAAATAAACAAACCCATACTCTGGATTTGTGCCCCACATGAGTTCCTCAAGTTCCAAGAAGTTTTGTTTTTGTTCATGTTCACATTTGGGATTTGTGCAATGCGGACCAGAATGTTTCAGCACTTCTTTAAAACAAGAAATAAAACCCAAACAAACCAGAACTAGACTACCCATAAGTGACATTTCTAACTCTTACAACTCGATTGCAAACTTCCAGATATTTGATCACTTGCATCAAATCCCTGCTCTTCAATATATGCGACCACAACATAAATTTTAAAGTTGAGATGATGTTAAAGCAACTTTCTACCCCTTTGTGGTTTCAAAAAAATGTGTAAAAATGCAACCCGAGTGTGCAGAATTTGGACCCAAAGCCTAAGCCAACTGAGAGCTTTTTAACTTGAGGGGAAATCTGATACCTTTCAGAATTGCAGATGGCACTATTAAACAAGTCAACTGCTACATTTTCAAAAGTCCACCAGTTTTCTCAGACAGCAATCGAAACACTACCATGTAGAGGGGCACACAAATTTACAGAAAGGGTCCTGATGGGTTACAGCTACTACTGGGCTCCTCAGGTTTTCCAGACAACCAGGGAAGTATTATTCCCTTCTTCCAAGGAAAAGGAAAAGTCCTCACGGGACTGCTTCAAGCTCCACAACTGCTTTGGAGAGTGAGAAGCTACTTCTGCCATGGCTGAAGCCCCTACAAGAACATGACAGCTCCAACAGTGGCTTTTCAGGGAGCAGCCACCAAGCTGTTACCCGCACAAATAAAACCATCACCTTCATTTTTCCATGACCATTCCACAGTCACAAGCAACCCTGGAATATCCCTACAACTCTGACAACCTGTGAGGAGCTCAGGTCAGCAGCTGTCCTAAAACACAGGCCAAGAAACACATGGGCTTCTCTGAGACTGCCCCAAGGGCAAACAGAGGCATTGACAAGCAGCAGGGGTGAGCTCGCAGCAGACCCCATCCAGTCAGTAATTATTGCAGGGATTACAAAGCCTTCAGGACTGTCAGTTCTGCTGGTTTTTACTAGCAATAAATTCCATTAGAAGAAACAGAGCAAGGAGGCATGGTTGCTCCCACTCCACCTCTATCCCACAACAGCCCGTGCTTTCAGCACATACTTTCAGCTCCTACACCAGGCTGACCTAAGGGCAAGATGAACATTTCAGAAGATCTTGCTGTTACACTTTGTTTTTCTCCTATTAAAACCCTTAGTCTGGACTCTCAGTAAAGCCCTTCTCTTACTCACCCCTGGCAAAGAGGATCCAAGAAGTCTTACAGTGCAAAGGCTAAAGCACAAACAGCTTCTCTTGGACAAGCACATGAAGCCCAGCCAGAACAGTCCAAACCCAGAGGGCTCAGTTTTGCACACAAGCACAAACATGGACAGCTTCCATTTCAACCAGTGGATAATACACCAGTGGGAGACAAAATAAAATCAAATAACCGGACCCAAGGGAAAGCAGCAACGCACAAGGGTCGATAAAGCAACTTCCACAAGCTCTACCAAGTGGCCATGATCCAGAGCAGCCTCCCAGCCCTGTCAAGGGCAAGATGTTCTGTCTGTCAGATAAGCAAAGGCGGCCAAAGCCCACAGTCAATGCCCATGTCAAGCTAGTGAACCCACAGCTTCGACAGCAGGATGTTTGCAAAAGCAAAAAAAGTCCAGTTTGCTGGCTTCAAAATGCCAACCCTGTTGATAAAGTATGAAATATTAGCATTGTTTAAGGTGACGAGCCTGACTCAAGGCCTCCTCATCCAAGAATTGTCATGCCTGTAACACAATATTGATGTGGTGGCTTATAATTCTTACTTTACATAAAAGCTTCATTGTGTGCCAAATTCAATCTCCACAGGCTACCTGAGCCACAGATTTTTACAAGTCTACATTTCAGCGCTGCGAGTCTACAATACACATAATTTTCAATTATGTTAGGGCAGAGCAGGATCACTGCCTATATAACATTACTGGTTGGAGGAAATGAGACTCAGCCCTACTGCCGAGAGAGCTAACTGGATCCAGATGGCGGCCGAGCGCGGCAGCCGGCCCGGGGAGCGACGTCGCGGCAGCACCCCCTCCACAACTCTCTCTTTCACACTGCAGGGACACGCCAAGCCCTCGCTAGGGCCGGGAGCTGCCACAGGAGAGGATGCTCGGGCAGGGGGGGAGTTGCATCACCGCAGGGAAGAGGAGGGAGAGCTCTCGCGGGTTTACTGCTGCTGCCCCACGCTACGATATTCTTGATAAAAAGGAGAAAAATTAAGTCCTGCTGCAGCAGAGAGGTAAATCCTTTCCTTCCTCAAGCAACTAAATAGCAGGAAATCCTCTTCTCTTGGCCCTAAATGCAGGTTTGAGCCAGACAGTTCCTCTGATTTGCAAGGAGTCCACAAAAATCCGAGGCTGACTTTCCCAGCCTTCTGACACTGCTTTTACATTTCTGCACTGGGCAGCTGGCAGAAGGGTAAGAGGGAGAGAAGTTCCCACCATCCTGCTCCTGCAAATGCTGGACACCCAGTCGCTCCTCTCCTGCTTCTTGTGTCTCAGTGTGGAAGTCAGGACTTGCCTGTACAAACACTGAACTTTTCAACAAATTAACTCTAACAAATCTGTGCAAATTATTTCAGAACAAAACTGTTGAAATGGGCTCTGCTGGCCTGCTTTTAACATTTTTTTAAAATAATGTCATTGTGGTGCAAGTACTTTATTCCCTGTTTAACAATATGATCTGATGGGGATCATTAGCATGTGCGTGTTTTAAAAAAAATAAAAAAAAGTTTTATGGCAAGTCTCAGAGAGCTTAAGCAAAAATAATTGTTAAGCTCCAGGCCTCCACACAAGAATTAAAACAAGTATGGGGCGAGCGTACTTGAGAGAAACCACAGCTTTTAAAAAGGCTGTTAAATTGTCAGCACAAGGGAAAAGGCGAATGATTTGAATGGCCCAGATTTTTTTCTGTAGAAGGGAACAAAAAAACCCCAAGGACCTTCCTACAGATCCACACCTCCCATCGACAACCAGAGGCTCCCACAAAGCACAGGCCCGGCGGGAGCAGCTCTGCATGGCCGCCCCCCAAAGCGGCCACCTTCCTGAGTACTGGCTGGCCAAACAAACATCTTTCCCATTTTACAGCAGAGTTGGCCAAAGGCAGCTAAACTTCACATCCAGCACTAGAGGAGTTGGCTGGAAACTCTTACTCAGGGCCAGCAGCTGCCCCACAAGCCGAGGCTGGGCGCAAAGCGCTGCGGCCATGAAGGAAAGGATGGCACTGAGCTCACAGGTGTTTCCTGCACCGGTGCCCAACCTGGACCTGTCCTCTTGTCACACTATTGTTTTCACTGCTAGATTGCTCTACAAGTGATGCTCTACAACATACCAAAACATAAACGCAGTAAGAAAAAAAAAAAGGCCGTATTTTTAAACTGAAGGAAAGCTGCACAATGCTTTCCAGCTCAGGTTTCCTGCAGCTGCAGCTTATTAGCTCCCAGGAACTGAAACAAGAAGGAGCAGGGCTCCTGGAGTCAGCTTGATGCCACTGGTCTCCACTACCTCCCCTAACCACTGGACCACACCTCCAAAGTCTGCACCTCCTTCCTGGATCTCAAATAGAAGTAATTCCTGATCCTAGCTTTGCTGTTAGTCTTTCCCTTGGCCAGCACAATCATGTGGAAGTACATACTTGGATGTCATCTTGAAGGTCAGGAGTTTCTCCAATATTTAGTTAGAAGCTCTTCTGGGAGGGAGCATCTAGACAAATTTTAACCAGAGATAATCCAGTAGCAACACAGGAGATCACAATGCTGAGGGGAGAGCTGATATTTACAAGGAAGCTGACAGGAACAAAGATTAACAACACCATAATTGCTCTCTACAGACAAGAAAAAATAGTTGCAAGAGCATACTCATCTTGGTACCTACAAAGAAAGGTCTGCCACCTACTAGTGTTCCCACTTACATTAGAAGCAAAGCCTCTATAGATTTAAATGTAGACTCCCCCCCTTTTTGCTCCATTGCTTTATTTACCTCAATCCCTTATTTCTGGTCTTCAAGTTATCACCTTGTTTGTAGAGGTGTGCCATGTGAGAGCAAAATCTGAAGGATTTATTTTAAATAACTGAAGGAGGCTGTTGAAGGAACTCTAAAAAGGCCTCCTATTCCTTGCAGATCTGCAACGTCTGGAATTTTTTGTATGAGAGGTAATGGACACCACCCACGATGCTGAGCCCTTCTACAGAATCTGTAATGCACCACCATGAGGCACAGGGGAGCTGCTCAAAACAAAAGAAGCAAGGTTGATTTCAGTGAGACCTTATCCTTTCCACACAAAAGATTTCCCCAGAGCATTCAAGAAATTAAAGTAAAAAATTGTAAAATATGGACATATTTATCACATATCTCCACTATTTTTTTACTACATCATCCTTTAAACTATTGCAACATCACAAAAATAAATCATTAAGTAAAATGCATAAATAAGGGAAAAGTGGCACAAAACCCACAAACTGGTGTTAGGTACCTGTGCTTTCACACGCACATAAGGCATTTAAGTCCTCTTCAAAATTTAAAATGTCCTTTAATTTTCCCATTACTGAGAGTTTGAGTGACCTTGTCTCCCTCCTTTCCAGTAACACACAGGAGTCCCTAACACAGGGACCTTGAGTGGCCCATTTCAGTATTTTGCCTGTGCCTTTGTCATATTGCTGAGGTGCTGTTAGGGCAGAAAAATGAGACAGCTGAGTCCTCCACTGGATGGAAGTTTGAGAAATGTGTTAGTGATTAAACAGCCCAAGAGCTCTCAAAGGAGGGATGCCTGAAAGCAGAAACCCTGGGATCTGGAACTGTCTCACTGAAGGCACAGAACAAACTAAGGTGATGGGCAAAGAGGATGCCCTTTTTGGAGATGGATAAGGCACAAAGCAACATCTCGAGCCCCACAGGCACCTCATCAACTGGAGTTCTCCTGACTGGAGATGTGGGAACATCCCAGAAAGAGCAGATCCTGTGCTTTCTTCTGACATCATCTCCAGGCTCTTCTCCTGCACGCCAGAGGAGATGCAATATAACAGCTCCATCCCATTGCTACTGCCAGGCATCACCCCCACTGGCACAGGTTTTCTGTACACAGCTGTAAGGGTGCAGAGGAGGCTGCCGTGGGAGAGAGTTAAAGAGAATAACCTGAAGCTTCCTCAAAAATTATTGCCTATGAAAGTTCAAGCAAATGCAGGTAATTATTTGCTCATTCTGACATGGATGAAAGGCACTCTTGCCATCAGTTCTACTGAAATACTGAAGGTAATAAAACAGGTTTTTTGTTTCTACCGAAGGCAAGGCTAGTAGGCTACAGTCGAGTTCTGGGATACTGACACGGAGCATGAAGAAGCAAAGTAAAGGCTAATCAGCTACTGCAGGAATTTAAAATAGTTTTTTTAGCTTTACAAGAGGAAGAGTGTTCATGTGACATAGAAGTGCAGCATTACTTTCTGCAGTTCACATGGTATCTCTGCAAAGTAACTGCAGGCTGTATTTCTCAATCCTGGGTGGAGCTTGGGAAAGCACCATTACTTTTTTCACATTTAATTTGAAAGACCCCACAATCCTCGCTGCACAAACCAGCAGGTTGGCTGAGGACTATGCAGATGTCTACAAAGTGTTGTTCCAAAAGACAGGCACAAATAAAAGCATAATTTCAATCGAGAAACAAGAACAAGCATTTTATTTACTTTAAGGCAGAAAAAAACCCAACTTAATTTTTTACTACTACTTTCCCCAGACTTTCTCTGAAACCTGTTCTGTTGTACTTTTAGCATAGAGTTTCCATTAGATAAAGAATGGAACAGTCATAGAATCTCAAGAAAGTCTTTCTGTAGATATATCTTGCAGAGGCTCAAAGTTTAACCAGTCTCCAAGATTCACCAAACAATTTGATGTACAGACACACAATTTCTCATCCTGGCAATCTCCCAAAGAGTAAGAGAACAATTGGTAACTAGTGTTTGCATGAAGTCCAAGAATGCATTTTATGGTCTATAAAATATAATTCCTTTCCTCCCCTTTAAATCAAGACAGTAAAGATATCTGACAGCATGTTAGAGACAGAGATCATGGCACTGAACTACCCCCATTCTAACAGAAGAGCTGCTCCAGGGAACCTTGCCTCCCTTAAAACTTTCCAACTCTGGCAAGAGCATAGGTCTATTTGTAAAGGGGGGGGCTGGCTATAACTTTAAGCTTTGAAACTACTTTTAAAAAATTTTTTTAAAGGAAAAGCAAGAAGAAAAACCCTACAACATAACAGTGCTCAGTAGTCATGCAGCTTGGTTCTGCTTTAATGTTGCAGAACATGTCTGCCCTGTCCTGCTCCCCTCTCACCACACATGGATCTGTAGCACAGGACAGCACAGCTGTACAAGGAACAAAGGGGCCCTCCAAACCTGCCCCCACCTTTCCCTTCACTTCCACCACTTGTTTGGAATGGGAGCTGCATGTTTCCTAATTATGGGAAGCATCAGCCAGGTTCCTTCAGTACCCTGGTAGTGAAGCCCATCAGGAAATTCATCTCTACATGACCATGATGCTGAACTGGTACCATTTACCACTGCATGTATTTGTGTAAAAGGAAAAAAAAACCTCAGACATAAAGAGGCCTATCTTTGTACAACTCTGTCCTGCATCAATCATGGAATGGTCTCAGTTGGAAGGGTCCTTGAAGATCATCCAGAGTTCCAACTTTCCTTCCATGAGCAGGGACACTGAGACCAGGCTGCTCAGAGCCCCATCCAGCCTGACCTTGGATGGGGCATCCACAATTCCTCTGGGCAACCTGTGCCAGTCCCTCACCACCCTCAGAGGAAAGAATTTCTTCCAATCAATCTAGACCTGCCCCCTTTCAGCCAAAAAAAAGGTTGATTTATAAAGTGCTTGGCACCTCCAGCTGTCAAAAGCCAGCAGAGGCATGACAAAGGCAAGACAGTAAAAGGATGCTCTACAAGACAAGTCCCCTCCAAAGGGGCCTCCCAGACTATCTTGACTGGGAGGAGTTTCTTCACCCTTTGATCCAAATTCTCATTTCAGATCTTGTGAAGTACCTGTGAATGAGTGGCACAGGTGGGTGAGATCGCTGAGTAAAGCTGCTACAGGAGAATTTAGCAGTTTGCTCATTATTGTAACGTGGCCTAAGAGGGTTCTACTGCAAGAGTCATATTTTCTTCCACTGTTGGGTAAGTGAAACTCATGACTCTAATCACTACCACAAAAATTCCTGTCGATGTAGCAATTCTGGGTGAACTGCCGGGAGCCACTCTCTAGTAAACCCAGCAAATTTCATACCAAATTTCCTGTCACCTCCCTTGTGGTTTCCATGTGTGATTGGGCCTTCAATGCAACAAGGGGTAACTGCAGAATAGATGGCTCCAAGGGTTTCAGGCCCTCGTGAAAACGAAGAACTTGCAAAATTCTCTTTCCCCAGGGGTGGTAAGTTTGTATAGTTTTCTTTTTTTTAAACACAAATGACACAAAAATGTAACTTTAAGACAACCTCAAGAAAAAAGTCCTGGAGATAGGATGGGAACCAGCAGTATTCTGACCTCCTATGAGAAACTGAGAAGGTTGGTGTGGAGGTTATTTTGTTTTCAGAAAGGTCTGCCTTGAAAAAAAACTTTCCACTGCATAATATCCTGGTCCACATTCCTTGCCGTAATCTTTTAGCTCAGATGTGTGGAGATGCCTTTGAAAGATGTAAAAGAGGTTGAGAGTCCCCTCAGCTAATAGTGCTGGCTGAGAAACAAAACTTGTGGGCTGGGGTAGGATTTGTGTCAGCCTGACCTTCTGGGAGACCAGCTACTCCTCTGAATAAAAACCCTCTTGCTGCCTCTGCCAGAATCCTCCTGCCACTCAAGTATCATCTTGCTGTAACAAATTACTCCTAACCCAGGATTATGGCTCTTTCCAAATCCCTCCTAGAGAGCCAGGAAAGAAGCGTTCCCTTCGCAGGGTTCGGAACCCCTATCAATAATTCCCCTTTTTGCTTCTCTGATGGCACTAGGTCCCGGGGACAGCAAGACTGCTGCATCCATCTTCCTTCCAAATAAAAGCTGGACGTCTCAATTGTCCATCAGAGGAGGAAAAGATGAAGGCTTGCCTTCAGATATCCATGGAAAAGACACCCCATCTGGCCAGAGGGAAAGATGACTCCTGGCTAAGTAGGAAGAATTATATTTAGGTGGAGGACTAAGTGAATCATTAGGGATGAAAGCAAAATAAAACAAATGAAGTATTCACTAAATCTGTGCTGTCACCTCTTGTTCCTGAGCAGCCACCCCATGTATTTATTTTCTGGTTTCCTCCAGCACCACCAAAACAATGCAATATGCATTCATTTTTTTTAAATATTCTTAGTTGAATCATCAGCCACACAAACTCTTCCTCAAGAACACATAAAATGTTGTTTTTTCTTAAAGGAGATGCAGACAAAAAAAGATGGTAAAACAAATACAGCCCAGAATTGACACCATTATGCATTATTTTTCCCTAATTTAAAGGGTACCCCCAATGAAGATAAGCCAAATTCCTGCAAAATCCAAATAAACTGTGGGATGTCTTTAGAAAGGCATGCTGACTTTTCAAGTAACTTTTGGTTATATATTAAATATAAGCAACTTTCGTTGAACTGGCATAGTTTGCAGACTTAAGACGCACAAAATACGCTCCTAGAAATTTTGAAGAAATGTGGTCTTTTTGTTTATTCAGAGAGAAAAATTTTCCTCAGTCAAAAAACTACGCTGCCATATCCACTCCCTGAGCTGAAAAGAGTAGAAACAAAAATCAAATAGCACAGTGAACTAATACAAAATAGTAGTCCCTTCAGTTTTAACAAATCCAGGGAAAAAAAATTGAAAGCATTGAAAGAGCAGCAAATTGAAATCATACATTCCTCCATGTATCCATAGGAAAAAAGGAAACAAAAACAAAAAACAAAATAAGATTTTTCTGCTGCACAGGGGAAAACGCGACATGCATGAGCCTGCATTCTTCCTCTCCAAGTGTGGGTGGAAGAGGAGAAAAAAAAAAAAACAAAACAAAGCAAAAAACCCTTGGAATTTTAAAAAATTTCATGTAGAAACAGTGGCACCAGCAGCTCTGCAACAGCTCACGTCCCGGAGGGGCTCTGCCCCATGTGTGCCAGATCCCTGTGGCTGTGGCAGAGGTTTGCTCTGGAGAGGTGAGCGTGGCTGTGCAGCGAGCACCCAGCCCATGGCCGCAGACACCGCGCTCCACATCTGCATCCCTCACACTTGTGTGCCACAGCCCCACAGCTCAAACAAAGGAGTCATCAGAGCAGCCCTGAGCGTAGAAATCTGTATTTAGCTGAAAATGTTGCTCTCGTTGCTAAATATAGTGCAGGCATTTTGAACTGGCTGGCCCCGCAAGGCAACTTTTGTGTTTATTTATTTAAAGGACCACGGTTTGGAAACACTGAGTGTTTTTTTTAAGCTCGTTCGTGTATATATGTTTGCTCTCTCTCGATATTAGTATGCAAAAAAAAAAAAAAGAAATTAAAATAACTTAGCAGGTAGTAGAAAAACAACTTCCATGTAAAGGAGTCAGAGAGCTGAGCAGAAAGACATATTTGACTTTGCAGTGGGAGCAAAAATCTCCAAGGATGGTAAATCAGGTTCATACAGAACTAAATACAGAACAGCTTCAACCGCGCACCCTGATACAATTAGCAAATGCTGTGCTCCCTGTGGGAGCTCTCCCCAGGACCATCACATTCCTGCTCAGCCATGGGAAGGGAGGGATGCGGAAGGCAGGGCCCCCCGGGCTAGGGAACGCCTGCAAAACCCCACAGGCCACGGCAGAAGAGGGGAGCACAGCTACTCACCCTCCCAAAGCCGGCACAGGGATGCCCATTTTCGAGTAAATCCTGGCAGCTGGGCACCAGCTCGCTCTGTGCCTCTGCAGGAGGGTGAGAGCCAGGGGTGCAGCGAGCCTGTGCAAGAGGCAAGGGCAGGACTCCCCAGGAAGGGCTCTGGGATGGCAGCCAGCCCCAAACCACGCAGGAGTCACTGCAACACAGCGCTTGCCTATGGGATGCTCTATGGGATGATGCTCTCTGGAAGCCAAGGGCACAATCCTGGAGCTGGGCAGCAGCTCAGACACCAAGGGGATTGAGGGATCCCCACAGAAGCTCAGGACAAGGATGACAACACACCAATCCCTCATGGCTCCATGAGGAGAACCACAGCCAAACTGGAGGCACCTGAGGCTTCACATGCTTGTGCCAAGTGCCCCGGACCCACAAGAGCCTAATTAATATTTTAGGTGTTAGCCTTACCTGCAACCTATAAAAAAAAACCAAAAAAACAAAAAACCAAACCAGTAGCTATTCGAGATTTGTTACAGCTGTACAGCTGTCTTAAGAAAAAAGGGCAAAGAAAACCAGCTTTTTCTTAGCAGGGCGGGGGGTGGAAGGGGCTGCATCGACAGCTCCAGTAGCCAGAGGCACTTTGCAAGGAGGAAAGTAGAACTCACGATGTGGGCAGGCCTCAGGTTTCTGAGCCTCAGGGCACATCCAAGAGACACAGCGTATTTACTGAACAGCCGGGAAAGCAAAGGCCCCAGTCTTACAACATTTTATAATCTTATTGTGGACACTTATGTTTTATAAGTATTTGAGGTTGAGGAGAGCAGGGCGGGGAGGGACACAAGAAGCCACGTTAGCTGTCTGGTGGGGTTCTGAGAGGCGGGATTATTTTTTAAAGATGAGGTAGGATGACTCCATATGTGGGTAATTATAAATGAAGCGACTAAGGATCAATGAGCTCCCTTTCATAGCAATCGCTTATTTATTTATTTTAAAAATCACGACACAGCATTTCTGTTCCATTTCCAAGTCAAATTTATCCTAGGTGGAATCAGAGGAAGAAAAACCAGGTTCCTAAACAGATTTTTTGTGAGAGCATTAATAGACTTGAGAGCATCTGCACAGGACGGCAAGTTGAAGTCAGCGTTTCTGCATGCTGCACAGCCAACCCCATAACCTCAGGAGGGAACTTTCATCTCCACAGACCTGCACACAAAAGGTCATTACAGTGCACCCTGCTCCCACTAAGGAGCTTACCTCTCACATGTAACATCAGGCTTATTAAGCAACGTGCGATGATACAATAGCCGCTAATCTACTGAAAATTATTATTCCTTTCCTCCTGCCCCCAAGCAACACGGGGATTTGCAACACGCTGGTCTGTAGGATGTTACCTGAAGGACAGAGGGAATTCGAACTGCCCTGCCCTCCCCATTTCCCTGCTAGTGATCTCCAGTAAGGCTGTCAGGGGTAGACCAAGCACTGAAGAAAAATTCCTCTGACTGTGTATGGGTTTAATCAGAATTAAAAGTTGCATTTATAAAGAAAAAAAAAAAAAACAAAAAAAAAAAAAAAAAAGAAGAAAAAAGAATTATTCCTTTCTATCTCCAGCAAGCAGGAGAACAGCAAAAGAAAAATGCAGGAGCCCAATGTAATCATCCACCACCTCTTTCCATTGGTCCAGGAAAAGATTGGCAGCTCCTGCAAGACCTGCTTCAGGCTGTCATTCTGTGGAGCTGGATGTTTTGCCATTGCTTCTGAATGATAATTGGCTCAAAAATTAACTCGCCTCAGTGTCCCCGTAGAAAGAGCCCTGTGGTCTCATCCAGTGGGGTCATTACCCACCAGAGCATTCCACATTTCCTCAAGAGGGCACGAATGGCCTGAACTCCCACACACTTCAGAACAGTTAATTCACTCAACAGGGCAAAGTATTCAGGTCAGGATTTTTCCAAGAAGCCATAAGGACCTGGGTGCCTGATTGGCTTTGCTCCTTTGTGAATCCCATCCCTTGCACTGGTGAGTGATTTAAGACCCACACTGAAGCTCTCTTCAAGGGGTCAAAAATTTGCATATAATATGTGACTAATACTTTTTCATTTTAGAAGTAAATTTAGAGAACTTTGAGTCACATCAGAAAGTGCTTTTATTCTCCAAGTGATTTTAAACCTCCTCTCTCAGTTTATTAAGGCCATTAACTCTTCTCCTCATCTGAGTCCTTTATTTTGTTCCAGGATGAAGAAGAATACTCCTCTGTCTGGGGAGTCTCTATGGTACCCGTGTTGCATCTCTCTCATATAAATGTGTTTTTAAAAAAACAGTCCTTTGGTTTTATTTTACTATGGAGTTAACACATCAATCATTCCACATACATACACACTGAAATACACAGCAGACAAACACATACTGTATCAGTCCTGCATAACGATGCTTTAAACTTGTAAATATAATACATCAGGCCAATTCATCCACAAGTGTCAAGAACCTCAGGGAAGTTATTGGAGTTTTCAGTCTTTTGTCCCTTAGAAACTCTGATTACAATATGATCACTGCCAAGGCCAAATTAGCAATTACAGCACAAGATAGTCACAAGTATCTCATACCCCAAGCCATGCAAAATCATACAAAATTCCCTACCTTATTGCAGTGCAAAAAGGGGAAAAAAAAAATCAAAGCAAATTCCCCAGACACACAGAGAATAGAGAAGATGGCAATGGAAAAATGGATGGCGCAGTCATTCACTCACACACATCAGGAGCATTACAAACAGAAGTGGGAAGGGAATTAAAAAAAAACTGGGGAAGTCCATACTATCTACTGTATGCTTGGGCAGGGAATGGTTAGAAATCTAATTTTTTTTTAATTTTTTTTAACTAAAATAAGGGGGAAGGTAATTGTTTGCCAACAGACTTCAGCTAAATCATTTTGAAAATGGAGAAAACCCAGAAACGACAAAGCAAAACAGCTGCAGGACAGGGCTGCAAGGGTGTGGAAGAGGCCACTGCCAGCGCTGGTACCAAGTAACAGCTCCCCAGCCAGCCAGCCAGCTCCTCTCCCCATCCAGGAGGGATCAAAAAAAGAAAAAAGAAAAAAAACCTAACAAAATAAAATGGCAAGCCTGCCCTTCAGTAGGGCCTAGACTAATTGTGAATGCAAATGAAGCCCTTCTGCAGCACCAGGGTCCATTTCCAGGGAAATGTGTGCAACCGCCTCTGTTTACTCCGGCTCCAGCAATGCAGCACAACCTTCAGTCAAGCTATTAACTTGAACGTTGAACTTCACAGCACTGGCTGTCTTTCTCAGCCATTCTTTTGATGTTACCTCCAAAGCAAAAGATCAAAGACTTTGAGTGTGGTGAGGGGAAGTCCCAGGCTCTTAGCCTACCAGCCTGTGATATATGTTAAAATCCTGGCCAAAAGAGAGAGCGAAGGGAAAAAGAAAGGAAAAGCTAGCGAAGAAAGCGTTCTGGCAGAGCGGTGACACAAGGAAGCGGCGCAGCAAAATCCACATGCCACGTCCACCCGGGTTCACGACCCCAGAGAGGGGGCTTGTTTCTCTGCCCCCAGGCTTCCTGGCAGTGCTGGGTTGCTCCCCAAAATCTGCAGCCCCCAAGACCCTTCTGCAACGAAGCCGCACCTCGCGCGCTGCCCAAGACCCGTGCCAGCAGCACGTTCCCGGGCAGACAAGCATCCCTGGCTGGTACGTGGTGCCAGCCCACGGGCTCAGCAGGACGGGCAGAGGCAGCACAGCATTGGGGCTCTGCGAGACATTGAGTTTCCATGTCCGCCACAGGCTCCCAGGCCATCCTGAATGAGTCACACAAAAATAAACCCTTCGCCTCAGCCTTCCTGCTTGTAAAACGCAGATAATATTGCCCTGCCAGGATAACAGCCTATTCTTCCTTGTGGGGCCCCGGCAGGCAGCAGTGCCAAAGGCCACGCTGCTATCTGCAGGGTCCAAGTCCACACACCCCCTCACGTGTCACCACACCCCAGGTGGCAGGAGGGAGCCCACGGCCACAGGGACAGGCAGCTCCCCCATCCCAAAGCAGGGACTGCACGGCAGCCAGGCGGCTTCCGCCACGGCTCACCACCATCACCCTGCAGCAGATCTGGATGCCTTGGGGAAGGCTGGTCCTGCAGGAAAAACATCTAGAAAGTAACCATTTTCCCCATCTCTCAGCCTGTTTTTCTTTGGTGGGGGTTTGGGGTTTTTTTAACGGGGTTTTTGTATTATTTTTATTTTAGCCGCATGTTTGGAATGGGACAGGAAGGGGGCTATCTTTCTTTCTTCCTTTTTTTTTTTTTTTTTAAGATTTTGTCCAATTATTTTGCCCTTCCTGAGCCTTTTTTTGGGTTTATTTATATTCCCATAATACACAACAGCATTCCAGATTTAGATGGTGACACTTGGTTGACACGGTCAAAAGTGGATCCAGCGCAGCCTGTCTGCCAAACCAAGCCCTTCATCCATCAGCCGAAGTCCTTTTACTGCAGGGTCATGAAGGAATCACGGACTGTTTGTCATTCCTTTCTACCAATGTCCCTCCTAACTCTAGAAACCAAAACCCTCTTATGCTTGTCAGCTCCTCCTCTTCCCCACCCCCATGAATTCAGCTCTTGGCATTCACCAACATAAAAAGCCATGGGATTCAAAACAGAAATTCTTCAAAACAGAATTCATGGCATTAAGCAGTAAGTAGGATATTCTGATTTTATTGTACTTTACTTACTCCTACTTAGCTCTAATCCTCACTCCCTAGACAGAGGCTCGCTCTCGCTGTCAGCGAAGTCGATAGGAATTTGGCTATTGACTTCAATAGAAGTGGGATCAGTTCCTCACATCTGTTGCACAAGGCAAGCAATATGCAGAGCAAAAAAGAAAAATAGGTGGGGATAGAAAAATAAAATAGAAATAAAAGAGAGAAAAACCTCCACACTGAACTGTGAAATTATAAATGAACGTGAATCAGGATGGCATGTCACAGTTGCAGGGGACCTCCAAATCTGCAAACCAACATCATCAATTCCTAGACCAATTCCTCCTTTCATAAAAAGGCAACACAAACAACTTAGAGGGGGGAAAAAAAACCTCTGAAACACAACAAAAAAATTTACTCTCCAGTCACAGTTTCTAATGCAAAAGGATCAGCTGGCCTGAACAGGATAGCTTTTCCAAGCTGAGAAATCCCTCAGGTCTCTTCCCAGGCCTCTGCTCCCCAGAGGTTTGGAGCACATGGAGAGAGGAACAGGCAGGCAAACGGGAGGAGACGGCAGGATCCCAGCCTGCAGAAGATGGAGCCGACGGAGCAGTGCGAGAAGTCAAGTGCTAGTTGCTGCTCCACAGCATGAGCAGGATCCAAAATAAACAAGACCTAGATCTGGAACGTGATCCTGCCCTGCGTCACAGCCCCGCGATAATGCACCAGGAGTCAGGATTTCTTGGCATCAACCACGCTCCCAGCAATAAACAAGCCAGTTCTCCAGACCTACAAGGGACGCAGAGGGAGTCAGGGAAGGAAGGAAAGGGAGAAGGGGGAAAAGAGAAACATAAATAAAAAAGAATTATCTGTGTATGAGCCAAAATAATGTAAAAAATGAGGATGTAAAGAAGGGACTCCCAAAACTGGGATGGGAAGAAAGAAAAGGAGATAGAGAAACTGATTTTATACACCTTCTACCTGCAGAGATGCCATTCAAGAATTCGGCAGCTTGGCTGAATAATTTGTCTTTGTCATAAATTAAGGGTAGCAAGGATAGCTTACAATAGGGCAGCCACAAGATTCAAATTCTGCACCTAAATCTCCTTAATATCACCAAGAATTTCAAAGTCCTCTTTAAAAAAATACAAAAAAGAAGTAAATATATAGCAATCTACCTGGTTCTCCAAAATTCCCGAAGTCTGTTTGCTCGCTATGCTCCATGGCAATCAGAACAGCTACTCTCCCTCTCTATTTATACTCCATTACAAGTTGTGGTTCTTACTACATGCAGTGCATTCACCATGCCAGAAAAATCACTTAGCTTGGAAAAAGCCAGAAAGAGAATGATGGAACTGGGAAGAAAAAGAAAGCAGGGATGGTATTTCATTTAAAAAAGTAAGGATGGCATTTGCTCTCAGACAGGAGCTAACGTAGTGCCTGTAAGTCTCCGATCCACCCAAGTACTTAAGCACCTGCTTAACTTTTAAGCTGGAGCAGCCCTGAAGGCTGCAGTGCATTTCAAGGTGCTCCAAGGCACGGTGGATCAGCACGAGCGGTGCTGGCCGAGCTGCTAACATTCACTGACTGCACATATGGCAGAACAGGCTTAAAGCTGCACAGCAAGTGGCTTTCAAAACCATCAGACCTGCAAAGAAAAATCAATACAATTTGCTTCTAACCACCCAGTGTTCAAGTCAGGTTTTTTTATTGCTGACCCACCTTGTTGCTCTCCCATCCCACCTGATCCAAAATGCCCAGGGGTGTTCAGGTACTGGCACCAAGGGAAAACCTAGGTCAGGGCAGAGAGATGTGATGGGAACCAGAGGAGAGTGTCACACACTGCTCGCTCTGGCATGCTGTAAAAAGTCACCCCCTGCAACACAGAAATTCTCACAGAATTAAATCCCTTATAATCCCATTTAGCAGAAACAAGGTAGAGCGGTATGCTGGTGCTTAAGACATTTTAGTCTTTAAGAAAGTACATTTTGTTTAAAAAAAAAAAAAAAAAGGTGCCCAGTCTTCTCTTGAAAAAAACTTGAATGGAAGATATTTTAAACCGGAGTTTTAAACTCCCCTGTGAAGGTACTTTTTGTTTGCTGGGGTTTTTTAAGGAAGTTACAAGGAAGACAATAAACCATTGAATATTTTCACTCCTTCCAAATGTGATTATTTTTATAGTGGTCCATATACGTGCTACCTAGCTCATATGCACAAATAAATGTACTGAGCTAATATTAAAACAACAACCAACTGCAGTGAGACTTAAAAGCATTTTCTACAAGACTATACAAATACAAGCAAAATAAAACGTACGCTGCTTCCTAAATTAAGAGCTGCTAATTGTGTTTACAACTTCTTTCCCACTGGGAAATGCTATCTGTGGTCCAGCAGAACACCTTCCTCTCTCCCCCAGAGCAAATGACCTACCAACTAAGTACCAGCTTTATACTCAAGTTGGTCAAGTAGGTTTTTGCTTAACCCACAGGCATTTTTCACATTTCAAAGTTTCTATTAACTCCCTACTGATGTACCCTAAAAGAAGTTTTTAAGGGCTTGGAAGCACATAAATAAAATAGACTTTGCTGGACCAGCACAGACGAATTGAAAGTCTTTCACCTGCAGTGGTGGTGATAAAAATTTTAGATGCAGCTGCACACATGGCCCCTCCATAGACTTCAGATAGCCGTGATTTCCAGCATTCAGCAATCTGCTGGCCACTGAGCTGCCTCAGTTATGAGACAAGCATCAGGATAGGACCTGGGGTTTGGGTTGGGTGTTTTGGGACTTGGTTTTCTTCTTTTTTTTCTTTTTTTTGGCTGTAGCAAAGCCCTCTTTAGCTGCAAGGCTGAAAGAAGCTGCTAGCCTGTACAGTGATGATAAGAAACCTGGAAGAGGAGAGGGAGATGGCAAGGAAGAAAATCTGGGAGGAGGGAGGGTGACTTGATGTGAAACCCTGAAGCAGAAAAATAAAGGTTTGCTTCAAAGCTAATGCTGTGTACTAACCCTTCTGCCCCTGTTTGCTCTGTATGGCTCATGCCTGGCTACAGACAGACTGTGCCTGCAAGGTAGGAACTCTGAAGGAGTGACCAGAGACTCTGCTGCTTTACTGACCAAGTTCAAGCCAATAAAAAATGGATGAATGCAAAACTGACCCATCCTCTGTGGTGTTGTATCAGCAAACACAGTCAGAACCAGTTATTGTCCCTTTTTAGCTCCCTTCTACTAACTTTGCACAACAAAAGTTGATAAAACCAGACAAAAAAAGTAAACACACCTGTATTATTATTTTTTCCTTCTTGTGTCCCAAAATGTTTTCCACATGTAAATGGAACTCCCACTGCAATGAAGTGCCTAACTGCAGATTCTGTTTAAAGACTTACTACAGAGGATCAGGTCACAGCTCTCATGAAATATCCAGCAATTAACTCTTTCTATGAAGTTTATTTGGCAAAAGAACCTTCAATCCTGCTTTCTCCTAATACAGCTTTCTGCTCCAGCCCCCACAGCACATGTTAAGCTGAGAGCATTTTAGGTACTGTCTGGGCTACAGAGCCATGATAAATTAAGCACTGCACAGTTGCATGAATTAAATTAATTTATGGATCCATTTTAAGTATGCTAATGTTAATATAAGGGAACTCTTACAGATAATCCCAAATTTTCTAATCCTTTACACTTTCCACCTATGTGAAAGGATTAAAACCCCCAGTCCCAAGACCACTCATTTAGCAAAGCATCTTTGCTGCAGCCTCGCTGAGCCCTGCACCATTGCTCTCCACTCAGCTGTGGGTCCCAGTGGGTCAGCTCTCTGCTGTTCCCCATCAATAACACTAAACAAACCTGTACCTTGTTGGTACCAGTCTGTTTCATTCAGCCTTTTCTCAGGCTCGCTCTTTTGATGCATTTAAAGTAATTTTCACCACCTTCCAGAGCCCCACGACTCTGAGCAATCACAAACTCACACTGAGCAGCCCCACAGAGGGTGAAACACTGGGCAATGCTCACCACTGTCACCACTGCCAAGAGCAGTGTGGAACAGGGGTAGAAAGGCTACCAAAGGCACTGTGTATCTTCTTCGTGCAGGAAAACACTTTCCCTCAAGAAAGAGACGTCAATATGCTGAGAAACATACAGATTTCATAAAGGGAAAAGGAAAAATCAAACAGATATTCTCCATATCCCTTATTAGAGACAGGAGGCCATTTCCACTTCAGTTCTGCTCAGGGGGGATTTCTCTTACGTTTCACATGCAAACATCCCAGTGAAAGCAGGACTTACAAAAAGACAAGAAAAAACACACTATATCCTCGGCAGCTTAAGATCAACTTTGCTAGCATTCACTAAATATTCTCAGGAATCCTGCCCTGTAGCCTCTCAGGCTTTGCAGAGGCAAACCCTTCTCTACCATTTCCCAGACAAATATCAGAGCCCCAGAGAAATGCAGCACAGACCTTTTATTTCTGCTCCCTATGATATGCAGCAGGTCTGAACAGCAGAAACGTTGTTTGTTTGTCATTGCAACTTCTGCATATATTTACAGAAGACAAACTAAATAACTTAAGATTATTATCAGGGCATAAATCAATTGGCAGCAGACACTTTGGAAATCAACAAAAACGTTAGTTCATCTGGAGGAAAAAATAGAAAAAGGAAAAGTTTTCTTTGTGGTATGACTGCCTCATCAGCTTTATTCATTTTTCCCAAATCACATGGTTGCCCATAACTGAACTACTTTCATTTCAATTTTGTTTTGATTCTGTGATTTTAATTCCTCCTTTCCAATAATGATCAAAATTACTGGCAGAAGCAATGCCACTGATAAAATTATCTCCACAAAAAAAAAAAAATAATCTCACCTGATTAACTCCGATGAGTGCATTTTCACAGGGATCTCACGTTTATTTAACACCGCTCAGGCAGGTGGCAAGTGCCAAGGTGATTTACAGATAGTGCTAATAGATGCAAATATACCTGGCCAGGAGTCATCAGGCACAGACCATCCAGACACAGCTACAGCACATAAACACACAGGCAGCACACATGCTAAAGCCATGTGTCTTGGAAACACTTTCCTTAGTGGTCTGATGGCTGTTACTGGCTCTCTGCAGCATCACAACTATAACCCTGCCAAAGAAGTGTAGAGATGTCCTATAAATGACATCAAACAAAAGAAAGGCCAGGATAAAGACTACTGTAAGGAAAGTCCCCCTCACATCCCTGATTCTACCCCAGTATGTAGAAAACAAAACCCACAGACTTTATCCAAATATAAAGGTCTGTGGACAATTCTGGTGAATTTGGTGTAACAACTCCGTTGTTATCCCCGCAAACAAATCCTACCATGTGCATGGAGGGAGGAGAAGTCAGGTACCTGGTGATCAACCTTGTGCTTGTGCACTTGCAGCTATTAAGACAGAATGTGTGAGAAGATGGGATTTTGGAAATGCAGAGTATTTAACTGGTGAGCAAATGCTTCCTCTTAACCAAGGCATGGATTTAACTCAACTGCCAGTGTCACCTGGGCTGCTGGAAGCTGGGGAAGCTTGAGTTCTTCACTTATATAAGCAGCCAGACCTGCCCAGCATGACCAGCCAACCTGCCAAAGCCCTTCCTCTTCACCCTCTCGGTATTTCCTTATTCAAAGGACAGTTGTAGGAACTTTTCATTGCCAGCCTTCCTCTTTTAATCTCATGATAAAAAGCCAGGCATGGGAGACTCGGAAGATTTTTTTTAACTTAAAAAAACCCCTTATATAGTACTTTGATTTAATTTTTTAAAACACTTCCCACATGATCTCCATCTCCAGTCATTCTTCGATACTGTCTTGCACCCATCCAGCAACGTGGTCTCTCTAAGCCAAGATCTATTTAAAGACCATTCCCACGAGAAAAGTAAGCTCGGCCCCATTCTGCATAGGGGCAGGACAGAGGAGAGGGAGTTTGAGTGGTTCACTCCAAAAATGAAAACAGGAAGTTTGTGGCAGAGCTGGAAATAGATCCTACACCACAGTTCTCCACCACGTGCATGGCCCCATGCCACCCTCAGCCTACCTCCTACGGTGGGTGATGTTCTGCACTGCTGCAAAAGCCACCCCGCTGCCACATGGGGCTTTGGGCAGGAGCAGGAGCTGCAACAGTGGGCAGATGTGGGACCCACCAGGGCAGGCAGCAAGCCAGCAGCAAGGCTGGCCCAGCAGCCGTGGCACCAGCGATGACAAACGAGCAGGGTCTCAGCTCCCGTCCTGCAGCGGAGCCGGCACCGCAGCCGCCCGGGCACGGCAGGCTGCTCCCACTCTAGCATGACTTCCCCACCACTTGCTATTCTGGGATATTGTCCTGCTTTTGAGGCTGGGAGAAAAATAGCCTCAAGTACAGCAGTCCCATTCAGCACCGCTTCCCCTCTCTGCGCTCAGGTCACAAACGTAACAGGTCAGGTCACACAAAATGCTAATATTAGCGGATAACAGGGACATTTTTAAACTTCTAAATTAAACTAAATTTGCTAGGACAGGCAGGTCATTCACCAAGTTATCCCCTGGTTTACTCCTTTTTTAGCTTTTGAGACGGCCCACAGCAGCACAGTCCCAGTGTGAAGCCCAGCCAGCACAACAAAGTGGGATGTTGGCAGGGTGAAGCCAGGAACACAACACCTTTTCATGCACCATCTCCATCTTCTTCTCACTGTCTAACTGCCTTCCTCCCCAGCCTATTGGGATGGAAAGATGGCACCTCCCGTGGACATGCAGGGCTGGCCATGCCCAGCAGCACATGCAGCCCCCAGGGCACAACTCTCCCATACCTGCACCCCTGGGGCCGAAGTGACCCATGCTGGCACAGCAGGGCCCTTATTCAGAGACGGGGTCACTCTCCAAAAATGTATTTTTGGATAAATGCTCCTGGATGACTGTGAAAACAAAAGGGAAGAAGCCCATACACATTGATGATAACAGGTGTAAGAAAAATGTAAGCAGAAGTCCCCAAGTCTTTGTTACCAGAGACTTCGTGGTGAAAGGCCAGGCCGTTCTCCCACACATGGCATTTATTTTTCTGTGGGTTGCTGCATTCAACAGCAAAACCTAAGCTAGTCACAGCCCTCCCTCCCACTCCTCTGATACTATCCTATGCTTTTAGTGACGTGGTGCTTGGTGTGACTTGTGCTGGTCAACACAAAGAAGAGAGAATTAAACCATTAGGACAAGGCTAAGACATAACTGAATGCTCCTAAAAAGCATTTCAAGGGACAGAAATAAAACTTCTCTAATTTAGATTCCCTAAAATTAGGTGCATGGGATTTCCTACACCCTGACCTTTGGTTTTAGTTTCAAGTACAACTTAACTTCCCCAGAAGAGCTCAAGGATGACACAGCTTTTTTTTTTTTTTATATTAATCATCTTCATATAAAATACTAACAGAGGTCACAGGGAGCAAAGGACTGGACTTGAATTAGGCACTGTCAGTTTTTCTTCCTCCAAGACTTTGGAGCAGTTATGAAAAATACACTTTAAATGAGAAACAGACTCACTGCTGGGAAGTCAAAGAGAAGGTGGATAGTGTGGGGAGTAGGTTATTTCAAACCTCCAGGGGAAATCCTCAGCAGAAAGCCAGGAGCCAAGAGCTGTGGCTTCCTAGCAGTGGATTTCTGGCTGAGCTGTGGTTCCCCAGAGCCAGCTCCCAGCAGAGCCAGGGACAAGGGCTGTGAGGGGACAGTGCGACCACAACAGCCTGCATGAGGGCCAGGACAGTGCAAGCCCCAGGTATTTTGGCAGCCATTCCCCCACCTCCGAGCTCATGCTTCAGGAGCACACGCACATCAGGAGAGCTGGGGGACGGCAGCAGCCACTGCCGTCCTTGACAGCAGAGCAGCAGAAAGAAGAGTCTCACCCTTTTTTTTCTCCCTTCTCCTTAAGAGCTTGCTGCCTCACAAAGCCCTTAGTCACACTTGATTTTTCCAGTTCCTTTTGCACAAAATGCAGCATAATAACAAAATAAAACGGGGACCCGGAGAACAATGAGTTCAACAGATTAATGGACAGGCGCAGCCATCTTCAGCTTTTATAGCCATCAGCCCTGAAGAGCACTCCCTTCCCACAGCCTTTGAAATGAGCTTCAGTAGTCCTTGGACCTTTCAGGCAGCTGACAAACACACACCTTCCTTTCTCAACTAAATCCCAAAGATTCATCTTCTGCCCGCGTGCGTGTCAATCTTATCATCATTATTAAAGTTTTATTGGCACAACAATGCAAACTCTGAGCACAATGCATTAACCTTGTAAAAATAACTGAAAGAAGCCAGGTAATGGAAAGAGCAGGGGAAAGCTTTTTCATCTCTCTCCCTGAAGACAGAGAGGGGGAGAATCACGCAGCGCTCTCAGCAGTGCTGAGTCATCAAGAAAAGGATTTCCAATCTCTCTCCTCATCCCTCGAAAACCACTCACAACTTCTTGAAGACACCTTGAAAGTACTGTCCTCCAACCCAACTTGTCAACTGAAATTCCTTTCCCTAAAAGACAACACAATTCCGTTATAGTACAGCATATTCAAAAGAGGAAGGGGAAAAAAAAATATGCCAATGTCCAGGAAAGTAGGAAAGGTTACACTCAGCAGACAAGGACTCCTATTTTCACCATAGCAACAAGCCTATTTAGAATATGGCCTACCTGCATCAAAGAGCAGCCACAAGAAGCTAAATGTAAGTCTAGTGGTACATTCAAGCACTAAGATGAAGAAGCAGCTCACATAAGCATGTCAATGAAACACTTCCAATTACATTACATGCACAATTATCAGCGTTTGCTCTGAACCTCCTTTCTTGATGTGTTTTTGTTTGTTTTAATCCAGGTAAGAGAAGCAGGGATGGGGAGTGGCATTATGGAAGGTCCAGGTATAGGGGAGGAAGGAAGCAATCCCAGTGACTTGGGTTTTAAAAGGGGAGACTTCACTGGGAGGTGTTATAGGAGGAGGTTACTAGCTAGGACAGAAACAGGAAGTTACTCAGTGATTGTTAGTTTGCTTCTAAACAGGGTGAAAAGTATGCATCAATCACCACTGTTGTAGTCACCAATTCACCAGCAAAGAGCAGATACAGCCTTCACACCTCCAACCCCTGATAAACATCCCCATACGTGAGAGAGAAAACTAACCAGCCAGTGGAAATTATGATCAGAATAATCATCATATTCCCAAGAGTAACGCTCAGGTGGGAGAATACACCTGCATCCATCTCCAAAAGGAGTACAGAACATTACAGGGACAACCATAACTCACACAGGACTCACATTTATCACAAGGTTTATCACATTTACTGACACAACAAGCAGCATGTATAATTATTTTTATTTAAAATATTATGCTAAGACACCCTAAGAATCCCATGTTCAGCCTCCAAACACCTATCTGCTGCTGCTTCTTAAAGTCCCTCCATGTAAGAGCAGCTGCCAAAAGAACATCTGGCTTTTAAAAGAAGTGGAGGAAAGATCTTACATCCACTATCTGCAAGAGGAGTGGAAGTCACTTTACTTGTTCAGGTAGGAGACTGAGAATTGCTTGATGACTGGGAAGTGGACTAGAACAAAAAGATTCAGACAGATGGTACATAAAAGGAACTTAAGCAATTTATTTCTGATATTTAAAATATATATGGAAGCTTTTCTTAATCAAGAACCCAAACAGGTCATAGCAGAGATTTGTCACACGGACCAGGAAAAGGCAAGGCCATGTCAGACACTCCCATTGCAAAGGTGCCCACCAAAACTGCCACCAGCATTTCAGGAAACTCAAAAGACCAACTTGTTATCCACTGAAAATACTGTTATGCATTTCTAACTCATAATTAGATGGAAAAAAATGCACATAAGAACAACACAAAATTTGCAAGTGTGTTCAGAAAACCAACTTGAATTTGACTTTTTTTTTTTTTAAGAAACCTGAAGAAGAGGAAAGGTAAAAATGAACAAGTAATGGCCTACTCAAGCACAAAAAAAAATTCAATAAATCTTTGCTTGAAACAGAATGCACCAAATATTAAACAGACACTTCACTGTGCAAACCTTTCTGCTGCTGAAAACATTTGCAAGACACCCTTCCCATTTTCCAAAGCATTGCTTCGTAACACCTCGCTTCCAGGAGCCTCCCACAGCACTCAGTGGGAGGTACTGGTGGCAAGAGCTGAAATGGGGTTTCTCCACTGCTGAGGGACACGATGCTGGCTGCCCAGAGCCACTCCTCCTCCACCCCAAAAGCCCAGCAAGGAACTGAACAGGATTCAGGGAGACTGAGCTACATGCCACAAAATGAACAACTTCACATTCAATCCATGCAAGGAAAAGCACAGAAGAGAGGTGGTGAGCAATCTCAAACTGGTTGCAGCTCAGTTGTATATTCTTCTGACTTTTTTTTATGCCAAGTTCCTACCTTTATTGCATGTAGAAATGAACACCTTAAAAATCAGTTCTGGAATTAATTAAACTGAACTCATACAATCTCTTGTGCAATTGCTAAAATCAGGCCACATTTCCATGATGTTTATCACACGTCTGCAGTACCAGATCATCCAGCATCTCTCCAGTTAGGGTGTGGACACTCAATTATGTTCTTGTCAAATTAACAAGAGACCATGGTATGGAGTTTATGTCCGTGGCAGGAGGCCAGATGATACCTGATCTGCCATGAAGTCTGCCAGGACACTCAGGCTCCAAAAGATTTTTAAAAACCAGAAACTGGTAGAGAGGTTTTTTACAAGTTCAGTACTTTGTTTCCTGAGGCTGCAGCAACCTGTCTCCCCACAATCTGATTAGCTGGTCTATGCAGCCAAAAATCCGGTTTAGAATTAGCTATACCATCGTTTCCAGCTCTACACGCATTAAGACAACAGTATAGACCACTGATTTAAAAAAGTGCACAGGGAGTAGGACTCAGTGGAATATGCTGATTTCCAAACCTAACCCTTATGTAAACACAGGCTACTTTGTGTCTAGATCCTGTTTGAATGCTGTTGTTCCTATTGTACAAATGGGGAAACTGAGACAAACAGCAATTAAAGGAGATGCCTGAGGTCATGTCTTAGGTCTAGCAATCAGCAGAGGAATCTGGATTCCCAACTCCTACTTGTATTTTTTAACCACTAAACCACGATCCTTCCCAGTTCAAGTACAGTTTCAAGTTCAAGGATTCACAAAAAAAACAGAAGCAAGCTCTGTTAGATGCATTTGCAGGCTGCAATGTTTCTCAAAACACAAGAAACCTTCTAAAAAATCTAATTATTTAAAAAAGAATAAATTCACTGCAATATAGTCTTAGCTGGAGTCTGAACATTTTTCCACAAGGGAAGCAAAGTAAATACAAAACCAGTGACATCTAAATACACAGGCCGATTACAGCTTTACTTTCAAAAGAGCTTTGATTGATCTTTTTTGATAGACCTGAAATAAATTAAACTAGATTGACTCACTTGAGAATGGACTGTAATCCTTTAGTCAGATCCTGAAGAACTCAAACCAAACCAGCTGTTAATTTAGGCTTTATAAGATAAAGCATGAGAAATCCAACCTGATGTACCCCAGAGCAATGGCTTACATCATCTCTGCAAGCAATCAACTTGCCGCTTCTTTTAGGAACTAATCAGTGCTCTCTACCATGTGGGTGCCAAACATGTTTTCCGCCTCTCCAGCAGACTCTGCAGCCAAAGTAGGAGGGAGGAAGAAAGAGCAAGGGACAAGAGGGTGTAATTTAAAAGATTCAGCTGTTGACTTCATGAAACACGTTGCACAGGCTGTCCCAACTCAGAGAGAGAAGGGGAAAAAAAACCAACAAAAAACCACATGAACCGACTTACAATAACTATTTCAATTCAAACAATTGCTGGATCTCAGTCAGGAATAGACTGCCCAAATCAACATTCACAACTTGGAAGGGGAAAGGAGGGGAAGGAAGAGGAGAACCCACACATTTGAGGAACCAGACACAGAAAGACAAGGAGAGGGTCCCTTATAGCCTTACATGAAACAACAAAGTAGGCAAAATAAAAGGTGGGGCTTTTCTGCTCTCCCAATCCAAAAATCAAAACATGCCCATCAATTTATCTCATCCTCACATCTGAGATTTAGTTTACAAAAAACCACTGCTTCCTGAAATGCTCTGTTTGCTGAACCTAAGGGGATCACACAAGAAATCCAATTCAAGGAATTATGGTACTTTCAAACTGGTTTTGTCCATCAAGGAAAAGACAGCAATGAGGCTTCTCAGGTGAAGAGAACAGAAACAGAGTCTTACAATAACATCAATGTGATTTATATATATATATGTAGGTGTTTATATATATACACACACACCTATATATATATAAAAAAGTTATAAAAATTGACATGCAACAGGCAGAAACACCACTCTGGAATCATTCACAGAAGGAGTCTAACACAATTCAAATGAAAAACAAAAAGAAGATATGACTTCTAGTCATAAATCTTATCTAAAGGGAAAACAGGGAGCCAAGTCTTAGACAAAGTTTGAATTCCACCAGCCACACTCAGTACACCCTTGGCAATAACACCTCCAACAGGGTGGCTTACTCCCACAAGACAACAGTGTCCCAGCCAGGTACTTCTGGGAGGGAGCACAGTGCAATCTATGTTAAATACGTGGGAGCTCTTCTCCCAGAGAAAGCCACAGCTCTGCAGAAGATGAAGCTGAAGATTACTCCAGGTGCCCAAGATGGCATTTGCAGTTTCTGTGACAAGAGGCAGCTTTGTAGAGCATTGGGAGGGAAGAAAAGGAGAAGAAAGAGGAAAAACAGTGCAAGTGTCATGGGAATTGAGCAAATCAGATCAGCCAAAGTCAGGGAGAAAATGCCCCAACACTGGGTAGTTCCTCTATGCTTTGTTTTACTACAGTAAATTAAATTCTTTTTAGAGGACTCCAAGCAAGATTTCATTGATAAAGATCATAGTTAGCTCTTCTAATTACAGGAAAGGAACATGGCAGGGTCTTCTTAAGAGCCATAATGCTGGTTTATATTCCTATGCCTCATGGTAACAATGCTGTGCCGAAACACCAAACTGGTGTTTCTATTATCAAACTATTACTAAATACAGGACCTGCATATATTTTCCTTCAGAGTATAAGTGAATACAGCAAAACACGTTCCTAGGACTCACTAGAAACACCTCTCCTGTGCCCAGCAGCTCTGTTCTACATGGATCAGAAACAAAGTCACAACGCGGCTCTGGTCAGCAGTGCTCCAGGGAAATTGTGGGCAAAGGAGAGGAGACTATAAATGCCTTGAGATACTTTTGGAGACTGTCCAGGAATAACAGAGGTGGCCTCGGATACAAGCTTGCACTATGCAGTTTTATCCCGGCAAACAAGTAGATACAAGTAAACAGCGTTGCCTCACACATGTCCCAGAGGCGCTGCATACTTCAGACATGCGAGCGCTCCGCCAGCTCCTCAGCACTAACACACTCCAGCTGTGCAGCACCTCCAGCCTCCCCCAGCCCCCTGCCCTGACCCCCACCAGCTGCAGAAACCAACACTGCCAGACAGGGCACGGCCACCTATCATCTGGCCATCGAGGAGGTGCTCCCACCTTTGACCACCATAAACCTTTTAAGTGACAAATGGAAGCAAGAGCTCATACCCAGCTCATTGTCTTTAACATCTAGGTCCGACCACATCAGCCCCTTGCGAGAATTAAATCAACTCAACCTCGTTATGTCTCGACTTCCCCACCTAAAATACAACCAGCACCACCTCAGGCTGTCCCCTCGGGACTTCAACCACATAAACACACCAAGATGCCTGGCTCTCCATGCCATTACCCATCCAGGTTTTCTTAGATTATCAAGGTCCAACAGTCAATTTTAAAATCTTAGCTCAATTTTACATATATTAAACAGCTGGCTAATATGGAGCATGGATTGTTGAGACAGACACAATACATAACTTGGCTCCATTTGCCATTTCATGTAACTTCCTGCATCGCTAAAGAAAGATCCAGCAAACATTTGGGGGAAAAATAATAAATAATCAGCAGAATAGGGAAGAGAGAGATGTCTCCACATACTTCCTTCCCTATTCTTTTTCTTCATCCACCCATAAATTATTTCCCCTGACCATCTCTGATGCAGACATACATTCCAATACAGCTGTAGGACTGCACAGTGTCTCCTCTCCACACCCATTCCCAGCATATGGAAAAACAAATCCAAACCCTGGGACAAATTCATAAAGTCCTCGGGCCTCAAGTTATCACAGTCTTCTATCTCCAGTTAGAAAGGGCACAACTCTCTCTAGTTTCACCACAAAATTACCCTGAGCCTTCTGGATTCCAGGATTGTTTCTGTGGGATTCTGAAGCTAAAAAAAAAAGGAAAAAAAAAAAGAAAAAAGAAAAAAAAAATTTACTGTCTCCTGAGGGGATGAAGGGACATTCACCCAGATGTATATAATATTTAAGTAGAACCTTGCTTACTAAGCTCAGGGAAACAACTTTAAACAAATACAGAAAAAAAAAAGAAGACTTTTTAATTCCAAAATTAAAAAAAAGAAAGAAAAAAAAGTAATTGCTTCATAAAGTATTATTCAGGGTTTTTTAATTAACTTAAGTAACAAGACTGCTACTGTTGCCTTTATAGGAACCATATTTGTTCACAAAGCGAGAGTTTAGAGGCAGGGTTTCTAACTATGTGTAAGTCTGCAACCCAGAATGGCTGAGAACACAGTATTGGAGTTACAGATCGCCAAATCAGACTGAATCCTTCACACAGCACCATCCAGCATTTGAGACATCGCTGCACTATACAGATTGGCACAAGCACTTCGTTGTGCAAGAAAGGTTGCAAAAAAGTTTGATGCAAACTTTATACCCTTTTATTTGTCTAACAGCAGTGCCCAAAGGCACCACCAGAGAACAGAGTCCTTTTGTGCTAAGTACTGTACAAACAAGAGAGTGAGAAAGACTGACCCTGCCCAAAAAACAGATGGGAGTGAACGAGGGAGGCACAGAAAAGGGAAACTGCTCAAATGAGAGACCTGTGAAACGCAACATCGATGCTAAGGAACATGCTGCCTGTCTGAGTGGGCGACAAACTGAGAACCAGGAACAAAGAAAACCAGTTTCTTGGATCCCCAAAGACTAAGCCCTGTCCCAGCTAAAACAAGTGTCCCTGAGCAAGCATCCCAGGAACTTCCTACAACATAATCAAGTGCTTCCACACACCACATCCAGCCTTCCCAAGCCTGGTGACTAAGAGCAAGAGAAACAAATGAGCTGACTTTGTTCTGCTGGAAAGTTGGGTCCCTCCCCTCGCCAGGGGAATTAAACTCCTGTTTCTAGTACTGGAGGATAAAGCATCAAGTTTCAGAAATCACGGCACTTTTAGCTACGGGAAGAGCTGCCAGCAGCTGAGACATAAAAATTGCTCATCTCTGACTTGTGGTCAGAGTTAACATTTGGGGATATTTCCACAGACAAACAGATAAGGAGGGAATGTTTCCCTGGCAGATTTATTAATCTGTAAATGCTGGCTGAAGACACTGAGCCGTTCAGAGCAGCGGAGTCCCGGGGAAGCAGATTAGCAGAAGTGTAGATGAGGTGGCCGTGGGTGCACAATGCTAATTAAATATAGCCTGCAATTTATAAAATGGGTTTGTACATATAAAACTACATATCTCACCACTAATCACAGAAGATCACATAAAATCACCTTCTGCACCACGTGGGGGGGGTTTATACACTTATTAATTGGAATGAACCATCAGGGGGTGTTTACTGTGCCTGTAAACTGTACCCCCACTCTCATGAAAGCACTGCTCCATCACCGACAGACTGCAGTCCTGATGCTGCAAGCCATAAAATCAAAATAAAACCTTCAAGCAGGAGAGGATTCCTTGCAATCAAAAGAGATGGACACACAGCAAAATGGTATAAAACAGGCAACAAATTTCCTCTTCCTGCTGCCACTAATTTCATGCCTATCAATAAGATGAATTATTCTGCTGCTCATTTTCTGTGAGGTCTTTTGTTTCCCAACCCCCAGGAAGATAAATTATGTCAAAGTATAGGCTTCGCCACCCCAAGCCATGGGCCCCAAACTATGCATGGGCCACCTTGATCTCTTCACCTCTTCTCTTTCAAGAAATGACATTTCTCGCTAGAACCATCCGTCCTTTGCAGGACACAATTCAGTTGTGCTCTGGATACAGAAACTCTCCTCTACTTTTAGGAAGACATCCCATAGACAAAGCCTTCTAAAAGGTGTTTATGGCCACACTGCAGTTAAACTAGAAAGCACCATTAGTTCTTTTTTAATCAATGATTAATTAATTGATAGCTTTAATTCTCAATCCAGTACTATGAATGAGTTGATCATATTGAGGTGAAAGTGCAGAGGTACAATGAAAGACTGTCCTATAAAGGTTAGTCTACTATAAAGAAAGATGCTGCACAGTGTGTGAGGGGGTGGGGGGCAGTAGAGACTGAAAAAAGTACTTTCATCACTACTGGCTTTCCCAAGGTTATTGATGGCAGCAAACAGACTCTCTATTTCTCAGTTTTATCATATGTCTGACAGTATTTGATGTTGCTTAAACAGTACAAGATCTTAGGAGCATGATGCTAGAAGAAAAACAATAGCTTTCACCTTCAAGACGTTTCCACTGCTCTCAAACGTGAAAACACAAGAGTTTTCATGCTTGGTAAATTTAAAAAGCATAAATTCTTCACCTTCCAAACATTAGTTATCAACTTTCATGAGGGAAATTCAAGGGTCCCGATTATTTTTTTCTTCTTCAGTATGCATTTTATATAGAAAATATGAAGTTAAAGAATTACTGAAAGAAGCATTCAGAGTCACTTGGAGTAGAAATTAAATTATTTCTTTAATTCTTTTAATTGTAATTTTAAAATAATTTAATTATGTCCTGAATTGGTGAGGTATTAGACATGGACAAGGTTCTGAGAGAAATAGCTCTTCAACCAGTTTGACAGGCAGACTTGTCCTTAGGTAGCTTTCCTGAAAGTGAAAAGTTCTGTCTCCATCCAGTTTGTCATGGTCAAGGAGAGGAATTTTACCCTACAGTAATTCTCAAGCACTTTTCCTACTTATCTACCTTAAAGATCTAGCTAGAAATAGGACTTGCAAACAGCAAAATTAAGAACTCTGGAAGCTAGGCTGAATATTGCTGATAAAAACCACAAAACCAAGAACTCAATTGCAAAGTAGGCTAAAGAGCACAAGCTCAAAGATAAAAAGCCACTCTTGCTGTAAATAACAACGATAACAGAACCACTAAAGCAGAAATCAAAACCCCACGTACTCTGCTTGTGGTTTTTGACAGAAAACCAATTCATTTGGTTCCCCTCAATTCGCACACCAATGCAACCAATATTTTGCATACTGATTGAGAAAAAAAAAAAAAAAGAAAACAAACACACAAAAACCCCAACTCCTAATGTAATACATACTCTCATCACTCTGTCTAACTGCAAAACAGCACACAAAAATACAAGTCAATACAGATTTTCTGCAAATACCTTGAAACACGACATATGCAAAAAACTGTCTTATAATATTCATGCTAGCTAGCCTGAACTTCCCCCAAAAAATGAAGCACTGGGTTTCCAACAAGCCTACCCAGCCCATCCTGTATGCTCAAAACACACTTTTCTAGTACACTTGGAAAAATACTGCTTACCTGAAAAGATGGGAAAATGCCAAATATAAGCAGCAAATGAAAGTTGATGCTGTTGCTAGAACTATTCAGCATTATATTCCATGGCATGTTGTGATATTACGGTGGTTTTTTTTTTTACTTTTGCCATTTTGTTTGTTTCTTGTTAGGAAAAAAATTAAAAACCATCAACAAATAATCACAGCATCACACATTTCCAGATAGACTTTGAAGTTCGTAAAGTTGTTGAGGTAAAATTCACAGCCCTGTTGCTGAGATTTGGTTACAGGCAGCCCTATAAGAGCTGACTTGCTAGAGTAATAGTTCATCACCATTAAAAATAAACATATTATATCATTATAAAAATGGGAGTTTAACATCTAAAAATTACAAGATCAGCAATTTGCTCTGAAACAGCTCTTAGAAATGACAGAATCTGCTAAAACCCCTAGATCAATCTCAAGCAGAAGTATTTTGTGTGAGCACAGTCTCTAACAGGATTATAAGCACAAGAAGCTGAGTCCTCAGTGGTGTATTTGGCCCAAGCTTTACATATTCATTTTCTTGTCATTTTTAGTTGGACTATAGAGCACTGTAACAGGAATAAAGTATGGAAGCATGGAGGAGGAGTGAGTGGGAATAATTCTTTAGTAAATCTGTCCTATTGACATTGGAGTGGGATTTTCCATGAGATTGCTATAATCAATACAGTTTTTGCTCAGACTTTAAGAGAGAGGGGAAAAAAAAAAAAAAAACAAATGTGCATGTGGTCAGGGAGAAACAAAGCCTGAAATGTGTCATGCAATCTGGCTTCTCATGGCTACCCCAGTCCAAACACTTCTGAGAACATGAAACCACAATGCCATAATGAAAATTCTTCCGTATACGTAATTCTTGAACACAATCAACATCTAGAAGGCAAGAAAAGAAAGAAGTCCAAATACACAGCTCCCATCCTGACAAACTGTCAGCTGGTATAATCAATCAGCAGCTTATGTTTTTACACATGATTTTAGCTGGAAGTCAAAAGGAAAAGAGAGCTTCAGGAAAAGGGAACATTAAAAAAAAAATTAAAAAAACCACAAAACAGTTCTTCCATGTCATCCAGCTCTTACTTACTTTAACCCCACTTCTCCAAAGTCCTTTCAAGACAGTACCATTTTCCAAAATACAGAGAATATGACCTTATGCCTCAGGCTAAGTATTATGTAAGCAGTGCTAGTCCTATTTCACAGATGGGCAAACTGAGGCAGAGACAACCAGGCCAAAGGACAAACAAATCTGTCTGTAACAGTCAAGAGCCGTCTCAACCCCTTGGGTTCAACAACTTCTGCATCCTTCCTTCCATTTTAAACAACACCACATCCAAGATCCTTATCAGCTAAATGATGTTCCTTAAAGGACACTTGCAGGATATGCACTACATCCCTATAATACACACATTCCATATGACCTATGCTCTCCAAACCAAGAGTGACTCCTATGTCAGCATCTAAGATCCTGCAGGTTTAAGGAGGTGTCCTTAAACAAACTGCAACCTTTTAATGAACCCAGCGTTCCTGTGCAACATGCACACATCTCAAGACACCAAAAGGCCCTCGATTCCTCTTGTTTGCACTTCAAGGTTTTGTTCCAATTCATTTTTTTAATAAAAGCTATTTTTAATTTTTTTAAAGTACTAAGCAATTCCAAAGCATAGCAGTTGGTAGGCCAGTTTTTTGGGACTTAAAAAAGAATGAGCCACACGGGGAAAAAAGAAAACACACACACTTCTCACAGAGTGGGTCACTGGGCAATCCAGACACATTCTCAAAGGCAGACATTGTGGGAGATGAAGTTACTAGGCAGGAAAAACAGTTGCTAAGTCTGAATTTTTGGTTATTCTCAGAGCAGGGATTACAAGAGGAAGTGTTGACAATGTAAGAGTAGCTACCATGAAGTCCCCAGAGCTTTTGAGTTGTCCCTGCTGATCCCACAGCGAGGGGAGGGGTGAGTGACGGGGCTCGCCCACAGTGACGGTGCCAGAACTGAGCTCGTGTGACACTCACAGCATGCTATACATTGTCATTTTAATACAGATTCCTCCAGGCTCTCCAGAAGGACCTACTACACACAGGCCCTTTAAGTAACACTAGTACATCTCAGTGTCACAGCTCACAGTGAATTGTGCTGCTCCTTTTGCCATTACCACATGGCTACATCCAGAAAAAGGAATAAAACACCTTTCTGCCAGCACCACTATGTTCTAGGCCTTTTAAACAACTTGGAGCTCAATCCCTTTGATCCTCTCAAAGCAGGCTTTCTTAGCTTGTTTTCACCGAGGCTAAATGGACTTTCAGGACAAGACAGGAACACAGTCTACCAGCCTTCCCAGAAAGGCTGATGGATCCCTCTTCATTACAATGAAGTGCTTCTCATTCAGAATCCCAAGCACAGAAATAAAATTGTTTGAAAATATTTTTAATAGCTCGGATTTAACAGATATCAAAATGAAATCATGCCTTCCAAAATTAATCTGCTTTGAAGTATAGATGACTGAAAATGAAGATCAACTCTCATCTCTGTATTTTATTTAATAAAGTCCTGCAGAATCCCTTTTGTCATTACAGTAAGCTTTCTGGTGTACCAGAAATAAGAAACTACTAAGATGTCCTGAATTTTATATATCAGGAGCAGGTTATTTCACCCTAGGTTTAACAGCCCAAAGAAATGTCACAAAACGACTACCTGACCTTAACAGTCCAACCTGGAGACCCATAACCCCGGGACAGGTTCCCTTCTCCCATGTTATTTGCTACCAGCACTTGCAAGAGTTGAGCAGAGCACTGTGACAATGAGAAAGAAGCAAGAGGATGCCCAGCAAGGCAGGAACAGTCACAGGGGATTCAAACAGGAATGCTGCCTCTTTATTCATGACTTTTAAATTTTGCGGAAAGGGCCTTAAATGAGTAACGTAAGGAAAGATGACTTTTTTTTTTTCCTTTTGTCCAAAATGAGACAGAACACATGGATCTGGGTTAGCTTTGTTGGAACCCACTGAGGACCACGAACAACAGAGTCAAATACATTCATTTTTCAACCTCTCTGTCTTACGAAAGCAATTCCTCCGTGAGATTGTTCACTTGTATCTTTCGTGGCATTTTGCAGCTGCCAAGTGCACACATTTGGGGTATTACACCAGTAAATAAGCAGTGACAGTTTCTTAGGCCATTACTGTACAACATCCTCATCCTCTGGAATATGTCAGACATTCTGCCTGCACAATGCAGTGCTTAATTTTCTCTTAAAATACTGAAAGCTGTAGCTGGAAAACCTCTGAATAAGCACACATTAAATACATCCCACAAAACAATCACAGAACTAAGAAAGACCACAAGGAAGTGATCAGTCCCTACCTCCCGTTCTTGAAAAAATAATAAGAAAAAAATTAAAGAAAAAAACTTGCCTCCTCCCTTGCATTTCAACAAATCTTAAAAACCCCAAGAAGTTTGGGGGAAAAATAATTTTAAAAACCCCTTCACACATTGTGACAGTCAGGAAAAAAAAATAAACCAACAAAATGCTGCTTTCAATTTATACATATTTCCTTCTCAATGGGAAAGATCAATAGTTTTGAGAAAAAAAAGTACACCTTCTTTCTGCTCCATATGTTTCTCTTATTGGTTCATTTACACTGGGCTGTTCTCACACGAGCAGTTAGTACATCTTTTTGTCATTTTAGCCTTCCCCAGCCATTAGTGCTAACCACTGAGACGGCGCAGCTCTCCTCTGCCATCCTGCCTCGGCACTGCATCTCTTTCTCCGGCCCTTCTCCCTTTGACTAATGTTCACCAACACTCATACATCATTCCCAAATTGGTCCAAATGAATTAAACACAGCTCTGCTTAACATTACGAGATTTAAATGGATTTTCTCTCTGCAGGTCTGCCCCATAATTGGGTTTATCCATCTTGTTGAAGTACAGTTTACACTTGCTAACATCACGCCAATTCAAGCTACATTTTCTGCTCCAGTGGCAGGAGTGAAGCAGATTTGTCATCGGATCATAACAGGTAATTCAAACAACAATTAGTTTGATGACGGCCCGTATGTCAATGTCTGGTCCCAGTCAGCTCTGCTCGCACCCGCTGCTCCCTGTGTGCTAAGATGAATTGTGCTCACAATTCTTCAATTTCAATCGACAAATACTTACCGGAAAAAAGCTGGAACTCGATTGACACCGAACCTTCCCATCTCGCAGAGAGCGCCCCGGGGGGAGAAGCCCTGGGCAGAGCAGGATGGTGCAAGCTCCTCTGCCCTCCAGCTACACCATGGCTTCTGGCAAGTGCTGAAGGACTGGGGGGGCTTCAGCACACTTGTGCAGGGCTGCAGCAGTGCTCTGGAAACACCTCTCACCTGCACACACAAGCCTTGCCCAAACCCGAGCCCAGCAGCCTGTGAGACAGGTGCAGGCTGCCCTGACCTTGCAGCCCTGCAAACTCAAGCACAGAGGCAAGTCTAGACAGAGGCTAAAATGAGATTGTTTTCTGATGGGTGCCACAACCACAACCCACCATAACTGCCCCAGGGGCAATTAGAAAAAGCTGAGCATCACTGAGGATGAAGCCCTGAGCTTCTCAAGTTGAGCAGTCAGCACAAGAAAGCTTTAGCTCCAGATTTCCATGTGTTGGCAGAGAGAGGGCAGAACACCCCTAAGTCTCAGTTTTTAGTGAAATACTTTAATTTCCATAATAACATTCAAAATATTTGCAGGCAATGTCATGAGTTCTGGGTTTGAAAATACCATGCATTTCTTGGAGGGCTGATTTTGCCAATTAGACAAGACATCATTTGCCTCTCCAAATCTGTTCCAGAAAGCTTGTTTCAGATTAAAAGAAGCATTCTTTTCTGAAGGCCAAGTAAATCTAATACACATTCTTTTTTTTTCAGGTTCCTTCATAAACGTGGGGTTATCTATGATATAGCATTGATAATTTCAAACAGCCATGCAACCTGTATCTATAGTATTAACTACAAATGTCATCAATCCTTTGGCCACTTTTCCTCTTACTCTTTCTGGTTTAGAGACAGAAAAACCCTAAGTGATTTTCCACAATATCATTTTATCTGCAATTATATATTAACATGCAATACTAGTTGTATGTGCATCATTTAAATGAAAAATCCAGCTAGCTGGCTGGGAACACTTTTAACAATTAGAAAAATATCTCCACTGAAAGAAACCAACATTTAGATAGCAGTCTTGGCTTAAAAATTAAAAACTGCTTAATGAGCAACAAAGACATCAGTGACTAAAGATTTTCAAAGCCAATACCAGCACACCATAAAAATCTCTTTAACCTAAACATTGTAAAAGAAGATGATTAAGTTCAGATCAAAAAGTAGTTAAAGCAATGGTATATAAAATATTCTCCTTCTGGAAGTGGCAAGGAGAAATTCTGCACAGATAGAAAGCAGATACAGTAAAACATTAGTGGAACCTGGAAAACATCATTCTGTATCTCTACACTAAAATTTAAGTCAGATACAAATCAAAGCCCTGAAAAAAATTACAGTATTTTGTGTCTCTGCTTCACATTTTCTCTTCTAATACCATCAATGCCTCCCCCAAAAATTACAAGCACTTTTCATTTTCAGCTTTTTTTATTATTCTGATGCATGGCTTATAGAAGGAGACAAATCAGACTCACCATGGCCTCATGCTCAGCTGAGGAAAATCATGAGAGGGCCACCAGGGTTTTTTTTGTGGGGGGTTTGGTGGGGGTTTTTTGGTTTTGTTTTGAGGGGTTTTTTTCTTTTTGAAGCAAGAGTTACAACAGCTCACAAGAATCTTTGGGCACATATATTTAGCAATTCTACATTTGTTTTTTACATCATGCTGGTATTTCAGGATAATTCTGAACACCAGGAATGGCTCCAAGTGTCTCGGATCATTTCTGAAAGTACAGTTGGCATCAATCCCACAGGTCATTCCCTTGGAGGGCTTCCCAACATCTCAGGAGCACCCAGTCGAAAACTCCAAAACCACACGGAGACGTCAGTTCCCACACAAAGCCCATCACCTGCTGATTTGTGCCTGTCGAGCTCCGAAGGAAGAAACCCCAACATCCCAAACACTTAATGGGCAGAAAGAGGTCACAACACCTTCACCACATTCCCAGCCCTTGACCCCAGCACTGGGCAGAAACGTGGTGGCAGCAGACAAGGCTCTGGCAAGAAATCAGGACCCAGTTTTGCAACCATTACTCCTGCCCCACTGAAGGCTGGACTAATGACCCTTATCACCCTTATCCACAAAGCAACAAAGCCACTCATACCCCTGAGCAAGGCAGGCACCCACTGCATGGTGGAGGGGGCAGCAATTTTAACAGAGGGATTATTATTGCCAAGCTGGCACGGGAATAAGGCACAGGTGTGCACGTGAGACAAGGGCAGGGGTCACAGAGAGAAAAAGTAATAATGACTTCCAGGTTTTGGAATTGCCTGGCACTCCAGAGCTGGCAGATTCCAACTCTTCCAGCTATTCACAGCCAGGAAATACCCTCTCTCTCAGTCATCACTCAAAATAATAAATATTTATTTATAAATTGCACGCAGCCTGTTCCTCTAGCATGGGGCTGAACAGAGCAGAAATAAGGGCAATGCAACCCCTCAATTATCAGAATATCTTCAAAAGCAAACAGAGAGCCAAAGTTACACACACACAAGCTCAGCTAGTACCAGGGAGTATCACCAGCATCCAAGAAATTATGAAGACAACTGGAAAATTCCTCAGAGTTTTAGATCCATTCTCTCTTCCAAAACAGAGAGCTCTTTCCCAGGTCATAATCCCTCAATATCAGAGACTTCCTACTCTATCACCAAGAAGGCTTGGCTCCAGCCATGGAGCACAGGTGCCAGGCTCACATCCTGGCATAAAAGGAGATGGGTGCTGATGGGGCACTGGGTACAGCACTGCCAAAAGTCGACGCAGGGAGCAGGAACTGAGTGGAGTACTTAAGAAGTGTTTTTTGTTTTTTTTTTTTAATTTAATAAGTCTCAGCTATCACTAGCAGCCAGTGCAAAGCCTCGAAGCCAAGCAGAATAACACATCCTCAGGCTTTTGTATCCCAGCTTGTCCTGACGGCTTCCATTGCAAATCAGTTGTCGTAGCTGGAGACCGGACTTGAGATGCTGATTAAACAAGCTTGCTCTGCTCCTGCCTGACGCAGCCCCATCCAGCGCCTCATTAACAGGCTCATGGATATCCATCCACTGTGACTGCTAACTCTGCTGGCCGGGAAGGGCATGCACCACGCTGGCAAGAGGCCGGATTCTGAAAAAAACCCCGTTTTTCTGAGCAGGCAGAGCCCTGTCCCAGAGCAGCGTGGATCACTGTGCTGGAACCACTCTCCCGTGGCGAGTGAGCTCAGGCAGCTGGCATGGGGAGCCAGGCTGAGGTCAGGCTGCTTGGAAAGAGCAGAGGGTACTGGACCAGCCAAAGGACCATCACAGCTTTTAAGATTTGCTGGTTTGTCCCAGCAAAACCCTCAATAAACCAGCCTTGCAGTGCAGAGGGACTCGATTCGGAGACATGGAGTGCATCCATATCCCTGTGCAAAGGGCCTTGGCCAAGAGCCAAACAAAGACACCCAGCAGTCAAAGTAGGTCCTGCTTTCAGGGAAAAGCAGAACACCAGAGACAAAGGCTTGTATACAATGGCCATCTTTAAAATAATAACTGGGAAAAATAAAAAAATCCATAGGAAAACTCTCATCAGCTTCATTGAGGCCAGAATGTGACCCAAGCTTGTGGAGCCGCCCTGAGGGAAGGTAATTAGCCTCACTCAAGGGATGCCAAAAAATTTAGCAGAGCATCCATAATCACCCTGAAATGTTCTCTACTAGCAAAGCATAATGTGTTTATCATTTATTTCTCAATTAAGTGGTGCTTGAATTGACTAGGGAGTGGATTTCTATCGCATATTGATTAGCCAATAAAAATAAAGCAAGTTGGCCTACAGACAAGGAACATCCATCCCCCTCCCTCTGCCAAGCAAGGTGTCTTCTTGGACAGGCTGCCCTACCTTCTCTGCACCTCTCCCAGCAGTTCAGCTCTCGTGCAGAACGTTTTTACACAATGAATGAATTCCTAAGGCTACTTGTAAAATTACTAGGCGCAGCCTTGTTAAACATTCATTTGGAGCTAAGACAATACATTAAAAAAATCACAAAGCGAGTGAGTGCCAAGTGCAGTGCTACCATCAAAGCTAAATAAACAGAATAGTCCATCAACGGCTTTTTCCCCCAGCTAACCCCACACCATCCATCTGCACTCACTGTCTCACACAGATCAATAGCAAGGCTCATTGATTATAATTGGAACAGGAACATTCACACCCTTTTCCTTCCAGGTCAAAAAGCACAATGACTACAAGCCATTAAGTACTTTGTGGCATCACTCGATGACTGTATTTATGCCATGTACGTGGTTATGATTATTGCATGGAATAATGTTCATTTATTTCAGCAACAATCTGACAAACTATATTTATGCTGCACCTTTGGCCTCCTTGCTTGAACTCTGCTCAGCAACATCTCTCAGCTGGGACTACTTCTAACACACAAGCCTTCCACACTGCTTTCAAACTACCAACGTTTCTTGGATGTTGTTTTGTTTCAATCTACTACAAAAGGGCATTTTTTCGCTCTCTGCTCTTCCACCCTCCTCCTCTTCTCCTCAAGCTGTTGGCCAAAGAAAACAAAGGATTTTAAGTTACATTTCTTGCGTGCCCTCTGTGAGGACTGCAAGTCTGAAGCTTTATGAATGTTGGCCCAAGAAGCTGCTTTTCACCACCCAGCTGGGGAAGATGCCCCTCAAACCCCAGCAAAGCACACAAGAAACCTCACCACTACCTATAGTCCCTCAGGAGCTTCCAGGGGGGCTGGCTGACCACCTTGGAATGCCACTTTATAAAAGTGGCCTTAACTGCAGACATTCCCATATTGCAGTCACACGACAGCTTCCCTATCATTCCAGAGTTGCTGTGTTTTTTATGGACAGCCAGCAGCAGAAATATTAATGCTACTTCTGTATTTCAGAGAAAGCAAAAAGGCATAGACACATACTTATATTTAAAATATATATATATGCATGCACACACACACGTATAAACCCCTCTGCTGTAAACGAAAAGGCTAGTTTGTCTGTAGGTGTTATAAATGCCCTTCAGAGCTCATTTAGTCTGGGCTGCATAATCTCAGCAATGAATTTGCCACTTGTAAATATTCCAAATTTATGCCAATAAAGTCTTCTCAGGAACCAGACAGCCTATATATACACATATATATATAATCCATGTATGGAGCCATTAACATCCGTTCATGGTTTGTTATTCTTGTGAAAGATCGGCAGGGGAAAAAAGGGAAAGTCCAAAGTTCTGTGTCCTCAGAAAGAACACTGAGCACTCAGCAAGCTGGAAAAGTAAAAGCTCACACCCCAAACATGAAATGGGGCAGGTCCACACCACTTCTCATTTCAAAACTGAAAGCATGGCAGAGACAAGAATGTCATGGAGAAGGGAGATAAATGCAGGAACTGGTGTCGTGTCGTGCTGTCATAAAAGGTCTGGATACACCTCCAGAGCCTTCCTTATGACTGTCATATAAACATTACACTGGGACTGTGTACAGGAGATTAAACTGGAGGAGAGGGAAGCTTCACATGTATCATTCTACCAAAGGTTATTTTAGGATCAGCTTAGAAGCTGAGTAGTGGGTGGCAGCTGATTATATTACCAGAGGCATATCTAAATATCATGGGTCCATCAGGATCTCTCATAAAGGGTTGTGGTTGCCCTGTAACTTGAGCTTGAAGCTTGGCCTGCAGAGCAGTCCTCTTCCCCGGGGCTGTGGCAATTCTCCCTGGGCAGGAGCTTCCCTCAGAGCAGGACACACACACCACAAGCACTTTGGCTTAAAGGCCACATTTATTCAAGGAATAATGTCAAGGAGCACACCCAAGACTGAAGCAGCGTTTTCCCAGTCAGGACCACTCTGCTGCCCTATGAACCCTGGTGAACCACCACGAGCACACAGAACACTTGGGCACAGGGTACATGCAAGTATCACACAGACAGTCCTACATGGCCAAGTCATCACCAACCTGTATTATCTCACCAAGCCAGCACCAAGCCACAGCTCACCTGCTTTGCACATGACAAATCCCAGCAGCCAACTACCTCTGGAGTTCCAGCTGTCAGGGGATCACATTTTGATGGTAACTGCTGCTGAAGGAGGGCTTTGGAGGAGCCCACAAGTGCAGAAAAATGTGTGTAGTGGACTAAGTTCTGCTTGTATAAGAAGTGTCTCTGTTCTCCTACATAACACCCACCTTCACAATCTTGAGTCAGAAACCAATGCCACCTGGTCACAGAGTCATGCCCATGGCTCGAGATGGCCAAGCAATGCTGCCAGTCCTGTCTTTAAATGGCCTAATTTCAGGTGATTTAGAGGAAACCACACAGGTTATTCATACAGAGAGTGACCACTGAGCACAGCATCTAATGGCAGTGCTTGTTCTCATGCACAGACAGGCAGGCCCTTCCCTACAAAAAATCCTCCAGAATGAATAGAAATAATCACACACTTGATTCTCAAGTGTTGCCATGACCTCAAGTTTGCAGAAAAAACCCACCTCAATATATATTTAAATACATGTGTGTATTTACATATATGAAATATGTATATATCAGCATTAAAATAATATTATAAATATTGGTATTATACAGATTATAGATATTGATGTTATATAAATATTAACATACTATTTTAATATATAACAGATCTTAATAGTTTCCTATCAATCTCTTCCAGATTTCTGAACTAAACCCCTGGTTCATAATTAGCCCTATTTAAATATTTTCAGGGCTTATAGCATAGTTTTGTAGTACTACTTGTATAAAATACTTGTATAAAATCTGCAAACATTTACTGAAGCTTTTAAAGGGAGGTTTATGTTAAAAATGAACCATTACTCTGAAAAGTAGCAAGTTATATCTTCATAAATTTGTAGCTGTTAAGCTATCCAAAACACTACACAGAAGTCAGCTTCATTTTAGTCCAGATGTAGTTCCTCTCCCATTTCCATCTTGACTGTTTCAAGATTTTGGTACCTATGACTACATTGATGTGCTCATTTGATTAAAACCAAGTATTTCAATTGCAATTCTTGGATGAACCACTCTGTCAGGCTCTGCAGGCCCGGAAGTATAAATTAAACCTGAAATCTGGGACTTGGTTTGGGTGGGCAGTGTTCCTTCAAGCTGTAAAAGCACTCAACACCACACGCTAGCTGCTCCTCTGGCTCTGCCATCTAACAGGACATCACTCCTTGGCTTTTCTCAGCACAGAAGGCCCATTCATCACAGGGCCAACATTCCCTCCTGGTTCTTCCCTGGATACCAGTTAGAAACAGCTGATATTGGACCTGAGTCTTTGTCCAGATCACAGGGAACGAGATGCCACCAAGTGCCCACCGTGCCTGCTCAAGCGTTCCCAGTGGAGGGACAAACCTTACTACAGTAGCAGAAAAGAAGTTATTTAGTTGCTCGAAAGGGAACTCCAGTGAACTCCAAGGTGACCCCACCTAGCTGCTACCCAACAAACTAAACACAAGCTGCAGTGACTGTATGTAGCATGGAACAGGATGAATGATACAAATTTCTGAGGTACATAATGCTGCTAGCAAAGTAACAAAGAAACAGGCACAAACAGCAGAAACTAATACAATCTATATTGGTAAACACTGATGGAAAGCAAACCAACACCAGTTTCACCTCCTGTTAGTTCAGTGTATACACATTCAAACAAAAAGAGATCACTAAACCACTTTTTTAAAATTAATTTCCTCCCTTTACTTGGATAACAAGCCTTTATATTGTTTTGGTAAAATCCACACAACTGCAAAAGCAAAGAATCACAGTAACCACTAACTTACATCACCTGCCAGAAATAAGATCACCTCAGCAGTTTGCAATTCAGAGGTTAATCTACTTAAAGTTTTAAGACGAATCACTATTAATTATCCTACTTCAACTACACTCCTTGGCAAGAGAAGGTCACACCACCCACCAAAGAGAAAAATTTGTATCTCTACTGGTTCAAACCATGGCACCTCATTGAGGGACTATTTTTAGCCACCTTCCAGACAGCCTCAAATCAGTGAGAAATATTACTTTTTGTAACTTCAAATTAGTCTTTAATAAAGAACTCTGATTGTTCCCCCAGTATAAACCAGGCTGTCTGACGGTGTTTGGAAGAAAACTCATCCTCCCCCAAGCAGAGGGACAACCACAACTCCTTTGGGGCATAACCAAGACAGGGAACTAACAATTTCTCCCTTGGTCAAACAGTCCCATACCTGAGCCTCCCGTTGTGCTACTCAGCTGAGTTATTACTCATTGAAAAAGAACAGCAAGTAACTTCTGAACCATTTCACAGCCAACTGCCTTTTTCTCCCCTCCTACATGAACTGAAATGCCAAATACCAAACCTATTTGTAGCAGTCAGGATTAGTTCTAACAGGAGAATCACTGAGAGGATAAACTGATCTGAACATTTATCTAATCACTAACCATTATTCCTACTTATTAGTTTATTGTACCCCAAATGCACAGAGTACTTTAGATAATAGAGGTTTGATCTGTGCCTGGAGGAACTCCCATGAGCAGGAAAAAAACTGAAATAAGATGAAACTGTAAGAGAAACCAATCTCAAGTTACAACCATTTGTGACAGCAGGGACGTGGATCTTGGCTTTCATCCTGCAAGAAACTCTTTTAGCCTTTACTGGAACTACCCCAAAGAAAGATAACCCTCTGTTAGATATTCAGGAAGTTACACAAAACTGTAAATCTCTGCATCAACATAACAGAATACCAAGAGATGTCCTACACTCCAGCAGGCTCTAGCACTTCACACTCCAGGCTGTACTGATGTTCTTGCCATCTCTGGAGGTTACTCTGGAGGCATGAGGCAGCAGGTCACCTCTGGGAACTACACAAATCTTCAGCTTTGAGTCGGACATCCCAACTGCCTTGACTGTGCTCCTACCAAACACAGCAAACCCACGTGAACACACACCTAATGCAACTTGCTGATTGCATCAGTACACTGCAACTGGGGTTGGTGACTGCTGGCACCACAAACCACCAGTGTCCCAGCACCTCCATTCCATGCAAACATTCGGGTTGAGATGTGATCACTCTGAAGGCAATCGGTGCAAGATCATCGCCAACCACCTCGTGCAGCTATACCTTGAAAAGTGACTCCATGAAAGTGGTATGAGGGTGAGGTAGGGAAGAAAGAGGAGTGTAGTGTTTATTTCCTTTTAACTTTCCATTTCATATGTGTTCGGTGCTGTGTCTGAACATGTTCAGACATTTATTCCCCTCCCCATTTACCCTTCCTCCAAATCCTTGTCCTACAAATTTTATCTGGGATCAGAAAATTAAGATGAATTCATTTCTCTTTCTTATGCGCACAGAGTAATAAAGAGACTTTGCAATCCAAATTCTGCACTTGTGTACACCTGCGTTAACCCCATTGTCCTCAAATTATTCCCTTAACAATGGCTGTGGGTTTGTACAGCTGTAGAACAAGCCCCGTAATTGGAATTTAACAAACAATTCCAACAGCAAAGAAAAAAAAAAAGTGAGACTTTAGCTCATTCCTTGTGGCATTAGCTAACATGTTCAAGGAGTAGGAAAAAAAACCAAAAAACAAAAACAAATTTCAAAGGTATTTAGGCGTGTGCAGACGCTGGCAGGCAACTCAGGAGATTTCCAAATACTGCCCATTTTCTAGTTAGATCCACAAATCAGAGCAATAGCACAGAGTGTAAATGAAGAAGTTGCTTCTCATTTGCACCACTTTTTCAGTATTCTCTTTAGCCTCCTGCCTGCATCACCAAGTATTTTGCATCCAAAATAAACTTCATAAGCGTCCTAATGGGATCACAATTTAGGCCATGATCCTACAAGCCCAAAAGCACAGACCCAGCTGGGCTGAAGACAATTCCTCTGAGGGTTGGTATGGAAGCAAGCCCAGAGCATGTGCCGGACTGGGGCTTTGCACCACCAGCTCCCAGGAAGGGAAGCACCTCCAAACCACTTCTGCACTAAGAAACAACACCAACAGAGAGGCAAAACGGGGCCAGGCAGAAAAGCAGGACTGAGGAAATGCCACACAACAAGAAGACATTGGCTGCTCCATGTTGCCACCTCAACTAAACTCGACAGCTGCTCTTCCAGGCTGAGCTAGATTTTACATAGCTTTTATCTGATTTTACAGCTTTCTGATGTTGTCATGATCTCTGGCTTGAGACCACCACTTCAAATCAGTCTCCTCCAGCCCTCTTTCTCCATGCACCACACCACAGCCAGGAGGACATGGACTGTAGATGTGGTGAGGCTTTGTTGTGATGGATAACTTGGTCATAACAGTCTAATGGGAAATGTTATCCAGCTAGCCAATGAATGAAATCAGTGACTTTACAGGGCCAGCAATTACTCCTCAGTGATGCAGAATTACTACAGAGGACTCAACACTGAAGAGATGCCGACTACCGACAAATTATCAAACCAAGAAATTAATTACCAGCTGAGGAAATAATGGACAAAGGATAAAACTGAAAAAGCCACGTTCAAGAGAGGTCCATCATTTGCAACAAGTACGTTCTCAGCAACAATTAGTCCTGGTACAATTAGTACCACACTGATACTCTTTCAGGATGGTAGACACCACAATTGGTCTGCAAACCATCAATGGCTGAGACAAAATAGCATCATCTAAAAACAGAGACATTGTTCAACCTGACCATGGCATTGTCCAACACACAAACACTGCTCTATGCTCCAACACTGCATAAGCAATTCAGCAATACTTCCAGGAAAAGTGACGTCTCCCAACTCCTCTTGGCAACTCCAAGAAGACTTCGCCATAATCAGAAAGCCCTGCCATGTTCACATACCATGCTCACAGACAAGGCAATTGAACTAGGGGAGCATGTGCTGCTGAACATTAACAGGCATTTTTGCAATGCAGACTCCAAGACAAGTATTTTTTCCATAGCTTTTTCGTGTTAGGGCACAACCACGTGAAAAAAAAAGTCTGCTTTTTGCTAAAACATAAGGAAATCTAGCCAACTTCTTCATCATTATCAAGTGGAAAATAACTGAGGGGGATGAAGGGAAAAAAGAAATCAAACTACACTAGAACACACAAACTCTGAGCTACAATTTTCACAGCCACGACTATTTGCTTTAACAATGAATCCAGAATCAGCAGCAAGACCTTCCTTTACCCTCTGGTCCATCCATATCTTAGGAATTCAGTGCAGTTGCTGACTGATCCCAGGTATCCAGAAAAGAAGAGGGAAGGAGACATACAGAACTCACAGAATGCCAGCACTACACCTGACCAGCCATGCCAGAGGTCTTCAAGGCAATGTGATACAGAGAAACACAAGACTCAGTAAAGACATCAGCCTAAATGGCTCCTCTCTCTCTGCATTCAGATGTAGAGTGAATGAAGGGGAGAAATATAACACTGACTAAATGATTAAGTAAATTAGCCAAGGTCAGCAGCTCCAAAACTTAACGAAGCAGAGATCCTACATTATTTTGGGGAGAACAAATAAAAGGCAATCACAAAACCTAAATAGCTATTTAAATGGAATCAAAATGACCAACATTACACCCAGGATGATTACTTAAGAAACTCAAGGAGCTTGGTATTTTCTTTTCTTTAGAAGTAAAGGCATACAGGAAATTCAGCAGTCACATTTTCTTCCTTGGGCAAGAACACCCACACTGCTCACTCACTCATTCACTCCCATTTTTCTCTGTGCAGTGTCTGCCCAAAAGGATCCCAGACCGAGTCCTCCAGACACTCCTGCATTGTGCACAAAAACAATCCTGATTTTTACAGTTTTATTTGGCTTGTTCACAAGACTCAGTCTCATGTAATCCACGGGCCTGATCCTTCTCCTAATAAGAGCAATGGCAAAATTCCAGCTGATTCAGTAGTTCTGGACAGACCTTGCAGCGGCAAGAGGATAAACTTTAAGGGCCCAATTTAAGGGCCCAATCCATTCACTTTTCTTGCTTCCACAAGTAATCCTTTTAAAAATAATGGGACTGCTCCAAAGAGTCAAACATGCAGGACTGAATAAGAGCAGAAACCGACTGAGAAATATTTGGGGTTCCCCTTCCACCAGAGCACATTAACCCAAGCATTCTCTTATCCTGATAAATCAAATGACAGCACAAAAAAAAAAAAAAAGCAAAATGCCTGAAAATGCCACTGGAGGCAGGAAGAAGAAACCTAAGTCCTTCTTCTTTTAAAACATGGACAATCAAATGATGAGTAACTGAAAATGTGGCCACACACACACACTCCTTCATATACACACACACACACAGAGGCAGTTCATCAGAAGTGAATCAGAGAGAGAAAGATGAATTTGAACCCTTTATCCCCTGTCCTTTATAAAGGCTGCCACTCAGTAAACGGAGATTGCTCTAATTACTGTGACAATTCTGCACCCCGTTCAAACAACTTTTGTGTTCTGGACAGGTTTCTCCGCGAGTTTGAAATTCTTGGCCTGAGAACCACTCTTGTCTAAAAGAGGTTTCTCGTTGCAAACGCAGAATGCAACACTAACAAGTTGTCCCTCTTTTCAGCTCCTTTCATTCTCCTCTTTTCCAATTGCCTGATTCAGGGCTTAATGGAAACTTGTCAAGGCTTTTCTTCCCACAAACCCTGTAGAGCCCCAAGGCAATCTGTGCACAGAGCAACCACAGGAATCTCATATTGTCAATTAAAATTGAATAGACACCTGATAACCACGTATACGTTCAAGAATAATATACATCACATGCATATACACAGACATACCTATGCAGCCAGGCCAATCCTGCATTTGGGCACACCAGCAGCATGGCAACTCACCACTTCCCACTTACAACTGCCCAGTGACACCCAGGTTCTAGCTTTCACTTTTTCATTCCATATTTATTAAATTTAATTTCACATTTATGAAATTAAAAACAAAGTACTTTCAAGTACTGTAGTCGAGCAACAGAACACAATGGAAAATAAACTAACTTCATATACCAAGCACTTGGCCTTTAATAACCCTGGGGATTGTAAAGATATTTAGCTGCTATCCAGATAAAATAAGCTCTGTGGATATTCTTTACACAGTGGCTTTGTGACCAATGTGTTTGTGACTAGCTCCTGAAGTACCTGTTTTTTATTTTAACTGACACAGACATGATTTAAGTTACATTTTGTGGTGTAATTTAAAAATTAAGAAAAATCTCATAGGAGAATGTAACAGGGATTGAGGTAAACTGAGACATTTAGTTAATAAGCACAAAAATCTCAAAGAACTTGACTTCCAGACAGACAACTATAATCTGTGTAACTCCTCTGAAAGGGAGAAAACCTTCTTATAAATGTCCCACAGAAAACAAAGATAGAAACACTGACTTCCATCTTATTCTTCTGATGTGTTCATTCAAGGTCACACCTTCCCTTGGATTCTTTAATATTGGCAAACATTTATAATAGAGCAGTTTCAATAGCTGTCTGTTCAACCAGGGCACAGATCAATGCAGTATCTCTACACCGACTTCCAGACCTTGCCTATGACAGACTAGTGGTCCTGGGTTTATAAATCTCTTAAATCTAATTAAACCAATGCAAACCTCTTACTGTGTATGCTCCCAAACCAGTTCACTCATTTAACCAAGTTAAAATTATTCAGGCTAGGGTTTAAGGCAGTTCCAAGAGAATCTTTATTAAATATTAGTATCAGTTAAAAACAGAAATCAGTGTAGTGGCTTTTCTCCAGGAGAGAAAAACCTATAGTCTCAGACTTTTCCAGATCATTATTTAAGGAGTCACTGACTCCAGTGGGAGTTCGGATGTGCTCCAAGAGGTACACCTCGACCTTTTCTTGCTCTATTTTTCCCTTTCTTAAAATAGGACAATTTGTTTCTATTGTATCAACACTCAAGAACCTCTCATATTCCTCAGAAAGTCCCTTTGCAGTATTTTCAGATTGCCAATTTCTATTATTTCCCACATCCTCCTTTTGGACTATTTTTTTCTGGTGTCTCAGCTGCTTCACCACCACTAGTGAATTAAGCAGCAGAGAATGATTTTGTTGTATACAGCATCTTTCATACCACAGATACTTTGGAAAGACCTACAAAGCTATGAGACAGACACATTTATATATTCATACTTGGTAGCCATAGGCATGCAAACGTACTTCTCATGGAGCCTAGGGCACTAAAACCTGTTCTGCCAAGAGGGGAGAACAGTTAGGCAGGACTAACTGTGTCAGGAGGAATAACAAAACGGTTAACACTGATGAGAGTCCCTCCTGAATTCAGTCTCACTCCCTAGCTAAGTGCCTGCAGGAGTTTGGTACCCAAAACATCTGACCACAAAAAGAAACTGCCCTCCCATCTTCTCCCTCCTTGCACTTCCTTCGCCAAGCAGCGAAGGCATTTCAAACAACATAAATCCATTCTCCACTCAAAGCCTACTTGGCTCCTATAATTTCTATCATTTTCCTGTCATCATTTCTTCTTTGCTGAAGCCAGCAGCATATGAGTCAGAGAACAATCATTAACTTTTACAACTTCCATACAAATCCACCTACTCATATTAGAAAAGCAGAACTGACATGCAACACAGCCTTGGACCAAACCCTGATCCTGCCAGGATGCTCCACACTTCTGTGGGAAAGTCAGATACTGCAGAAGCAGGAGCTCATTCAAGAATGCACCACTGGAAATGTAACTTTACTTTTCCCCCCCTCCAAGGGTGGAGGACTGTGAAGAAGCAGCAATACATCAATATCATATTTAGTTGAGTTTGGCTTCCTCAATACCTTCATCCACTTTTGAAGAACTTGGCCATTGGTTCAAGACACATGGGGCCTGATGTAAAGCCCTTCGTTATTAATAGAAGCCTTTTTTCCACTGACTTCAATGGATCTTGGACCAAGCCCAAGGAAGACAAGATTTCACAGCAGTAAGAGTGACACACATTCTCCGCATTGAAAAAAAAAAAGAAAAGAAACAATACGAAGCATTTACGATGTCAATCTGCACAGCACAGTTTTGTTTGTGTTTTGCTTTTTTAAAATAGGCTCCAGGCTGTTGGATTGGTGCACCCAAAAAGTCTCTCTGAAGCTGGAAGGAATCACGGGCAGATACAAAATGCTATGGTGAGACATGTAACAGCCCCAGTACCTCCCTCAACCAGGATATAGAGGCATTCTCTACCACAACATTTCTTGTAAGTTGCTGCAGCCACACTTTAAAGTGTCCCAACACTATAAACTCCTTCAGTAACAGCTACAGTATTACCCATGATGAATTAATTTATATTAATATGGCTATCAAGCGCATTTCCATATGAAACCCATTGTTCTAGAACATTAATAAAAACCTCACTAAGTGAAGTAACACAGTACTCATACACTTAGTTTAAAGATATTTAAAATACATACATTTAGAATAAAATTGCTAATATCTTTAGTTTGGTAGAGCAACCAGAAACCCAGTTATCTTCTCAGTACGTATTTATAGCATCACCCGTTCCCATTCATTCCACATTTTCTTAGAGAATCTGCTGTACCCTACATCTGCAATTCATTGACTTTACAATTTACCACATGTTGAGATGGAGAGGTCTCAGCTCCATTTGAATCACTGCACAAATATGCAAGTGATTTATCGTTTTAAAACTAAAGACTGCAGAAGAACGACTCCACTTTTCCTGAACATTACTCCTTCTGGCAGACCATGAACAATTACAGCGCGTACTAATTAAGCTCTGTAAATGTGCTGTGCCCTGCTAATGCCTACCAGGCCTCAAATTTAGTTGCATGAAGCCAAACTTCAGCCAGCGACTTAACTCATTCAGCACTGCCCAGTTGCCTGAGCGTGACCCCACAAAGAATAAGGGTCGAGGGTTTAGCCAACCTAAAACAAAGGCGTGAGACTGAACAGATTTTGCCGGAAAGAATCACAGGGGGGAGATGCTGGAGGGGGTGGGAAGCATCTTGGGAATGAGAGGAACATCCTTGTTGATAACCTGTTAAAAAGGTACAATACCACATCAGCTTTGCAGTGTGGTGCTGGGAGATTCGGATCTGTCCCTGGGGGCTAATAAGTCACGGCGCTCCATTGATTAGGGAAATGCATAAAACCTTCAACAAAACTGTACAGCTATTTGTGGAAGAGCCGAATTGACAGCCCCCTGGTTTTTTTTTTTAAAGTCAGGCTTTACATGGCTCTAGAATAAAAACATATGGCCAAAGGAGTGCAGCTTTCCACCACACACATAACCCTGCCTTTTTCTTAAATTAGTCTCCAAGCACAACGGTAACCTACAGGGAACCTGAAATCAACTGCTGGAGAAATTAAAGCTAAAAGTAATACCTAGGCATATTCAAGTAATCGCATTATCTTGTTAAAACACACACACCCCCAGCACGGACAAGACAGCAGCTCTTCAGATCTGACTGTCCACCCTAGCAAAGCATGTGTCATGGGGAGTGAGCCGAGAACAACGAGCTTTGCTGACCAAAGCACTGTTTCTCCTCGGGCCCCAGACTTTCCTGACACTTAAGAGTCAATCCCCAGATCCCAAGCTTCCCCTCCAACCATCCATTCAAACACTGGCGTTTCCCCCCACCTCCCCCAAGTTTCTACAATTTCTCCTCACTCTCCAACATCCCTCCTTTGTCCTCCAATTACTCTCCAGTGGCCCCCCGCTCTCGCAGTGCCTCCCCCCAGTTAACCCCTCCCAAAACACCACCCTGAGCACGTCCCCTCCGCTCCCCTCCACGCTGACCTACACGTCCATCCCACATTGTCCCTTCCAGCAGGACACACGGCTTCTCCCCCAAAAACTGCCTCTAACCTCCACATCTTCATTCATTCAGCGCGTATTTTCCCTTAACATGGCCTTTTGCTGCTTTCTAAGAGGCCCTGTTTTATACACACAAACCAGTCTAATATATGTATTTCCAAGCATCCTCCTTCTGCATAAAACCTGAGGCAGTTTTTTCTCTCGTCCCCAGCTCAGCGGTATGTGAGAAAATTAAAGGACATTTCCAGGTGTCATCTGTCTTTAAATGTTTGCTTGTGCTGGTATCTAGGAAATACTGCACAATACTGCTGAGACCTCTGTAAAGGACACGAGCTGCGCTAAACTTCTTCCCTCCTTCAGCCTGGCTGCGTCACCCACTGCCCAGCCTCTACAGCACCACAAGCGTTAATTATAAACTTCGGAGCCTACACAGAAAAAAGAAAGCGCAAACATAAACCAGCAGTTGGGAGGAGCAGCAGAAATATCCTTTGCTTTTAGGTGGGGAGAGAAAGGATTTCCATATCTCCCCCACACACCCCCAGCACCACACTTCATCTCTCATTGCTTATAATTAGTGAAAGAAATTTGACCCACTGCCAGTGTCTGTGGACCTTGGATATTATAAGGCCAGCGTGGCGTCAAATATCTTAACATTCATAAGTGTTATAGGCTGTAAATAAACCCCGTGGATTTATGACCCTGCGGTGCTTGCCAGCAAACGACTGTGGCACATTTCTTTCAGCAGACCTGTCGAGGTGCAAGTTTGCCTTCGGTTGTAAAATTAACCATTTCCTTCACAAATGTGCCCAATTAAAAGTCAAAGTTTTAAGGCTTACATACATATTTGCCAGGACATGAGACTGAGGAGATGCCTGAGGAGCACAGCTTTAAACTTCCCCCCAAACCTCACAACTCCCTCCAAAGCAAAACTTCTCACAACAGCCCCAATGTGCAAGGAAAGTGTCTGATTTCACCAAAAAGCCCTGAAAAAAAGCCAAACTGACAACCTGACTGCTGTTATATTTATACGTGCCTATCGCCAGCCCTCATTTTTGGCTGCTCTGAGGCTGGGGGCAGCAGGCGTCTCCCCCCGGGCTGTGCCTGGAGAAGGATCTCCTCCCTTCCCCCAGGATAATGTCATCTGCTTCCTGTGTAGGAGAGCATTTGCTAAATCCAGGTTGTCTCATGCTTAACTGCCAATAATCCAACTTCCACATAACTCCCAGACAGCTGGGAAAAGGTCCTTAGAGTTTTTAGTCATGGTACAGAAACACACGTCCACACAAAAAATCTGCAGCTGTCCTTTTTCTCTACACCACATTTTTTATCTGATTTTGGGGCCCACTCATGAAAGTCTTGACAAATTTAAAACATTTTTACCTACATTCTGGTTTACAAGCGCCAGTGAAAGCTGCAACATACTCCTTCCCCCCCCTCCATCTTCAGCTGACAAATCAGCACATACTTGCTTGAACAAAAAAATGAAGAGGAAGGAGGGAAAAAATAAACCACACCACCCCACTCAACATCTTCAGTCCTTGTATAAATGCATTCAAAAAACCTGGAAAGGCATCTACTGTATTTTTTTTTCACTACAGATCAGTCACTGGTGCACCTATTAAAATTGTTCGATTTCCAAAGCAAATATTATTTTTAATGAACTGCAGTCCTGCAATTATCCTGTACACCCAAGTAACAGTACTGCATTATATTGTTTTGCAAGGTCCCAGAAACACGAAACTTTTCTCTAACTAATTTTCATAGCCCCATGAAGAGAAACTGATGGAGTAAGCAATGCAACAATTGCTCCAGAATAAAAAATTATCGAGGGGGAAAAAAAAGAGAAAGAAGGAAAAAGAGAAGAAAAAAAAAGAGAAAAAAAGCATAGAATTTAAAATTAATCAGCTTCTTTAGTGAAAATAAGTTAACAGTCTGCCAGCCACTGTATACCAGCTATGCTAATGCTATAGAAGAGTGATTCAGCATTCTACCTAATTAAGCACGAGGAAAGTTTCTCTGTGGAGGTTCCGTTTGATTTACACCAGGATCATCAGTCCTTATTTAACAGCTTGTTTTTACTCAAGTCCAGAAACTTTATTAAAAGCATGTCCATTCATTTTTTTTTAAAACAAAGCGAATAATTCACTCTCCACTGAATAGCTCTGTATCATAAAGTAGCAAAGTGCTGACATATTAACTTGTATCTACATTATTAAACTAGTTGGTGGACGTTAATACTATAATCCATACTGCAGACATTAAACCTCAACTATAAAGATTAGTAAAGAATTAATATTGTCACATCGAGACTGAAACCTTAACACTCCAGCCATAAATATTTCTGAAGGAGATGAAAAACAATTAGCATAAATACCAAAGAAGGGCAAGAACACCTGTTCTTTTTCAGGGCGATAAGCATTTTATTGTTCTCTATTTAAAATGTAATGACCTGTGTAATTACAGTAATATTACATTGTATTGCAAGGGCTTGGAATGTCACACTTTGAAAAGTGTTGTCAAAACAATTGGTGGGAGGGAAAAAAAAAAAAGGACCACCATTAACCCTTCACGCCCCAGGGTCTACAGCTTTTGTATTAGGAAGGATTACGTTGTTTGATTCAGTAGATAAAGGAAAACATCAATTTTTCAAGGCAATTAATAAAAAATGTTTCTTCCTAAACATAAAAATCGAGGCGATGGGGCTGCTCTCCACCACAGCTATTGCCAACACCAAAACTTCAGGGCCAAACACAAGCTTACCCCTACAGTCCCTGAAACTTCAGGGCCAAACAGAAGCTTACCCCTACAGTCTCACTCAGCCAGCAACAACTTAGGGGAAAGGAAGATGCAACAGCACTAGCAAAAATAAGAGCATCTGCCAGCAGGGTTTTCTCAAATCACTATGCATCTATTTGTTTACCAAAAGCATTAACCAAGCTCCAAATTTAAGCTAAAAATCAAATACACCACTTCTATGTTTTCCAACTCTGAAAGGAAAACAGTCTCCTTTATTACCAATAACATGCGGCTACCCCAGTCCCTCTTCAAGTGCAGGGATGGAACTGGTGCTCTCAGATGCATCCCTGCGTTACTATTTGACTAGACCTCTACTTAATAACATCTATTCTCATAAGCAAGCCACAGTATTCTATCAATAGCAAGACCAGCATGCAAAAAATCTTTGATTTTTAAAAATAAAATTATCCCTATCAATCTTGATAAAGAGTTCACAGTATTTAAAACATTATCATTAAGAAAAGATTATTCCCCGTAAGCAGATTTTATGATACTTCATAATTCTTCACATTCCTGAAGCAGAAAAGGAGAAATTGCTGCCCACAAGTTTGCTCTTGAACAGACAATTACAGGTACATTTAAAAAACACGATAATCCCATTACGCCTCCAAATAAAGCAACAAAAAAAAAATTCCAGGGGAAAAAAAAACCACAACAAAAAAACCACACCCACAGACTTTTAAGATTGTACAACAGCAAAAGAAAAAGAAAAACAATTTTGCTACGTATCTGCATCACCTCTTTACCTTACATGCTCTGACACTCAACAAATATGGCTCCAGGAAAAACTACATAAATAAAAATAAAATTCATAATTATGCAGAAGCATCTATACCTTTCCAACGTGTATTTAAAAATAAAATAAAATCAAACAGGAGAGAGAAAGATCTAGTTCATCTGGAATTGAAAGCTGGTACAGCAGAGAACTAGAATCCACCTAAAAATAGTGTGTGACAGACAACAGCTATCCTGCTGAATCTTTATAATATTCTGCTCTCAGGCCTAAATAAACAACTTTAATTTTTCCTGGCTATAATTAAGTGGCAGACAAACAAACAAGCATACGGAATGTGAAAGAATAAGGTTAAGAAGATAGGAGAAGGTTGCTGGAGCCTGGATGTGGAAATAAGAAAATTGCCTATTGAGTGTGGAAATATCCTTTCAGAATTCATCTGATAACACAAGCAGGCCACCTGCTATACCAACAATAAACCAACCTGCAAGCTTTTGTACAGCACCTTTAATTCACACGAACCCAACATTCCTATGGAGGCCTTTTTTAACTGTGGGGGAGCAAGGGGAGGAATGCTCCAGGAGAGCTAGCTGCTGAAGGATCCTATCCCCACATACTAAGGGAAAAGGGATCTGTAATAAAGGTAATGAGGGAAAAAGAACTGTAGCTGTTGTAAGAAAAATGCTTTAAGAAAAAGGCAGCAGAGGTGTGCTTCCTATTAGTCTGCACTTGGAACAGTGGAATGCATTGAAGGTAAAAAACGAGGGAAAAAAAAAAAAGAAATACAAAGCTTCACAATTCGTAACAAAGTGATTTGGAACAAAGACTGTTTTGCCATCTGGATTCTGGTACTTATGGAATTTGGAATTTATCACCATCATCCATATACATGTGGGTGACCATATTCAAAAGAAAAAATATAATGCGTTCAGCCCCTGAATTCCCCTCCCCATCATTACAATTGCAAACTGCAGTCACCCCTCTGCTACTGTCCCAGAAATCACCTCCTCCCAAAAAGAGCCTCACAAGCTTCCAAAATAAAACCCTGCCACAGCCCTAAATATATGCAAAGTCAGAAAACCTTCCTCACAACCTCCCTGTCACTCTACATTTACTAATCTCTGTCTAGTGACGTTTTACTAAGTGAAAACAAGACTGACCCGATGTTTAATATTTTAATGCTTTAAAACACTTGTAGATCTGATATACTGAAGTTGTCCAAGCCCTCAGTCATTAGTACGGCTTCAACATCTACCCAACAGTAGATCTATTATTGTAAATCGCTATCTCGTGTTACCACAAGGAAAAAAAAAAAGTGTATAAACACACATGGTGATGGTGGGAACGCTTCAGATTCAGAAATACCCAGAAGAAACAAAACAGCAACGCTAAAGCCATCGGTAGGAATAAGTGGTGTTTGGAAGTCCCAGTGGATTTAACCGTTCAAAATGAAAAAAATTTTAAACTCTTTAAAAAAGGATAGAAAAGGTGACACTTGAGAAATCTGATGTCAGAGTAGAGCACACCGTGGGTGACAGTGCGAGCGGGAAAGCAGCTGGGACTACAAACCCACCAGCAGACCCCAAAATTTCCAGGGATCTGGGCGAAATCTCGCTCTAGCTGCAGGCACACGCAGACCTGCCCCCCCCGCCAGTGAACCCCGAGTTAGGGGTGGGGGGAAAAAAAAAAAAAAAAGGCAAAAAAACCAACAACAAAAAAACCGGACGCTTTCAGCAAATCGTTTTCCTGCCAGCATACTTCCAAGAGGAATTTTGCTCGACTTGTCCGATTATTTTTTGCGCTGCTGTTGTTGTTGCCAGAGCCAAGCGAGGCGAGTTGTTTCCGGACTCAGCCCTGTGCCCTGAGCGCGGCTCCCCCCGCTCCGCACCGGGACGGAGCCGCTCCCCGGGCACGGCCCCGGCCCCGCCGGGCAGGGCAGCGGCGCTCG
>VZTN01003885.1:272537-330037 GCA_013400515.1 Erpornis zantholeuca
GTCCCCGCGGGGCGCGGAGCCCGGGCCGGGGGCTGCCCGCTCCGGCTGGGGGTCCGCCTGCTCGGCAACAAAATGGGGAGCAGAGGCATGCGGATGCGAGAAATGGCATCTGTTCCCCGAATCTAATGTGGCCAGGGGAAAGGGGAAAACAAATTGATCTTCCAGCAGTGACAAATTGTAACAATGGACGAGTCAATTGGAAACTTTAACATGGGCAAGGAACAAAAGGAGGGGAGTGGGGAGGGGGGCGGGGGGAGACAGTAATTTCAATGGGAATTAGTAAATTGCCTAATGGAAATGGTGTTTGAAAGCAAGGGACAGGCTGTACTAAATAATCCAAACATTCCTCCAGAAATCTAACCTGCTGCTCATGCTAAGGGTCATTCAGCACATAGGGTTTCCAAAACAAAGCCAATTTGTCATGCAATATTTAGAGAGTTTGGGGGTTTCAGCTAAACTGTCTTCTCTAAAAAGAATAATAAAAATAATAGTACAGAGATCGACAAGGCTAACACAAATTCTCAGGCATTAAAAAGTTCACATGGAAATTTGCATACTAAAGGGAAAGATGCAGACAAAATAGAAATAAAAAAATCACTGCAACTTACAACTTTAATATTAATCAGTAAAGCAGAAGTAGAGTGAAAGGAAGCATGAAAAGAAGTAAAACAAATGTGTACATTTAATCAGACAGGATTGCATAGGACACAAAGAACAGGGCTAATTAGTCTCAGCAGGTAGGGACTAACCTTCAGACTTCATAAATAAATAAGTCTGTGAACAATGTCTAAGTGGGAATATGGAGACAGAAGAGGGATTATTTTAAGACACCAAGTAAAAACATGACTAATGAAATACTTCACTGTTAACTCAATGTACAAATGCATTAAACAGTTTCTTTTTCCACTGGTCTTTTGACTAACTTGCTTTTTACTTTCAGAAATTGTACTAAATAACTGTATGTGGGCATGCAGACTCCCCATTTTCCCCTGATTATGTACTTACTGTCTTTGCAAACTAGTGCCTTGCAGAGTGACACCTTAACAAATATTCTCCATTTTTGTTTGTTTTTTGATTTTTAAATGCCTTTAAATCCCAGAACAATATGAGATTAGAAATACAAATGTGACAGACTCCTATTTATTTTGCAGGGCCATGTGTTATAATTTGATCCAAATGAACAAAAACAGTTGCACAGTTTTGTTTTGTTTTTCTAAGATCTTTTTACAATCTGCTGTGGATTTTTCTTTAAACAAGCATGCTTTTTGCTTCAGTCCCAGCGTAGTTGCTAACTACTTGGTAAGCCCCACACAAGTTACTGTGCAGGACAGAGGGAGTTGTTGCCCAAAGCTGGCTGCAGAAGGAGGGCCTGATTCTGTAGAGACTCACGGGTGTGAGTCACGTCTCTGACAGAGGATTTGTGAGGGTGGTGACACACCTGGGCTACTCGTGCAGGCAGTGTTACTCACATGGGTAGATGCTGCTAGAAGGAAGCTCAGTGTTGTTTTCCCCAGTGCCAGCTGGTGGTCCTGGCTGTGGAAGATGGCTCTGGAAGGTTGGGGGACTGTGCCCCAGCTCTGGAAGGCGTTTCCTGGGCGCGTTTTTGCAGGTGGGGTTTTACCCCCATGGTGGACTCAGAGGAGTCCTGTGAAGGGCCAGGAAAATGCTTCCTAGTTTTCATCAAGTTCTTCCTATTGTGAACTTCCAGGGGTTAGTTTTCAAACTTCAGCTTAGAGCTAGTGCAGTTGTGACGTCCAAGGATTGTCGGTGATGCTAAACCAACACGGTTTAATTAAGGTAGTACAAGTGAGTTTAGGTGGCTTGTGCATCTGACTTGTATCATTTCCCCTTATGTAACAATTTATTTCACAGTCAGGGAAGTGAGAGCTCTCCAGGGGTCAATAGCACCTGTTGAGTTGTAGATTCTCAGGTGATACTTTGGAATTAAAAAAAAGTATAGCATTTAACAATGAAAGAAACACAATATTAAAAAAAAAAAAAAAAGTCAAGCTAATCCATGGCATGAAACACAATTTGTTTGAATCTGCTTTTAAGTGACAGCTGGAGAGAGAAAGCCAGGTGCTCCACATCCAAGAGATGTTGGCTTTCTTGCCAAAGCTGACCTCTGGCACAGATGAAGAAGTGGAAGTGCCTTTCTCCAAGCTTTTGTAGCCCTCACCACTTGGTACAATATACCAAATGCTGAGCTATGGGGTTTGGTGACTGACAGCAGTGTCACCATTTTACACTTTGGCCCAACAGTTTGGTCCTGAGACTCCTGCAGTACAACAGCAGCAGCGAAAAAGCACGTGAGGTTCACCTCACAGTTCACAGTGCAATGAACCAAGGAGGGAAGGGGTTGACCAGGGGCAGCCAAGGAAATATATTGTTTTATGAAAAATATTTTGGAATTTTGAATGTCTCTGCAAAGGCCCAAGCCTTTATTGGAGAAATATGGCCTGCTAAATGCCAGCTGGATCTCCTGGTTAATGTTTCTGTATTCAGGCTGAGTCATCTCTTTTCATGGTCCTCTCCAAGAGGTCCCAATGTAGGTGCAATGTGTAAAATTCAAATTATTTATTTTTGGAAACATAAAAGGACTTTGGTTGACGAGGCTGGGATTTAAGTCTACAGCTCAGAGGAATCTACATGTTTACAAATAATCTTGGATCATTAAATCTGCTCTGAATGTCAAAAAAAAAAAAATCAATATTGAAAAGGTTCCAATAACTGGAAGCAAACACATCTGCCTAGTGTCTTACCAGTACTGGCTCTTCCAGAGTTAGCAAAGAGGGGAAATTTTTTCTAGGGCAGATGAAATGACAGCATGAAAACACAGAAACCGTGGCTCCTGTCTGCAGTCATTTGCATTGACTGAAACAAGCACACGTGAAAATTCAAGAAACCTATCAAATGGGAAAATATCAACAAAAAAACAGATCCTGGTGCTACTGCCAGATTTCTCTGTGGCTTTACATGTCACACATACTGACCAGGTCACGGTGTGTTATTTGAGCAAGGAGGACTTTCTATCTGCACTCAGTGGGGAAACAGTGGAAAATTAGTTCTGAAAAACTGCATGCATTGTTTTTCAAGCTCGTAACACAGGCTAATGTCTCTCAATCCATGCTCTGCTTCCCAAGTCATGGCTATTGCTCAGTAGGAACATCCCTCCCTTTTAGCACCTAAACCACAGCTGTACCACTTGCTTTTGTTAGAGATAATTCTGTCAAATAATAAAATCGTTAATGGGTAGAAATATGCATTCACGCAGGGATTATTCACACTTTATCATGAGGTGATATCAGGCACTACAGGAGTGAATGACAAGAAATAGACTTCTGAAATACAGAGCCCTCCATAAATATACCATTTTTATTGACAACCCATCTTTTAACCCTAATAGTAATGGAAGAAATCCAATAAATGAAACATTTACTGCATAACTTGCCTTATTTTCGGGTGGTGTCTGATTCCTTTCTAGCTGTCTCTAGAAGATGTTTTTAGCCTAATTTGCTCCCTAGAAATTTCACTCACCAGAGTTATATATCTATGACGTTTTATTGCCTGAAGCCAAGTCTGAATAAGAACTTTCTTAAGATATACTTATCCTAATGTCAGTCTACAAGAACTGGGCTGCTTTAGTTTGATTTATTTGTGCAGCAGAGATATATGTGCACCTATAGAGCAGGCCATGGCCTCAGACTGTATCTAATATCCCAAACACAAACAAATAAGTGAAACCAGCAAGTTTATCTGTGGTTAGTTAGAAATAGACACTTTTCACAATCACCTTAGATTTGTATTTATATGCCTCTGTTTTCCAAAACAACCAAAGCAGTAGACCATTGCAAAACACTCTAATTTCACAGGAAGGGACCTGAGTGTAGGTGTCTATAATGTCTATATATGGTTGCAGGCACACACTAAGCACTAGCCAGATGCAGTGTGCTCCGACTGTCTAAGGAGCACACGCTGGCATTTAAGGACCCAGAGCACAGAGGTCACTGGCTGAGATTGCAGACCACTGCCCAGCTGGTTCCCTGGGCTCTTTTCTCTGCCTGTTGCCTCTAGCACCCACTTGGGCTCAGTCAGTGCTTTGGAGCAAGGGCCTTCTTTTTCTTGGTGGTTTTTCTGGCCCCTCACTAGAATTTGTGGATGTTATGGTGATGCAGATAATGCAATGATAATAATTTGGCTTGCACTAATGCAGTGTCAGTGAGGGTGGTCTTGTAGGTGAACCACGGCTGAGAGCACATGGTGGTAGGCAAGGAACCCAGCAAGCTGAAAGCCCTGAGCATGCCCTCGGCCAGAAAGGACTGCCCTTTCAACTGACACACAGTAATTAGCTGCGTATGCATTTGTAGTCTGTTGCAATATGAGGTAAAAGGGATTAGTTTTGCAATGGTCTAGGAACATGAACATGCGCCAGCTGCATTCCAGCTGTAGGGATTCTGGCTGATGGATGACAATATTCAGCACAGGGGTAGTAACTTCTTAAAACAATCAAGTTTAACAGCACAGGATTAGTTGATTGTACCAAGCAATCACAGAACCACTCATGTTGAAAGGGATGTGAAGACACCTTTAGTCCAGCTACCTTCAGTCCAATAAAACAAATCATAGCTCTGAATTCAGACCCATTTGTTTAGGGATTTGTCCAGCCAGGTTTCAAGAGCCTTCAAGGACAGAGATGACACAACTAAGAGTTAGGATTTTGCATTTATTCTTTCTGAATTTCATAATATTCCTGTTGGCCCATCCCTCCAGCCTCTGTGGACAGCAGCCCTGCTCTACAGCATGTTAACTGGACTGTCCAATTTGATGTCCTCTGCAAATGCGATGAGACCTCCTCCAGGTAATTGATGCAAATGCCAAAGAGGACAGGTTCTGGGATAGGCCCCTTTAGTACTGCACCTGCCACTGACAACCAGGGCTTCAGGCCATTACCACTGTTCTTTGAGTTTGGTCATCCAGCCTTTTATGCACATAATTATCTGCCTATGCAGACTGTAATGTCCTAACTTGGATGCCGAAGTTTCTTTTCCTGAAGCCTCAGGTTTGTGCTCCACTGCTTGTCTTCACTCCTGTCACATTTGTGGCTCTGTGTAGTCACAACAGCCACAGCTGCTGTTGATTATCACATCCATGTCCAATTCTTCCTTGCTTGCGAGTAGTAGGTCCAGGAGACCATCACTCACCATTTGGCCGTCCACCATCTGTGTTAGGAAGTTTTCCTCAACCAGCTCCAGAGACTCCCTAACCCTGTTCCATCCCACTGTTTTGATCTTGCAGCTGAAGTCAGAGAGGTAAAGTTTTCCCAGTAGCACTGTGGACTGTTATCTGGAGACTTCTAATTGTGTAAAGGCATGATTGACTTTGTCACCTAAGGCATGAGGGTGATCAGATCAGGTGTTACAGATCAGATGATCTGTAACAAACCCATCACTGTGTTCCCTTACTGGCTTGCCCTCAAGCTCCCAACCACCCCATCTCCTGATCCCGTATGTTCATCTCCTGTTCCCATATATTCATGCTGGTCATTCACATAAAAGGTACAACCCTTGCTTTTCTTCACTTCCTTTCTTCCTTAAAGAGGCTGTATCTGTCCATCACAGACTTGTAATCATAGGAGTGATCCCACCAGGTCCCAGCTGAGCAATCCTCAGACCACAAGCAAGTCAATGCATTCCCTTGCGCCTCGGTTTTTCCCCAAATCGGCCCACTTAGATTTCATGCTCTTCAGTGTGCCACTGTCTCTGGCACGGTGTTTTTCTGTCCCAAATACCTCAGATCTTCAGAACAGCCCGTGGCCACCATCACAATGCAGTCAGTAAGGGTGACAGTGGAGGCTGACCAAGTGGACGTCACTTTGGGCTAAGACAGGAAGTTTTAATTCAGGCTCGGAAGTGAATGAGTACTGCATTTCCTGCAAGGCCAGAGTTAAACATGCAGTCCAAATCCCAGGCAGGTCTGCAGGCTGGAACCACGTGTCCACATGAAGTGCACTCCTCTCAGGAGCCACCAAAGGCCGATTTTCATTTTACAGAAAACTACAGGTTTTCCTCCACAGAAGCAGTTATTACCAGTATTTTGCACAGAGCCACCTCTATGCCACTGCATGTGCAAACAAGCTCCTGACACTTGAAGCTTACAATCATATTAATTAATAGTTGATCTATTAATACATAAACAAAGTAAAAGGGTTCTCGGGAAAATCCTTCTTAACTTCCTTGAGAGTATTCCAATAGCTTGACCAGGCCATTTATAATAGAGATATTTACTCTACTTTACTATCTCCTAACAAATAATTTTCTGATTAATAATTCTGCTTTAGAGCTTGTTTTGGTCTTTCCTTTTCTTCCTCCAGCTCCTGAAGCATATGCCTTCCTTTCTTTTCCTCCTCATTTGGCAAAGGCCTCCTAACTACATCAAGCAGTTTCAAGTCAGCCAAGGAGATAGATAGAGCCCTGCTGAAGGAGCAGAGCAGTCTCTCTCTGTAAAATATGCTGCCATTTATCAGCAGACAGAGGTTTTTCTTGCAACAAGGAATCTGAGCTAGCGCATACCAAAAGAGTGGCACTGGAGACTTCGTGGTTGGCTGTTGTTTCAGGCACATTCAGCGTTTACATAGCCTGAGGGCATAAATGAGCAGACAGGAGGGAATGGACAGACCGTCCTACAGCACAATTAGGTGACAATGAGCTATCCAAAACAATCAGGATAGCAGCAACATCAAGTGCTTTCCCTGTGTCTCAGGAGTCCTCCCAAGACTTATTGCATCAGAAGCTCTGTCTATTGCTGGTGCCTCTCGATGGTGTCTCTGGAGAGGTGCAGCTGTCAGGCGCTCTGGAACAGGATCCTTTCTGGGAAACTTATTGCAGCCTGAAGTATTGCAGTTAGCTCCAGTGGAGCTGGTCTCTGAGCTCCCTGTCCTTAACGCAGGATCCCGAGGAAGAGGAGATGGACCTGCAGGCACTACAAGGAGGCGTATGTAAGGGGGATAATTTACAGGAGGAATTCCAAACATCTTCCATCTACTAGATTGGGAAAAAAAGAGACAATAGGTTGCAGGACATTTCTGCTCTGCTTCTTCAAGTCAGTCTTTCTTGACTTGATTTATCCTTCAGAAAGCTAGCCTCTGATAAAGGGAAGCCAGGGAGCTGCTCTCCTGCTTTTCCACCTCAGCTCTCTGGATCCACTAGCTCCTTTCAAGGACCCTAATCATACAGAGCTCTGTTTTACAGGGGAGAGATCAGAAAGGAGGTTGCAATCTCAAACCAAAAGACAAATATAAGATTGTGATCAGCACCTGTCCCACAGAAAATGCACCCTGTTTGGATTTCAAGGCATTTGGTAGATGTAAAACTCCACTGGAGACTGTTCTGTTTAGTTAGGGAGACACAAAGGGCAAGGGGGGCTCCTGCATTCTCAAGAAGCCCTGTGTGTTTTGTCTGCTATTTTACCTGAAGCACAAGTCTATCATTTACACCTGCTCCATTCACTTTTTTTCAACAGCTCGTAGTTGTACAAGAACCACTGTAATTCTTCAGGCAACAGCACCCTTAGGACATCTCTTGCATCCTTGGGAAGACATAATCTGGCATTCAAGGCATTGTGGTAGAATTGGCATCACCACTGCTTGCCTGAGGCACCATCTTCTTTCTGTGCCTTGCCAGCCTGATTAGCTTAGCCTCCTTCTCAAAGGCAGGGAGCTAAGGCAGTGCTTTTGCCAAAGAGGAACACAGAAGAAAGCAGAGATTACATAGATAGAATAACAATGGCCTCTAGATTTCTTTGGTGGCCATGAATGAAGAAATCTGTGTTCAAAAGACCTGGGAAAACTGTGCACATGGTTATGAATATACACATGTCCTCAGGCTTGTTATCTTTGTCCCTCTGACCTAAAGCAATCTATGACCAGGCAGGAGTGGAGAACATAGCTAAAATAGCACATGCAGCCCATTTTGCATACTTTCCTGTGGCACTAGAGCTAAATGATTTATGACTGAAACATTGACTGTTGCAGTACAGGACAATTACAGGAAAGTTGGCAAGGCAGCAATTTACCATCTTGTAGGAATATGAAATTCCTTCCTTCCTCCTGATTTCAAACCTGACAAGTGGCAAACTACCTCCACTCTCTTTGGGAGGATAATCAAAAGCTTGCAGAATCAGACCTTAAGTTGTTCTTGTCTGGACAAATAAGTGCTGTCGTCAATGACCTCCTATAGCCACCTCAGGACGTGCAGGGAGTTTCTACTGTGCCTTGGGTACTTGATATGCCCAGAAATCCTGTTCCACCAATTAGGTCATATGTGCATGAATCTGTTACCAAAATCCATGAGATTCTTGCTGTGCACAAATCTAGTCATTTATATCAGAAAACGGGTATTATATGCTCTTTTGGCAATGACTGACTGTTTTTACTAAGTGTATTTACAGTGTTTAGCAGAAAATAGCAATGTTAGTTTTGGTTTAGCACAACAAAAATTTAAGAATATGTTTGGGTTTTTTTTCTGCAAGCAGACGTTATTTGAATCTAAGCACTGCTTTAATACAAATAAATAAAAGTAGGATTTTTAGGAGGTTATTATGATCTTCAGCGCTGAGGTCCTGTATTACAGAGGTCATTGAATTTCAACAAGTGGTTCCTGCCACGAGTCTGTCATTTCTAGCTGAGCTACAATATTTCATTTAGAAAGACATCTGACCTGGTTTTAAATATTTCAAGTCAGAACTCCCCTTCCACTGTAGGCAAATTTTGTTCCAGCGGTCGTTCATTACCCTCTCTGGGGGGAAAAAAAAAAAAGGAAAAAAGAGCACCACCATTCTATTTCGAACTCATTTTCCTCTTGTTCCAACCAAAAAATACTACAAAAGAGTATCATCTTGTGTTGTTTTTTCATCAGAAGTAACTTTCATTCCTTTTCCCGCAATTCTGTGGTCCATGACTGAACCAGTCCTCTTGCCTTCACATTCTCCTCCCTGGCAGCAGAGGGACACCACAGGCAGAGGGCTCTGCTTATGTTTAGCATATTGCAGGATAAGGCAGTGAAAACAAATTTGAAGATTATCTGCAACAGTAACATATCAGAGAATGTTTTGTCTTGCCTCGCCTTAAACTGGTTATCTGAGTGCCCTGCAAAGTTAATAAAGAGGCCCAAACAGTGGCTTATCCCAGCTAGGCTAAAACATCCCCACTGTGCAATGCCTCACCTTGCTACAGCACCTGACTTACTCCACTGACTGCAGCCAGGGGCTGAAGGACTGGCAGAGACTACACACTTAAGTTTTAGATCCCTACAAGATGAACTTCGCTTCTATTGAAGATACTTTCTAGAAGGAAAAAGCTACTAGCTGCCAACAGAAAATGTCTTTGTATACCCTAAATTTACCGTCTGGAGTATTAGGTCACTGTACAGTATGCTCCTATTTGCATTCCATAGTTGAAATCTTGACCATAAAGGCTCTAATGGAGAGACATTTCCATTTTTTAATAAAGAAAGCATAGAGACTCCAAGAGACAGACATCTAGGAACTCTGGTTTTAAGAGAAATGCCAAGATCGTGACATTGGGGATATAGTCTCTTGAACTGGCACCAACATTAATTCAATAGAATATGTGATATTCTAGTATAGCTTTGACCAGCACTCTTAAAAGTTTCTGTAAAATCCTTCTGGATTTGCTTTTCTTAACAACACAGAGCGCCCTTGTTTTGTTTTACTTTCTAAAAGATTTATTATGCTTGTTTTTCATCAGAGAGATATATGAAGTTTAACTTTCCCTAGTTTTGTTGGCTGACAATCTCACCTCTTTTATCTTGGCTTCCTGGAGAAAAGCAGCTCACCTCATCATGCTGTAGCATTTGTAACCATAGATTAACTTCAGCTGAATGTGACAGGAGATGGAGAGATCAACAATGTTTATGTCCTCCGTTTTAATGACTGTTAGAGAAGTCCAGCTCAGCAGCCACGGGAGGGAAGATCCATAGGGAGAGGGCAGTGTGGGTGGCAGAGAGCACTGAATCCATGGGGAAAGGTGCATGGGGAACAGACTGCCCAAGTCCTGCTGCTCACCACACTGCTTGTTCAGTGTTACTGATGCTGTGGTCATACACAGATTACACTGTGAACCTTTTCTCCCACTCACAAATATCAACCCCTTTTCCTTTTCCAGCTAAGATCACATCAAATCCCTTGCCATTACAGCCACTGAAAGAATTATTAGGGAAAAAATGCACATATTGTTGACTGCCTTTAGCTTATTTTTTAGTCTTATTTTTTTCTTAACTCAATTTTATCTTACAAAAACATGGAAATAAACATGTACAGACCCACCATTCTCCCACAGACGTACCAATGGTCTCCTGAGCAGAGTTTGGGAATCTCTGTGCAGGAGTTCATCTTGGAGTTTGTAGGATTTGTAAAAAAAAATTATTTCTTTTTTTTTAACAGAAGCTTAAACAGAACCTCCCAATTTACTCCAAATTGGCAGTGTAGACAGGGAAGTGATACTTAGCCTGTTGTAACACACACTTCAGCAGGACCAGCTCGTACATCATAAAGCACCACTTGCCTTATCTGCGCTGGAACAAGTCGCTCTGAATGCATGAACTATTCTAACAAAAATAGTGCAGACTTATCTCAGAATGCGCAGGGGGAACTCTCACACGTCCTGATGGAAGGGCACAAGGGCTGAAACTTTGACAATGATTTAATCTCAGTTGCACATTTCACAAGGTTACAGTTAAGAGCAAATAAGCAAAACCAGAGGATTTTAACAGTTCCATGAAAAGTAGCTTCCCAATTTGTTCAACTTCTGATCTTCACTTAATGGGTTGTCCTGCTTTTTTTATTTCAGCACTCCAGTGGCAATGTAGTCTGCTGTGAAAGATAAGACCTATACTAGCAATGCAAACAAGCAGCAAAGAAATAGCTTTGACTACAATTTTTAAGTCTTCTTCATATATTACAAACAAGCACCACACCAAAAAAAAAAAAAAGAGAGAAAAGAAAAAGAAAAAGAAAAAGAAAAAGAAAAAGAAAAAACCTCCGCAACATCTAGGATGCAGTGATTTTTATATCATCCAAAGAACAGGGGGAAAAGACTGATTATATTTTAAAAAGTCTTGATAGCACTGAAAATACAGCAAAATTCTACTTGTGAAGCAACAAGGCTCAATGGCTTCTTTTGCAAGGAACCTTCAAATCTCCAGATCTCTGTGCCCACTCTTTACCCTAACAGATCTACCACTGCCCAAGAAGAATGAAGGTTAACAGCAAAGCTGGAAATTCAGTGTTCCAGGTGGAGTTTCCATCCATGGCGCTGTTCTTGGGAAGACAATGATCCTCTCTGTCCCTTTGCTAGCACCTTTGCAAACTGGAGGTACTGCTGGTCGAATGGGTGAGGGGTTTGCAGTTTAATTAACTTGTAAGGTCTTAGAAAATGTTTTCAGTCTGTGACCTACAGACTCCTGCCACCCTTACTAATAAAAGGTTAAGGAAAATGGGTTCGCAGATGCTATGGAGCAATCCCTGCATATGGAAATGCTAAAGGGGACCATACTTTTCACTGGAAATTTGTAGGGGTCCAAAAATCAAAAAAGACTGGAAAAAAAAAGTGGCTTAGATCTCATCTGTTCAGATGAAAGAAACTGCTGAAGACTGAAGTGTAGATACGTATTAATATATCATGATATTGTAACTAAAGAGCATTATACAGCAGCACAATGTTATAGAATAGTCCCATCTATTCAGTTTTACAGGGGTGTAGCAATAAAAACATAAGAAGTGAAGCCAGACTGGGCTGTTTACTTTTAGCTCCTGATTTCTAAAAAACACTTTATTTGCAATAGGTGGTTGTTAATGCTTTTAACAATGATATCCTTGGAATTTTTAATCAGAGTTATAAAGCAGCTCCACACACAGGTTTGGCTTAAGATTAATCGCTGTGTATGATGGAGGAAACCCTGAAGTCATGCAGGGCATCTTAATATGATACATGTATTAGAAAATATTGCATAGATGCAATGTGGCCCCCAAGTGTAAAACTCACACATATTCTCTCCTCCTCCCTCCCTCTCTCTCTCTCTGCCTTTCACTTCTAGTATCTCTCTACATTTGCTAAAACTAAAAATACATCTGTTTGTCACTAGGCCTATATGAAAGCCTAACCCCCTCCATATTTAAAATTGTGAGGTCTAGCATAAGAGAAGGAATACATTTTGGGGGGGAGGGAGATAGTAGGATTTTTTTTTTTTATATCAGCAAAAAATACTGGAGGTAGATATCTGTGCAGTTGCTGAGCTTTTGTGTTCTGGGGCTAGGAGACTTGAATATTATTAAGGGATCAGTCACAAAGTGCATCAATCTGGCATGTACTAGAGCCAGATATCTATTTGCCAGAAACTGGGAAAAAAAAATCTCAGCAGGCTCACAGTTGAAGAATGGTGGACATCGCTTTGATTCAAGAAAGCTCTGGCACAGATATCTTCCTGGATATGGATAACATAATGGACTTTGGGGAGCATATTAAGTCACCCCCCCCGTGACTTTCTAGCAGCTCTGGATGTGAATTATACAACTCTGGATTGAAATGTTAAGGACTTAACAATTTCTGTCTGCAGCATTTCCAATCTCTGAGTGAAGCACTGGGTTACTTTCTCTTCCTTTTGATTTGATGACAAATTGTGCTGTGCTGGGTAATTCCTTTTTAAAAGCCTGCAAATAAAAGAAAGTATAAATTAAGAAGAGGGTGGGGAGAGTGACTGTGAGTGAGTGTGTCATGCACTGCATTTAATGTTTCTCTAGAACAAAGTCACACTTGAAGGCTGGCTTCTTTATTGATACTGTTTGTTTATGAGATCCAGGAATGCTTGTTTTCAGCATGAAATAATTTTTGTCGTGGCTTCAAATGAAAATATGTATTCACTAAAACCAGAAAATCGACTGGGAGCTCACCACTTCACTGAGAGGCCCATTCAGACTCACAGCAAGCCAGCACCCAAGGGCTCATTAGAGATTCACCAGGAGAAAACTTTGGTTGGCTCTGCTCTGGCTGAGTCAGAGGTAGTTTTCCTGGAATTCAGCTGAAAAGTACAGGTGTATGCAACAAATATGCTGGGTTTTTGATACCTGACTTCTGTTGGGGAGTGATGCTGACTGAGAGTTAGGGCAGGTGAAGACTTTTGAGAGCTTTCCTGGCCCTATTTAGTTTTAGGATCAGAAATTTTTCTTGGTGACAGGACTTGGATTTGATGCCTTGGGTTTGATCATGTGTTCATACACATTACATTAAATCTTTATTTACTTATAAAACCAAAGTGCTTTTATTTTTACTGAGTGTGATATGCACCAGGCAATGGAAGGGCATGTCACTTCCTAGAGTGTAATTTGTATGAAATAATTTCAATGAAAGATTTAGAAAATATGAATAAAGAATGACTGTGGGATCCCCAATCTGTGTACAATGGGGTCAAATTCTTTATATTGCTCTGTGGATACTTTGCCTTCTATCCCTGATTTAATGGAGCATTATTTTTTATTTCATCCTGCACAGACCATCTCAGCCATAACTGTGTAACATATGAAAAATGCACTATTTGCTTATGTGAGAAAGTAGCATTAGTAAAATATTGATATATTTTAAACATAAACACTTTGTCCTCTTTTCTTTTAACAAAAATCTGTCTGCCTGTAGGACTGTTGGGAAGTGACAGCTTGGAGTTGGAATGACATGACTGGACATCTCCCAAACAGGACATCCATCCATGCCCCACAGACCACTGGGTTTCAGAAGCTGTGATTTTACAGCAATAGCCAAAAAGATCACTTTACAGATGTCTTTTTAAAAGAGATGACCAAGATACTGGATATGCGAAGATATTGAAGTTATGATAGGATTTTATGCTGGAAAAAACAATGGATCAAAGAATGGCAATGAAAGAAGTAGGACTGGAATTATAGGTACAGAGAGCAGAGGAGAAGAAATCTTGGGATTTTACATTTCAAGCTGTTTAACTGCCACACAGGTGTGATTTACCTGGAATAATTTCCCATCAGCATCAAGGGAAAAACAGTCTGATGTGTAAGACGACAATTAAGAGATTTATTTTGCATGACTGCACAGGTATCAGTGAAGGGCTCAAAGTTGTATCATGAGCAATTGCAGTTCTAACACACAGCCCATGAGCACTGTGATTGTACCCACAAAAACACTGGACAAACAAGTTCCATTGCTCACCCCTGGCTGCTGTCACTGGCTGAAAAAATCAGAGAATATTTCTTTTTAAAGCAGTCTCTTCTTCCATCACACCACTTGGTCTCCCTTGTGAAACGCCTGGTCCACGGGGATGCAAACCTCAGGAGGGACAAAATGGTCTTTCAAGGGAATTCTTTAAGGTTTTCGGTTCTGATACCCATAATTTACATGAAGAAAAAACAGAACTGTAACGGATGCTTATAAATTCTGTCAGGAAATGAGGAAATCTGTTAGCAGCTGAAGGTAACTACCTGGCATTTTAAAAAGCAGCAGTTTTCTATCTTATTCTGTCACAGGGTCATTGAAAGTCAGAATCTGAAAGATCTTATCCAAGTAGATTTTCCCCATCATCCTGGAGCCCATGGGCCAAGAGGGATGGTTAGTGAGTTGGATAATCCTGCCCTCCACACATTATGCAGCCAGGGAGAAGGGCAAGCATTCCAGTGGGAGGGACACTGCCAGGCAGCCTTTGTGGACGTGGTTTTCTGGCAATAAGAATGAATCGGAGAATAAAGTGCAGCACCTGCAATAATGAGTCTTTTAAATCATTATGTCCAAACATTCTTCTCAGCCTTCTAAAAACATGTTTCAGCCAAACAATGTAATTCAGCACAGTATGTCTAAGAAAGAAAGCCATATATTGTTCTTGCATTTGTCTTTTTATTTTCTTTTTTATTTTCAGTTTTGTTTTTTTTTTTTTAATTTAAGAACACATTATGAAAGGCCCAATCACTACAGTAAAAGAACAAGCCCTTCAAACCCTCACACATGTGATTTTAATAGGTGTAGATATGTGAACAAGGATTAGTAACACTCAGCCCTTGCTTAGCATTAGTGTGTGGGCTCAAGTTATGTTCTTGCTGTGAATTGGCAATGAGACACAAAGCCTTTCGCCTCTAGGGCTGTGGTTCAAATGCAGCCTGGGTCATTGGTGGCTCTACACAAAATGAGGGGGCTGTTTCTATCCAATTTCACCCTCTCCCTGTTAAAAGACAGTAGAGAATTCAAGGTCAGAGTGATCTCAGAGTCTCTCATCTTATTATGAATTGTTATTTTTCACTTACTATGCTATACTACAGAGCCTGGAGGCTTCTGCCAAGCGTGGGGCAGCTCACACTGGTTACTGTGAGAACAGGTGCAGCTCCCCTTATTTACAAACACACTCAATGGAAGAGGAAGATGAGCATGAAAAAATGAAGCGACTTGTCCAAAGGACAACGGCAATGCCCAGAGCAGAGCACACCTTTCCTCACAACCTGACTGCACTACTTCCTTCTCCACCTGCAGCTGTGGGCAAAGCAGTGACAGGAAACAGTGTCCTTGGACTTTTGCTTCCCAGCAGGTAACCTGCATGGCTGTCAACCCAGCAGATTTTATGGTATTTTTTTAGTAAGGTGGGGATAATATAAAACAAAGTGTGTGACAGATGAAATGCATTAGCCCCAACAATATTAATGGATGATAATGTATACGGTAGATCATTTTATCACACCATTTACATGTAAGTTTGTTTGGTGTATTATCTTTGACACAGTGGAAGATTCATAGATCAAGAGAATTGGTGTAACCCAATTTCATATGTTTTGTTGGATCTTCGAACAAAAGTGGATGCATTTTGAGTATACATTAAGCAAGTGCTGCATTAAGAACTTCCTTGCGACACCTGGCACCTACTTTTATGGCTTATTTTGTCAGATTGTTTCTTCTATTCAAAGATTAATTTTCCCACTTGCTGAATTTGTTAAATCTTTGAACATTTCAGCCAACGAAGAGGTTTTCAGATCTGAGTTTTCTCAGGATTAAACACTTCTGTAACAGAAAAAACACTACTCAGTCAATACAGACAGACTTGTTTGAAACCCAGCATTTGCTAAACAAAAAAGGTTAAGCTGTTCATAAAGAAAAGTTCAGAATCAAACGTGCCCTGACTTTCAACCATGCCATCTGTAACTAAATGGGCATTGGCTCAAGCACTTATAAAAATGCTATTTTATGCTAATTTAAAATTTAAAGCAGGTGTTGGCTTGTCATACATATGGTTTAAAATCAAGGTATATGCTGTTCCCTAATGCATCAGAAAGATGTGACACCCCTTCCTTAGAAAGGAAACACCATCCTTGCAACACTTTTTTGGCAGTCAGTCCACTTGCTGTATCAGGTCAGTGCCGTGCAGGCCACCGAGGGGGAATCTCCATTCAAGTACATCCCCGTGTCCACTGCAGGGCTTCTCCCAACACACGTGCATCCTTACACCAGGCTTGTCAACTCACACCATTTTTATCAGTCACTCCCCTTGGCAATGACAACACAGAGAAAACTTTCCCTGGGACTTTGTGTGAGCTTAAATTAGCGATGAGGTGCTGGCACCCTCGGAGCGTTCCAAAGCGCAGGTTGTACCCAGTGGCACAGCTGGGAACTGGCACAACTGTAGGATATACCAGGTGCCAGGTCCTTGGTCCTACCTGGGAGGCTTGGTTTAAGCCCAAGCTTTCTACTGTGTGCTGGCATCAAGTCCTGCAAGCTCACTCTTCATCGGCCGGACTCAATGACAAATCCTAAATCTCAACTCAAACACCTACAGGCGTTTGCTAACTTCTGCAAAGTCCCTCCCCTGTATTTTGGGATTTTTGCCATTTTTAATCTGGAAAAAGGATTCTAGTGGACTGTACCTGGCAGGGTTGTGTCCCTCTGAGATTTCCAGGCCAGTCTGGAAAATCCCAAAGCCTCAAGTACTTATTTGGGTAGATTTTGCTGGTTCTGGGGGAGTGCTGCAAGGGCTCTGGGGTGTGAGAAGGGAGGCTGAGCAGGGCTGCTGTTGGGGCTGGTGCCTGCTGTGGCAGCAGAAAGACTGGCTGCCCTCCTGGCTTGGCTCTGCCTCAGGAGCACTAAAGAGCCTGCACACAATTAGAGACAAGCCTCTGAATCTCTTCAAATTCACTCATTTAAAAAAGCAACTAAACTCTAAAGTATTTAACTCAGTATTTTTAACTCTTTTAGTATTTTACTAAAAGTAAAATAAAGCCCAGACAAATGAGCAAAAAGACAAGACAAATGCTTAAAGAAACTGAAAAGAATAAAGGATTTTTAAGCTATATCCTTGTTACCTTTGTTTCTCCTCAAGGAAGTAATATTTCTTGATCATCAAGATCCCCCTTCCTTAATAAGGTAAAACATCAGATTATAAAGAACATTTTTTAATGAGAATTCAGGGACATTTCTGGGTTGTTTGAGAAGTATGAAAGTATTTAACCTCAGTTCAATGGACTGCCCTTTATTAACATTTTTCTTCTTGTGCCACTCACATAACTGCCCTTTCACAAGCCCCGTCTCAACCATTTGGTACTTATAACTTGGTTTTAGCCAGAGGGTGCATTGCAGAATACAAATCAATCATTGACTTTATTTCTTGTGACTAAAGGATTTCATAGACAGTATCTTTGTGGACAGAGCTACCGCTAAGAAAATAGGGCTTAATGATTAAAATGTGTCCATTTTTCTCTCCATACAGCAGTAAAACTACCAGAAGTGCTTGGAAGGCTGTTCTGTGAGTGATGTGGCACTGACAGTGCAGCACACCTCAGCTCAGCTGAGCACATGCATATGTAAACAACTCTGCTATCAAACACTGTGCCTTGTCAAAGATTAAACGTGTCTTTAGGGAATGGGAACGATGCCATGCTAACACCTTGGCAGTACAGGCCAAGTGGCAGGACATTTGGCTTCCCATCAGTTCGTCACAAACCTGCCTTGGAAACATTCTTCTGGAAACATCAGAGCATCCCTGTCACGGGTTCCTGCCCATGGGCTGCTCGGGGTGAGCTGCCAGTGCTCCACTCATTGCCAACACTAGCAGTGCTTTTGTCAGGTGGACACTTGCCCGCTAGGAAATGGATTGGAGCCACCCATGTGCTTTAAGTGTGCCATTGTCTGAGCTCCAAGTGCTAACGAGAGTTAATGACATCAAGTCTGGTCTGGTCTGGTCTGGAGTCTTGTAGGACCTGTATTCATTTTACCCACTGTTACCTTTGAGTTGCTTTGTCCTACCTCCCAGTATATAATATTTGTAGCACACCCCCTTAATGCAAGAAGAATATATTTGTATTTATACATCACACAAAGGAAGCAGAGCCACAGCTAGAACAGAGGGTAACAACACTGTTTGTGTTTAAAATTAGGAAATTAAGGCAAAGTCGATGAAAAAAGCTGATGAGATTTTTTTGTTCATGTTGAACAGCCAAGACTTATCCCAGAGAATCACATTCAGTCCAGTGCATTTAGCTGCTCTCTCAGCTGTTGGAGGGTGTAGAGTGGATACCAGCTGCACCTCTAACGTTTTGGAGAGCTGAGACTTCCAGACCATTTTGTGAATTTTAGCTCAACAATTTTGACAGGACACAAATGCACAGAGAAATTTGTGATGATGAGAAATTCTGCAACACAGTGGACACGCACTAAACTCTGTCCCTCAGCCATGGGGCACAGAAGAACCTTTTGAAATAAAAGGCTTTTCTTAGGGGGCTCTTCCCTTGCCAGTCTCCTGATGCCAACATTCATTAACATCCCAGTGCAGATGAACTGTACCTGGTACATTTGGATGCATGGCCAGTGCTCGTCCTGCTTGGGCACATCAGAAACACTCAACAGAAGCCAAGAAAAACAAGAAGAAAGAATGTCCATTAGGAGACACTTTGTAAGAGTTACAGATTCCCATAGAGCAGCACCAAGTTTTGAGGTTGAATCCTTGGGTTTCTATCTCATGTCTTATTTTACAGACTTCAGCTCAGACAGATTTGCAACACTTGACAGGCAGAAGTCAGTAGATTGCTGACATCCTTGATGTCAGTGAGTTTTGCTGCTGGCATTCATGGAGCCAAGATTTCATTCCATTTTAGTACTGGATTAACTGAGGTTCATAAGGCAACACACTTGCAAATAAAGGCAGAGCATTGGCCCCTGTTTTTCTAGCCATTTTTGTGACAGAACTCTTGGTCTCAAAGCATTATAGCAGTAATATGAGATTTAGGCCTTTCAGACATGAAGGAATGCCGTGGGAACAAATGCAGCAGTAAGCACAGCTGATGAGAAATGCAAAGCAGGTTAACAATAACTCTCTTTATCAGAAGAGAAGACACATCTGGAAGCAGGTGTGAATATCAGCTCTCAGAGCTAGAGGTCATCTTGCAGTCTTGGATATGTACAATACTCAGCTAAAAGAAATTTTAGTATGTCATTAAAAAGGTGCTTTTTTGTTGTTGTTCATTACTTTTGTGGTTTTCAGTTATTATTCTGACCTGCATAAATAACTTTTTTAGTAGGCATGTAGTTTGTTGGGCAGTTCTGTCTAAACCTCAGGGTAGTGTACAATGAATTAAGACACACTCACACATACACCTGCAAACTATGCAAAAACCCACAAAGAGAATTTGAAGTAAATATGTCAAGGAAGAAACTGGCCTCACCTCCACCATTCAATCTTCCACTGCTGTGTCTTAAATGACACAAAAAGAGAGCCACAAACTTTGGTTTTGGAACCAGCAGAATGCTTCACATGAACATTTTTTTTCACTAAGGATTCTCTTGTTTTATCACTAAAAAGAAAGGATGGTTTGCTTTTGCCATTATGTCTGACATTATTTTACATCTCACAACTAGCTGCATGCAGACTTTAGTTGATGCACAAGGAGGTGCTCATTACCTCAATGCAAAAGTTTAAGCAATCACAACTTAGCAGAGTCTCTTGGCCCAGGTCTCATTAGCCTGGGAGTTCCAATTCCCCTGGAAGCACCTTGCTGAAGCAGGCAGCTCGCCTCTTCCAGCACACCAGCTCTTCCTTTGTACAAAGGATGTTACAGGAGAGTGATTAGATGGAGGAGGATTTTTCAGCTAAGAAAAGAGCTGGCAGAGGGGGATGTTATAGTAGAATATAAAATCATGAATGGCACATGGAAGGTGAATAAAAAACTGCTGTTTCTTTTGCTGCCCCTGGTTCTTGCATGAGGAAAGCAAGTGGTATGTTCAAAAAAACCAGCAAGTGTTTTGTTGTACTCCTTCATGGAGTATGGACTGGAGCAAGTTGTGAAACTTCTTGCCACAGGATTTTGTGAGAGCCAGAAGTTTACGTGGATGAAAAAAAGGGACTAGATAGAGTAATGGAATTAAAAGCATTTAAAAAATTAATGTACCAGTAAATCTTGATATGCCATTCAGCCTTGGGAAGACCTGAGCTGCTGGAAGCTGAATGAATAAACTTGGGATATATAAATGCCATGATACATTTTCCCTGTTCTTGTGCCCTTATCTGGGCACCTGGTAGAGCAAGAACTCAGACCTTTGGCCTGACCGTGCTAGACTGGTCTCGTGTTTGCACCTCTGCCTGGTGTGTGCTTATCTGCAGCCTGCTGGTAAACTTCTGTATGGCTTCCCCCAAAATGTCTCTTAAGAGTTTAAAGTATCATGAGCTTTTACCTAGCAATTTGTGCAGATTTTTTTAACTTTAGAAGAAGTTATAAGTAATGACATTTTCTGAAGAACACAGTAAGATACAGAGTCAAGCAGGCCTAAGTCTCCTAAGTGTGTGTGCGTGCAATGAGGAAGGGAAGAGGAAGAGAAAATACATGCATGTGAAAGTAACTGTGTATAAAACAGATATTTTCCATGACATATGTTGATGAATTGAATTCTGTTAATTTATAAACTACATTCAGAGCTGGTAGAATTTTTGTAGTGTTTCATGGCCAAATTCTGTGAAAGGACTGGGAAAAATCTGTTCCAATTTATTTCACACTCTGCAGTGATTTTCTAACTAACTGTGTGTGAATTATTATATTTCGATCTGTATTTAGAGCACTGAGCACTCTGGCCCCAGCCCAGACAAGCAGTTAAAGGAAATGTCCTGCTGAATTCACAAAGACTGTTTGCATTCTTAAAGTTAAGCATGTGCTTAAGGGCTTTGCTAGATCATAACCAAAGATCTCAGGAGCAGTTGGCAAGACTGATACCACAGAGAATAGAAGAAGAGGAAAACAGCAAGAAAGATGTCAATAGATATATTGACATGAATTTGGAATGGTGCTTAGCATTTGAGCACATTAAGGAAAAAGAGATCTAAAAAGCTCAAGGAAAGTATTTGTGAGAGTGTGTTGACTTTAAAAAAAAACACCTCTTTCTAACAGCCATACGTCAATCACTGACTTTCAAAGGAGACAAACATTGCAGTGTGTGTTGCACCATTCTCATTGTATTATTGTGCTATGTGTAACACTGCAGCAATTTTTAGCATACAGATTCTTAATCTCATTTTGGTTCTAAAGCACCCACAGATCCCATCATTGCTGAATGGGCATCTCTGGAGATGGTCCTTTCAGAGCAGGGGTAGCTACAGCAAGTTGCCCGAGGGGTTGGCTATTTCCAGGGAGGAGGATGCCACAGTGACATCCACTCACAGTGACAGCCACTCTTGACACCTTTTTCCAGTGTCTGACCACCTTCACCAAGAGCTTGGTATCTTCTTCCAGTGGTACAAAGCTCTTGTCAGTAGTCTTACAAATGTTTAGACCTTCTTCCTGTACGCATGCTCTGCTGAACAAAAACAGATAGGCCCCAAGGTTTCAAAGGGATTAGACATAGGATTGTAAAACAGATGTAAGTGTGAGTGCTTTCACAGGACTTCAGCTGGCAAGTCGGAGTGAGTTGGTAAAAGTCAAAGTAAAAATGGAAAAAAACCTCAATCTCTGTACTGCAGAACTCACAATTTCATGACACAGATATCACAATGTATGTGCATATTTCTTCCCCTTGAATTTTAGGGGATTATAGTTTTTAATCCTTGGACCATTTTGAAAAATTTTAATTTTTAGCTGTGGTAGTTGAGGTATTTTAAGGATTCACTCACATTATGCCTTCCCCCCCTCCCCCCTTAAATTTAAGTACATTTTCTTGCTGATTCTGATTTCCATAACAGCCATAATTTCACTCTTTCTTTTCAAAGGTTCAAAGCTCCAGTGCTGGTAAAGTGTATAGGGATAAGATTGAACCCTTGGGAAACAGCAAAACACATGAAGGCAAAGGTGCATGATAAAACAGTTTATCTGTGGCTTTGCAGTTATTACACAGATAACATTTTGATATGTGTATTATGTTTAGTAACTCAGTATCTATGTGTGTAATACATAATTTTTTAGCTAGAAGTTTATCTTCCAAAACTGTACCGTGTTTTTCAATGAGTCAGCTGGTTACAGAGACTCCTGCAACTTGTGAAGTGAACGCATTTATGCACTATGACATGAAATGAGCTTCATTCATTTCTGCGCCGCTGTTTATTTATGATAATACTTCACAGGGGATGAGTGAATATTCTATAATACCTTTCAAGAGGTCAGTGTAGCCATGACTATAGTGTCTTCACTCTGCACTGACTAGTAAATCTTTGCTGAGGGACAGGGTGGCTGGGGTTTGTATGCTCACCATGACCTGCATGGGTTAACGGAGAGCAAAGGTTCCAGTGAGTGTGTTTGTACAAACATATATCTACAGGAACCTCCAGGCATGCTGAAAGCTCATCTGCTTCCCTCAAGGATTTGAAAAGATGGGGAGGAGGATTAAAAGAGTGGCAAACAGATAGAAAAAGACCACTGTTATGTTAACATCTAATTTTCTGGCCTTGCTAGTAAAAGAGAAATTGCTATTGTTTAGTTAGCATGAAGATGCTGTGGGGTATTTGCATCTTTCCCTAAAACAGGGCATTTGGAAAGTGACTGAAAAAATATCATTATTTTGGTTCTTTGTGGATTTAAAGACAGAAAACAATTGATCTGCCCTCAAGTCCACAGCTAAGGAAGGGAAGCAAAATAGTGTCTGTATTGCACATAAGTGGCTACAGTACAATTTTAAAGTGAAATTACTAGCATCACTTGAAAACTTCTTTCTTTCTCTGCTGGTGGCAAATTTTCAAAACATTTCAAGCACCCAAAATCTATTCCATCTTTTCAGAGCAGTCCAGGTGCTGCCAGAGCTGCCACGACCATCCATGTCAGCATCCACGCTGCTCCCAATGTTTTGCTGGGATCACACAGCAAGGTGGAGGAGCATGGACTTTCAGTGAATGACTTTGAAGGTTTTCCTGGCACCAGCTCTCCTTCCTTTGCACCACGTCCCTTGCATCAGGCTCAGCACTGCTTTGAAACAGCCCACCACAGGGTAAAAAACTCAACTGGCAAAAAATGTGAATAGTGTTCCAGTGGTTGAGTGAGCTGAACTGCCTGACTGAAGAGTGAGAAGGGAGGGGGAAGAAAGAAGAGAGCAGCGAGCCACTATGTTAGAGCCACTTTCTCTTGAAGTCTTATCCTAAGAAAAAAACTCTAAGTAAGTATACCTGCAGGCAATGAAACTCAGGTCTGTTTTTCTCAAGTGCTCAATACTTCTGCTAACTCCCATGGCGACACCTTAACAGTCAGATTCTCAAAAGGACTTAGTCTTCAGTGAGCACCCAGGGTGCTGAGGCCTTTAAAATTTCTGCTCTCTTCCTTTGCTGCCTACTTGGGAAATGAGATTTTTGTAAAATTCTGGCTTTACTCAATAAGTAAAGCTTCTTAGTTAACTGCACTAGCTGGGGGAAAGACATGGATCTTTAATACACTCTACTAGTATTTGCTAGAGCAGTCCAGGTTGATTATAAAGTGTCCCTACATGAAGGAGACTGCTGTCTGTATTTCCCTCCAAAGCCGATGCAGAGTGTAAGGGTATGAAATGCCATGAGATGTTGGGTCAGTCTCCAGGCCATGGCCAGGACACACAGCCCTTCCCTGAAAATCATTTCTTTCTCCATCTAGCTCCAGGCTGGGTAGGGCTCCTTAAAACCATATTCTGAATTTTGATGAAATTGTACAGTGGTTGAACCCAAGAAGATGTAAAAGACACCCTGTCCAAGGACTCCAGGAAATGATGCAATCTGCAACACATTTACTACCTGTGTGTTTTACCCTTGGATTTGGCCAAGGTGCTTAACTCTGCTTTATGGACTTCCCATTAAACTTATCTCATTGTAAAACAGTGTTTCTTTAAGGAGGGGAAAATGGTTCAACCTTAAACGATTTAAATCAAAATCGCTGAGGATCTTTGCACACCGGGAAGTGGCAACCAGTTTGCTCTAAACAAACTGTTGATGTGAAAGCGCTGGCACACCCCACTCTCACTGCGGCAGCATTGGCTGACAAAGGCTGCACCACTCCCACCTCCATTCACAACAGAATGGCAGACAGGGAAATGTGCCAGCTACTCAAGTGTAAAATCTGGCATATTATCACAAAGGCTGAGAAAGGTAATGGAATATAAATTGGGGCACCTACATGTAGGCAGACTCTGTCACTCTGGTGCTTTGACATCCTCTGACAAAACCTTGACAGGGAGACCTTTCAGTGTGATTTAGCTGAGGAAAGACCCTCCTTAGAGGCAGCCATTCTTCAGGGGTGATGAGGCCTCCTCTGGCAGGGTGGGGGCTTTAGGGTGGCTACAGTCCCTTCATCCCTTTGACCACAGGTTCCTTTGACCTCTCTCTTTGTCCTTGTTTTTGGCAGCCAGACAGAGAGAGGACAGCACGTGAGTGAAAATGCAGAGACACAACACGTTGAGGCTTGGCCTCCTGCCTCTCAGGGGTGCCACGGTGGGTCCACCTCTTTGCAGCTCTTGCCTCTCCTCTCTGCCTCCACACACTCAATGTCCTCCTTTCCCTTGCTCATTAACACCCCCTCTCTTGGTAATGAGCATTAAACTGTAATTTAGAGCATCCAGGAGAGTGGGAGGAGCGGGACAGGGCAGAGGGAGTGCTGCTCAGCTGACCTCTTTGGCCCCACAAGCTCCTCCTGGACAGCTGGCACTTCCATTTTGGGATGGTGTTGAGAGCTTCACAAGCAGCTCCAGGCCCAGAGAGGGAGCCTGGCTGCTGCTCCAAAGCTTCCCTTGGGAGTGAGGAGCAGAGTCTGTCCCTGTCCCCTCTGAAGTTGACCATCATCTCCAGTCTGTCCATCACAGGACTGGATTCCCAAACTGGTGGGGAAGGTTGTGTGGGAAGGATGGCCCTGCTCAGCTGTCCTTGCTAAGCTGTGGCACCCAAGTCTCCCTGCTCCAGGGCTGATTCTGTAGCCAAAAGCACTACAAAATGCATACACATCCTCAGTTTTGCATGAAAAAAGCCAGTGTTGTGAAACTCTCTCTCCAAAATAGCATCCAATAGCTCTGTTTGCATGGCCTCAGGCTGATGCTGGCTAGGCCATAAATATCTCACAGCCTGAGCCATGGGCATGCTGGAGCCTGTTTTGGGGAGGAGGGGGATGTCTTCATTCCAAGCATTGCAAATCAGAGCAGCTCCCCGCTATCTGAACTTGCTGCTCCCTACTTACTGTTAATTTGTTCCTTCCTGTTGCTGATTTGTACCTCAATTTTCCTGCTATCTTTAACGTTAATTCATTGTGTTTTGTCCTACAGAATGGTACTCAGAGACTGATTCCTGGCCTGGCGCTAGCTAGTGAATATCCAAATGAGATACCTTAGACCTCCCTTCAAGGCTTCAAGGATCTGGGTCTGAAAAATTAGCTCTTTTTTTTTTTTCTTTTTCCCCACTTGGAAATCGTGGAGCATAATGCAATTTTGTCACAGCACTTCTGAATGGATATCCCCCTCTGAGGGAATATAGGGACAAAAAGGAGACTTCTGATCTTGACTTTCTCACGAGAAAGATTTGGCAAAGATGCATGATTACAATGCTTACCTGGAGAAGCAGTTTCGACCTCCAGTTAAGAATATTTTGGACATATGTTTTCAATATAGTTAACCAAGGCTAAGGTGTGTCACGAAAGTGGAATGAAAGGTAAGTGTAAAATGGGAATGAAGGCAGCTTGGGGAGAATGACAGGGAAGCAGACTGAGGGGACACGTAAGCCCAGAGTCTGTCCAGGCTGTGACCACACCAATGCCTGGATCAGGGGACAGGACACAATTAAAAATCTTCCAGTGGATCCTTTATGAGAAGGTGTGAGAGAGAGACAATAGCATTTCCTGACCGCACTGATTCCTGTGAACCTGTGTGGTCTTAAGCTCATTTATATGGAACACTGCAAGCAACATAACCTGAATTAATGCTGTGAGACAGAAATGAAGCCACTAATGGACAAAAGGAAGCATGAGTCTAATGGTTCAAACACAGAGTGGGGGAGTCAGGAGACCAGAGCAGTTTTACCTGATTTAGCTACTGACTCATCTTGAGAGACTGTGAGGAATTCACTTGTATCAAAACTGTTGCTGCTTTTGGTTTGGGGTCCACTTTTTCTGAGATTATGGCCATTTTGAGCACTCAGACCTGAGCTCCTGAATGCCACGGCTGCCTCATCTGGAGGCTGTGAGCATTCACTCATTGATGCTAGTGCAGCCCTGTGAACCTCTCAGGGGAAAGGGCATAATATTATAATTTAAATAATTTACTTTAAACCTTGGCTCAAGGGACAACATGGCTATTAAGTAATGGCCTTTGTAATCTAGAAAGCCTTTCCTGCCCTTCCCTGAGATGGATCCTGTACTTAACACTTCACCTGGCAAAGCACTGAACAATTTTCCCCCACTTACCTTAACAAGGCAAGTCTTTTACTCACCACACCACAGGCGGGCGGGACGCTTTGATTGAGATGGCCCCACAAGGGCTGTACAAAGGATGACTCAGGAAAAGTTTTGCTAATCCTAAGTCTCCATCAGGCAGTTCTGTGGTATCCAGGTATTGTCACTGGTGGCCAGCTTGGGGCTCCTGTCTGCCCATCAGGGCTTCTGTTGCAACAAGGTCACACATAGTCACATGTTAAAGGCTTAATTATAAATGAACTGTCAGCTTCTGAAAACTCGTTTTGGGGTAATGCTGTTGAGGATCATTCAGCTTCCAGGGGTAACTTGGGTGGATTTGAATCTCTAACTTCAAAAAAGGCTGTGTTTAGGGACAGGTTCGGTGCCTGTCATGTTGTCACGAGTGCCACTAAGAGTACTTGGCATGCTTCAAAATTGTGGGGTATTTAACAGGCATACAGCTTATATAGTGGTTCATAGGGGAAAAAAAATAAAATAAAACAAACCAACCAAACAAACAAACAAAAAACCCCTCAAGTCTGTCTTTGTGGATGAGCAATTTTGCTTTCAGAGGTAAGGTGAAACAAGGTTCTGACCCAAAGATACCTATTGAAAAATTTCTTGTGAGGCAGGTTTGTGAGGCATGTGTTGTTGAAAGCAACCAAGATGAGTGCAGCCACGAACTCTGTCCTCCCTCCACCTCCTCCTTTCCAGTGGTGGGCATAGCCTGGGATGTTCTAGGAGGGAATATATCCACACCAAAGATAAGAGCAGCCCCAGCTTACATCTTTCTCCACAGCATTGGGTGCTGATTCCTGCAAGAGAGGTCACTTGATGAAGAATATCCTGTCTCAAGCATGATCTGGCACGGCACTGCCTGTGTTTCTTCTCAAGTAAAACTCCCACTGACATCAGTAGAAGGTTGACTCCAGAGGAAGCTGAATTTCTGCCAACTTAATCTGATTCAAGCCTTCCTACATGAAACACGAGGGACTGATGCAGCCTCTTCACCTTGGGAATCGTATCTCCCCACACCACAGCTTAATGTGCCCCAAGGTCCTCTGTGGAAAAGCTCAGCAAGTCTGAGCCATTTTCAAAATGTTGGTGAAGTTTTACAGCCTCAAGCAGTCATTATTGCACTGGGTCATACCCCTGAGGTAAATTATTAATAATAATAATATGTTATTTTTGTTAAACCTGACATCTCCTTTCATCTCAGCCCCATGCTTATCAGGAGCTCTGCAACAACAAAAAAGGAAAGTTTTATTTCCACATTTCCATCCCTTCGTCTCATCACGCCGCGTCTGCTTTGGGGAGTGAAGAGTAATCTGTGGAAAGCTTTCATGCTCTCAGACCTACCAAAACATGCAATATTAATTGGGATTATTAATTGTATTTACTGCACTAGCAAGTCTAACCTTGTTAAAGGCCAGCGTGAAGATGTGGGATCATTTCTGTCATTTGGAACATCCTGCATGCTACCTCCTCTCAGAAATCAAAAGGAAAATTACCTCACTTTTATTAATCATCCTTTTTCTTACAAGATTTTGCCTTTTGTTTAGCTGCACTTCACAAGGAGAAGGTGTGTTTTCCGTGCTGCTTTGAGATCTTGGCAGTTAATGGAACTCTTTGATTTTTAAATAAGAGTTATTCCTCTGAGTGTACAGTATAAACCTAACAGGCAAGGGACTGTGCCTTTAAGTTCATCAGTTTTCCCAGTGCTGTACTGGAAGGATTGGACTGAAACTTTAAACATTTCTAGCCATACCTAGCATATGTATAATTTATAAGCCACACACCGTTTTCTGTCAAATAGGCGATTGATCTGACTCGGATCTCGTTAATTATCCTCCACATACATTATACGTTAACAGATCTTCAGTATACTGTGTATCAATATTAATAAGATTATAAAACACTATTGATAATTAGGAAGAGAAAGAGACCAGGCCTTTGATTCACTCTGTTACTAACGCCCCTGCATCTCTAGATTAAAAAGAGACCACTTTTCGTTTAATAATATCAGATCAGTACATCCATCTTCTAAAAGGCTTTATTAAGAGAAAGCTAAGATTTGCATCCCTATGCAAGGGGCTATTTGAAATTGATTATGGAGGCATCATTGATGTGTGAGAAATTTGTTTCTCTGTCTTGTCTAAAGGGGGACCTAATAGGTGGGAGGGATTTAAGGTGGAGCACTGCACTCTTGGATCTTTGATCAGGAAATTTCTATTTTTCTTTGTCAGGCTATATTTGGTAAGCCAGATTGTCTTGTTTCAGAGGAAATTAAATGGGATGTCATATTGCTTCCTTTAAAAAATAACAACATCTATGCTATCACAGTCCAAAAGAGAATGGTAGAATCAAACAACAGTATTTATCTTTTAAATTATGTGGATCAGATTTTTTTTTCATTACTTTTTACAGTTTTTCTTTTGCTCTGACCTGCCTTTTATGTTTCCATTAAGCTCATTTACAACAAGCAAACCAGAACAACGAGTTGCTAGTGAGGGCTCTGAAACACTTCCTATCCAAATTGAATCGGGTAAACTTTGCTTCCTTAGAAATTTCATACTAAAGATGAGGGAAAATCATTGAAGGATGGCAGGAGACACAGAATTCAGGTTGTCACATACCTGGTCCTCCACTGCAATGCTGCATTGCACTGCAGTGGCTTGGGAACCAACACTGGCCAAGCCCAGGTGCTTTTTCTAACACCTCAGAAAAATGATTTGGGATTCAAGCATGAGACCTGATTTTGCCTTGCTGCTAATGTGCACTAATCACCAAAGAACTCATGTCACTAATCACCCAGTCATTGTCTTCATGAAACTTCAGAACCCTCTCCCCAGGTCAACTTGCACAGAGCCAATGTGGCCAGGCAGAGTTCTCAGGCTCCCTCCCTGCTCTGGAGCAATTGTGCAAGGCATCCTTCCCACTGCTGACTCCCTTGGGCTGCCCAGAGTTAGGAGACCTCATTCCAGCCACCACAGATATTTTAAGCATCATATCCCGCAGCCCTATGGAGACAAGATTTCTAAAATACCATGCAGGACCCCAGCAGCTTCTGCAGGGGGGTGCTTGTGTTGCTAAGTAGAACAACAGGCTCTAGTGGAAGATACTTGGTGTGAGCAGCAGAGGGAAGCCAAGAAAAACTACCCTCACTTGGACAAGGGTTTTGCTCAGGGAAATTTCACACATTTATTTCCCTGCAAAGCAGCCCAGTAGATTCTCATTTCTCATGGCAATTCTGCTAAAATTCTGCTAAATAAAACCATCAATTTATGGCTTCCAGGAAATCTGCCCTATATATAATTTTTCTATTCCCTAGAGCTCTGAGATTTTGAAGCATGCTGGGAGAGATCATGGTTCACAGGACTGTGGAAGGGACTCTGAGATGAGGGAGGTCCCGAGCTGCTGTGTCCACTGCAAAGTCTTGGGAAAGTCCCTTCATCTGCCTGGGACATCCATCATATTTGTGAGGGGTCACAGGAACTGCCTGGGTAGAGGCAAGGGGTACAAGACAAACACCCACAGTACCTAAAATGCCAGTGGGACCCCTCTGGCACCCATGCCAACTGGAGCAATACCAACAAAAATGGTCATAACATTTTAAGTGCTCATTTTACCTAATTTCATTCCATGTGAAACTGGGAAAGGGACAATCAGCTGGGACATAGAGGTGGCAGAACACAAGGAGAGATAGTGACATGCTGGGGGAAGGCTAAGATGAGAACAGGTACATAAACCCAGATTAAAATTTATCCATGGGGTACATAAGCAACATAAAGGGCTTTCTGTATTGTTACAAGTGTAGGCAACACAAGGTCCAAGAATTGTTCTTTTTTAACCTCACAGATGGTTGTGTCCTTCTTTCTGGAGGGAGCCTTGAAGGAAACTGTGGAAAGAATAGCAAGAGACAGCCATGTGAAATGAAGCCTAAAGGCTTAGAAATACACAGGTTAACCAATGAAAGTATGGTGAGATAGCACAAAGAACCCTAATTTTAGTTCCTGGTCAAGGAAAGTATAATGACTGGCAGATTTTCGTGGGATTCCTGCAAGCCAAGTGGATATCAGGGCAGCAGGGCCCATCTGTGCCAGCCTCTGGCTAAAAGCTTGCTGCTCTTTTTCCCTCCGACAGGCATCTGGCCCGGATGCACCTCAGTGCAACTTCCTGAGCCAAAGTTCACTTCTGGTGGCAGGGCTGTCCCCTGTCACATAGGGCATGAGCCTGGGACTCTGAAGACTTATCTGAGCCACGTCACATCCATGTTTTTTCATACAGTTCAGGCCATAAATAACTTGCTCTGTGTTCCTGGAGATGCACCACTGCTGTGTGCCCTGTACGCTGCATATGTTGTGTGTGAGCACAGCAGCACTCGCATGCACAAGGATGTTTACAAAAGGCAGCAGGGAAGTGCCTAAGGTGTAGCTTTCTCATGAAGCAGGGAGTTCATTCCCTTAGGCCCAGAGACATTCCTTTAATTTCTTATGTCCTTACACAAAAAAACACATGGGGAAACAAAACTACTTTCATTGACAATGCAGACAAGTGGAGACATTTACAGCACTGGCAGCTAGCTAAAAGCCCTGAAGATCCAGTTCATATTCCACTGGGAATATCCCAAGTTGATGCATTCATGTGAATATATTTCCCAACAGAAATCCAAGAAGAAGAGAAAGCACATAGAAATTTGGGGTTCTGACCTGTCTTTGCCATTGGTTCTCTAATGACTGCCAGGCTTGTCCTCTTGGCTGCTGTACATTGCAGAGGCTCAGCAGGCCTGGTAACCAGACTTCACTCAGTCTCTGAAGTCTGATGCTGCTCCACAAATGTCTTCAACTGTCTGGAACTGGGAAATGGTGGCCAGGAAAAATCTCTCAGCTGACCAGTGCAATGTATTGGACAAGTATATGCTGAGAACATGGTGAAACACTTGCATATCACCTTGTGCAAACAAAACCTCTGTTGATGGAATCAGGGCCATAGATGAGGCTGTCAGCATAAGAGGCAAAGGGTTTTGATGGCCAGTCTTATCCATCAGGCAAAATGAGTGTTGAAGGTGTACTACCCCAAGTCATGGGTCCTGCCAGCTTCAGGCTCAAATGTGTTACAGGAGGAGCATGGAAGTCTTTGCTTTATCTATGGCCCTGCTGTAAAAGTACAAAATCTTTCTGCCTCTACAGCTCTCAGGCTGGGTCTATTAATTAAGAATCAAAAGAGGGAGGTGAGGAGAAAATATGTATGATTCCTGGTATCATCACAGCACATGCTGAAAATGAGATCCTTGGAGGCAGTGGCAGCAGCCAGTATTTACACAAATTAGGGCAGTGGTTTAATGCATCAGTGCATTCCTGATGAAACATTGAATTGTTTGAATTGGAAAGGACCTTAAAGACCATCTGGTTCCAACCCCCTGCCATGGGCATGGACACCTTCCACTGGACCAGGTTGCTCAAAGACTCATCCAGCCTGGTCTTGAACACTCCTATGGATGAGGCATCCACAACTTCTCAGACAGGCAAACTCTGCTAGTGGTCCACCACCCTCACAACAAAGAATTTCTTCCTAATATCTTATCTAAACTTACCCTTTTTTGGTTTGAAGCCATTCCCCTTTGTCCTATCACTACACACACCTGTAACAAAACCCCTCTCCAGCTCTCTTGCAGCCCCTTTAGGCACTGGAAGGTGCTCTAAGGTTTCCTGCAGCCTTCTCTTCTCCAGACTGAACAACTCTACCTCTTTCAGCATGTCTTTGTACCAGAGGTGATCCAGTCCTCTGATCATCTTTGTGGCCTCCTCTGAACTCGCTCCATCAAGTCCACATCCTTCTTGTGCTGGGGGCCCCAGAGGCAGATGCAGCAATCCAGATGGAGTCTCACAAGAGCAAGAGTAGAGGGGGAGAATCACCTCCCACAACCTGCTGGCCACATTTCTTTTGATGCAGCCCAGGGTATGGTTTATGGTGTGGAACCATTATTGTGGAAATGGTGAGAAGGAAGCATTGTCACAGAGATGATGCTCCAGGTGTCTGCATAGCCCAGAGCAATTAATACATGACCCCCTGACATGGTACCTCCAGACAGCTCCATTGTGCCAGGATTTGCATGTTATTAACCTGCTCAGTGTTACTACATCAGAAGAAGCAGAAAACAAAAGGAAAATAATATCCCCATTTAAGCTTGAGCATGGTAGACTGTTTTTCAACCCTGGCAACATTTTAGTTTCTCTCAAAGAAGAACATTTGCTTTTGTGTTAAGTGGGGAAACCCTGAAGATGAATGTTCAGCGTGAATAAAAATAGCAAAACCTTGGTGGTTCCGCACTTAAGAAAAACAATACTTGGGCCACTTGAAACAATAAGGGTTTGCTCCCAGCTTGAGATTTTGTCTGACAAATTTCAGGGAGAAGGTTTTTTTTTCTCCCCTCCTCTAGCCCTGAGACATACTGCAAAAAAATGCATGCACACGAGCCGTTGTCACTGGGAATGTACCAGCCTTCCATTAACATTGCTCTCTATAGGATGGCGGTTGGCAGGAGTGCTCATTTTAAAATCCAAAGGCTCATGTCTAGTGCTCCAGCCGTTATTCCCCAGAGTTTTTTCAAGCCACTTGAGCCACTTGTCTGGAGCCTGCTTGCTTTGATCTCCTTCTGCATCGAACGTGTCTGGAGAGAGCTCTGCAAGGGGAAAGCATGAATCGAATTGTGCGTTCCCATCTCACATCTTGCCCATTGCAAAGCCATACCAGGAAATTGAGGAAATGTTCCAGGTTTTAAGCTTTCTACCCTTAGCCAGAAATTAAAACCCCTTCATTAATCCAATCTTAAATCTCAACTAGCTGCTGCTTAATGTGGTAATAAATATTTCATACCGATTGTGTTGCGTTCCTTGCTGTGTTTATTAAATGGAGTTTCTCATAATTCCAGTTATTCATTTTAATAGGTCAGGACTTGGCTGTGATTTAAACAGACCACTGAGGAAACAGCCGTGGTTAAACATTGTAACAATATGGATTATTAATTTAATTGGCCAGCTATTACTTGTTTTGACTCTGTGCTAACACATTTAGCTCAGTCTCTTGTGGCCTATAAACCACAAAGGTCGTGACTTTAACATTCAGAAGAATGGGAAAAAGAGAATCAGGGCTGAGATTATGAGGAAAAATAGAGAAACAGTGTGGGGAAGACAGAGTGGGGAAGGCTAAGGGCTTGCTGGAGGCAGTGCAGGGCAAAAGGGGATTTATTTAGTAGCTCAGCAATAGAACATCCTCTAAACCACCAGCCAAACTAGCAGTTTCTTTCAGTCTGCATCCCTCTGAGGTGATTTCAGACAGTGATTTTTACCTGTGGGTGTAACAATGGTATCCCCACATGTTTAATAACACTTCTATTTTATTTCTAAATTTTTATAATCTAGTCTAAATTATGCCATGCAAAGAGCTCACACGTGAATAATCAGCAATAATATTTTTAAGTGTGTTTAAAAGGCCAATCAGGCATCCCCACTCTGGATGGTACCTTTATTGAAAACCACCTCAAGATGCTAGTTAGATACAGCGGGGTGAAAAAGCACATTCCAAAGGGCATGCTAGCAAAAAGGGACAGCCAGGAAAAAATGTGGGGTTTATTTTCTGTGCTCAACAAAGACACTGCAATTTATATCATGGACTGCTCCACTTGAAAGGGGTCAAATCTTCCCACCTGTGATTTTTTATGCACGACTCTCATTGATGCCAGACAGGAGTTCTGTGCGTTGAATAGCATCAGGATATGGCCCTGTATTTTTCTTGGCAACTGTGTGTAAAATGTGGCAGTGGGCAATGTTTCCATACTGATGCCTGTGCCAGGTATGTTCACCATTCAACTTATACAGGTACTAAGACCCTACCATGAAGGAAGCTATATGAATACAAAAGGTAGACAGATACATTAGGCAGAGAGGCAATCAGGTATGAGCCTCCATTTTCAGTGTTTATCATGTACCTTGGAATCTGTAGCTGTTCCTGTAACAAACTGCACAGGCCAGTAAGTTGGAAGAACACAGCCCAAAACCTGTGTCTGCAAAGGCAGGCTCCAAACCATGCAGCTGACATGGGAAATGTAGCATGCATGAGTACAGCATACATAATCAGCAGTAACAGCTGCCCAGACAAGTTGGTGGGATTCCAATGCTGTAAGACTTCTTCCATCCTCACTCTCTTATCCTCCTTCGCATAGCTCAACCCAATTTTCCAAGGCATAGGGACACTGGGAAGAAAGACAGGCTTGAAAGCTTATTCATTGTGTAGAAAAGAGCCAGATGGAGAAAAATTCCTGTATCTCCCCTTTCTGGCTTTTTCACCTCTCCTCCTTTTCTGCCTCTCTCCCCCTCTCCCTGACCTACCTTTGGCCCTGCTAGAAGCCTTTCTTCACCATGCCATCCATCACTCACATCCCTGTCCTGCAGCCCAGCTCTCCTGCAGGCAGACCTCATTCCCACAGGAGTTCCCATCTTCCAGCCCACATTTCCTTGTTCACCTCCTGCCTTAGGCTTCAAACCCACTTGCTTTCCATCATCGCATCCCCCATCATACACACTGAGTCTTGGCTCCTTTCTGACAGTTTTATCCTACCTCTGAGCACCTTCTACTCCTTCAAGAACCAGTTTCCAGATTCAAACTCTCACTTTGCCCAGCTGGTGACACCAGCATCAACATCCTGTAACACAACTCTCCCCCTTCCCCTATTCAAGATACATCAGTTTTTTCACACACAGAGTACAGACCAAAGGCTAGGACCACACTATATTCAGCCTCTTGCAGAAATCCTTTAAAAGCATCTGAAAGTTCCTCACCACATATTGTCAGGCTGTGTACTTCCCAGATTCCCCTCCTGCAGTAGCCTAGCTCCACCACTCCTCCTGGCTCTGCGTGGCAGGAAATCCCAGCCACTGGAACACAGCTCCTCACCCAGGGAGCCATCCTTAAGCTGCTGCAGGTGCTGCATGCTGGGCCCTGTATCTCTAAGTGTGCCTGACAAACAGGGCTTTCTTCTGTGGTGCCTAGCACCAGCAGCCCCTAAGGACAAGATACCCTTCCCTTCTTCCCCCCCACCCTCAGCCCTCGCACACAATACAGTATTTGTCATGGACTTGTTTTCCAGTACATGAAGAGCACAGAAACGCGTGCTCTTTTATGATAAGGTAAGCAGAGTGACCCTGTAACATTCCACATCTGAACTCAGAACGGCATCTGCCTCACAGCTGTCCTTGTAGCAAGCATTTCAAAAACACAGACGGCAAGAAACAGCAACAATATCTCATCACCGATGTAGCTGCTTACAGCACAGTCCTCACTGTCTTCCAAATACCCATGTTTTAGAGGTGACCTACAGCTGTGAAATTTGGATGCAGATTCCAACACCACCCCTTAATTTCAAGGACGTTCCAATATGAGTTTTACACAGAATTCCAGGCCAAGTGCAAAATTTGTGGCTGGAGCTAGGTTCAGATTCTGAATACTCTGAGTCACATAGATTTCCAAGAGTTTTGGCTTCGTTGCAGTATTCATGTTCCCTTTTACTTGAGTGCATTGACATATCCTCTAGGAGTCCTGGACTAGGAGCCCACAGCAAAAGGCTCTGCACAAACAGAATAAAAATAAAGGAAAGAGTTTAAAGTTCAGAGTCAAGAGACAGATACAGAGAAATGTGGAAGTGCAGGGAATGAGTTAGACTGCCAACAGGACCGTCAAAGTGTGGTTGAGTTTTCAGTGGTCATCCCACCAAAAGAGAACTGAGGGAGATTTAGAAAAGTCAGCAGCATTGCAAATGTGTGCAGAGTGCTTCACAAGAAATGTGGGTGAAAAGACAGCTGGCATGAAAGGACAGCTATGGACATGGATGTGAAATGAACAACAGAAAATGGATGGAGAGGGAAGAAATGTTGAAGGGCACTGAAGCAACCTGCTGCTACTTGCTACAATAGATAAGGTAGTGGAGGAATGCAAAAAGAAAATTGATGGGATCCATGGGATGAAAAGTGGGCACCATTCAGAATAAGTATGTGAGGAGAGATAGAGTTAGACCAGAGAAAGGGGTCTTGTAATCAGAGGAGAAGAGCTTCAACAAGCAAATTGGTTAGGAGAAGACTATCTCAAAGAAGTTGTGCATAAAGTGCCAACAAAGATAACTTGGATGCAGGGTTTTAAGAGAGAGCAGCCCAGATTAAATCCAATTTATTTATTTGACACCATAAAGAGGAATTATGTTATTTTAACTTGGATAGAAGGAAACAAATCACAGTGGAAAGAGGAATCAGGAAATCAGAGATGGTAGCTGAAATCAAACAGATGAAATCCCTAAAGAACGAGACACAGAAGGAGGAGTGAAAAGCTGAAGACACAAGTGCAAGAGACAGAGAAGACAGGGGCAGAGAAGTTCCCAGCGTGGGTGCAAGAGTTGCTGGAATAAGGCAGACCATGGGACACAGCAATGAGGGCTGGAACAGGAGGGAGCCTGGTGCACACAGAAGAGCGACTGCAGGTGGAAAAACAGAATGGTGGTAGACATGATGATGGTCAGAAAAGGAAGAATGGAAACTGGGGGGTTGGGTGGGTCTTGCTGCAAGTTACAGTTCAGTTTGCAGGCATAGTCCTTCACATTGTTCTGCTCTACCTTGTTCGTTTGGTCTGGGGTTTTCTGGCAGGCAGTGCATGAATAAGATCATGAACTCCTCCTTGTCTTCTGACCTCATATGAGAGATTTTCCAAATAATAATGTGGCTGCAGAAAACCAGGAGAATATTTAATGTATCTTTTTTTAATCTCTACAATTTTTCTCTCCACAAGATGTTGACAAAAATCAGCATTTCTAATATCAGGTTTTTTAAAAGAAGAGGGACCATTAGGTCATCCAGAGAAAGTCCTGTTGAAAGGTATAAAAATGCCTTTGGTTGCTCATGTGCAGCAACTCCTTCTGGGATGTCTTTAGGGGATTAAGATGAACACTTCGAGTACAGGAGCATGAGTTACTTCAGTAGCCAAGGAACTGATTGCACTGGCTTGTGTCTGCTGTGGCACAGATGGAGACCATTCTGTAAATTCCTTCAGGGTGAGAATGATCCCCCTTCATTTTGAAAGATAGGTGAGGACACAGAAAACATTAGAGAGTACAGCAAAGAGCAGGTGCTGGCACTCTGCTTGTGCTAGTGAGAGTGATATAATACCTAAATAAAAATAATTAGGTTGTTGGACACAAGCCTTCATATAAAAAACAACATAGAAAACACATATTTTCACATGTTTCCAATGCAAAAACCACCTGTCCCCAATTGGTTTAATGAATGTTCACATGACTGTGAAGTTTAAATGAGCATGCAGTGGAAGTAGTCAGCACACAGCAGGTCAGTGTGAGCACTGCTGTGGGTGAGCAGCAAGCTGTAAGTTCCACATGTTCTGCATGTCCTGTGATGGGCCAGAAAAACATGTGGAGGAAATGCCTCATTTTGTAGTTCTTCAGGAGAAGGAATGAACCTATTGTCTGGTCTTCTGGGCAGCAAGTACCCGACTCCAAGCCCAGTAAAACTAGTGGGAATCAGATTCCAGGATCTTGTTGACATTCTGCACATTCTGTGGTTTCTCTTTTGTCAGGATGCACACTGCTTTGGTGAGGAAAGAGGGGAAGGGAAGGAAAGAAATGTTCAGTATTCTCTCCAAAGTCATTTGTGGGAGCATTTATTGGTTTTGCTCTCTGTGCATAAACTTGCCTGCGTGGTGTTGAGCTGGCTGGGTCACTGGTTTCTGACTAAGAGTTTACTAAAGTGAGAGTAATTTTTTGTTTCCCATGATAACTTGTATTTTGAAAATGGCATTCAACCACGTAGGCTTTTTGTCTTTTTTAAGGAAAGCAACTGTTTATTTGAAAATATGACACTAACAAAATATTTTGCAATGCAAGAACAGCTAAAAATTTTGCTAACAGTACAACACTTGACCATATCTCTTGGCAGATACATGTTAGCTCCACCTTAAAGAAGAGATCTAATCACTTGGAACTTGCTGGCAGTGTATATTGTGAATAACACCAGGGCTTTGTACATTTATAAACTCTATAAACTAAGTGAAAAATAAAGTTAAAAAAGGCCAGTAGAACATATTCTGGAACAATGCAAAAAGCAAGTGTACAGTGCTCTGGTGACTTGCTTCAAAAACAGGTAGCAGCATTGGATCATTATGTGGTTTTCATTCTCACCTGCCTCTGACTTGCCCCACCATACATTTCTGAAACAGTTCTGGTCCCTTTCCATAACACATTTGTAGCACCCACACAATCTGTAGTTTTGCAAGACAAATGTGGATATTAACTTATCTTGCCTGACCAATTCAAGTGGAACCTTAACTGTCTTGCTAAAATAAAAATCCTAGTAACTTCCAATAACAAGCCTTCATCACATGTATAAAAATGTCTTCATCCTTTTTTCTACCAGCTCCTAGAGTTAAATCTGGACTCTCTGGAAAAGGTGTAAAACTCCCAAAAGTTTTCCTCTTTTACATCCATTAATCAGGCTGAAATACCAGTATTTTCTAAATATCCAACAACCTTTGCAGTTCCCAAGTGGTTTTTTTGAGTCCCCAGCTTGCCTCACAAGCTCAGGATGTGTAGATTTTCAGACTCTGTTACCCCTTAATATTCATATCCATAGAAAAGAGTGACAGGCCTGGGGAAAGACCCAGAGAATTATTCCAGACTCTTCAACTCAGATTTCATTTTGTTTCTTGATAGTCAGCACCTGACTGTAATTCATTTTGAAAAGTTTAAACAGAACCTTCTATTTTTTGCTGACTTTGGAGCAAGGGCATTTGTCTTTCCCTCATTAATCTTTATGTCACTTGCAAGAAACATCATACCTTTTTCTTTTGCAATAGTTTCCCCAAATAGAGGTCCAATGCCACAACCCTTGTCCCCATTAAGGTTTTGCTAATGACCTAACTCCACTCAGAACAAAGATTATTAAACTGGGCCAGATGCTTGGTAGATGAAGAGAAGTTGAAAAGCAGCACTAAAACGGAAGGTTTCTCCTTTGACCCTCCAACAGAGTTTAAGGCATCAGCTTTCAGTGGGACTCACTTAACAGAAGCAGGGTGAGTTTAATGATGAGTATTTTCCAAAATCCCACCTGAGCATTTGTTGGTGTTGGGTGGGACCATCAGCCAAGTGCTTCCTAGCACAGTTTGAAAGGCTATTGAGTCCTTTAGCTGTCCTGTAGATACAAGCTCTGGGCTGGACAATATTGGTATTTATCTTATTGCTATTGCAGAAGATAGGAATGGGCTTGGTCTGAGGATTAACTTCCAGCCAAAGAGTGGGAACTTGTTAATGTATTACAAGAGTATCTCAAGTCCCTTTTTTCCCCGCTCCTTGGGTTCACATAATACCATCCTCTTCACCCCTCAGGATTAAAGCTAACTGGTTATGAAGGACAAGCATGTACCTTCATAGCAGAACTTCTCCCAACCACAATATATTTCCTATGTAGAACCTTCCCTTGCTGACACCTACCTTTTGGAATCACAGGAAGAAGCTTGGAGCAAAGACTACCTAAATCAAGGCTTGGAGATTTCATAAGAAAAGGAATGAAGAAAGAATAATGATATTAAAAAAGTATTGAAAAATAAGAAGATACAGAGGCTTGGCTATGGACATGTCTGAGGAATCTATGTAATATCCTAGTACTGGAGAAGGGCAATGTTATTCTTAAATCTCCAAAACCTGACAAAACATATAAAAGACAGGACTGGGTTCACAATTACTCCCAAGTGTAATATTATTAAATTCTTCCAGAGGGGAATTCACTGTAATAAAAAACGGGTTTGTTTCTCCATTTTACAAGTCTCTCTGACCTCATATGTTCAATCTGCCTTTCACACCATTGTTGAGTTTACTTATTTCTGGATAACCACACACTCTCACTGACACAGGAATGTTAGAGTCAACCCAACACACATGGAAATGTTTCCTATCTGTTAAGCAGTGCAGTGCAAGAATATAACCCAGGATGCCACTGCAATGCACAGTGTCCTCTTAAAGAAAAATTGCTCAGTAAATACATGTGTTAAGGACTCCATAAAATGAGGGAACTAGCTGTTACCAGAGTTTACTTATCCGGCACATCAACAAAAGAGGACATCAGTTCCTTCAGTTGAAAGTCGAGATAACTCAATTCATCCAAATAGTACTGGTAGGAAAGGAGGAGCTTAGGAGAAAAAGGAGTTTTTACGAAAGCCTGAGCTTTTTTTCCTGAAACACTGGGGGATTTTTTGGCAAGTCGATACTGCCTGTATTTTCAAAGTGGCCTTTAAGTTAAGACAACCAGCTTTCTGGGTGTCCAGCTGCAGAAAGGGGCAGGCTGGCTACCGGGTGCCAGTCGGAGCTGTTGGGATGCGCAGGTGTGCTGGGGGATCAATTCAGGCCTTCCAGGAAACACAGCAGCGGTGGAAAGCGCTGACCTCCAGCGCTCTGCTCCGCAGCCTTCTGCGAGGACACCGAATGGCAGAGCCGGGTGTAATTATCCTGCTGCTTGTAAAGCGCAGCGGATGGAATGTGCTACATCAGCACTCGCCGCTTTTATTACTGAGGGGGAAGCAAAGCCTCGCAAGGAAAGGAGTGAATGAAATTCTGAGAGCTGTGTTGCTCCGGTTAAACTTCTGGGAATCTAATTATGCGAGAAGAGGTGCGCTCAGGAATCGTTCTATGTGGGTGTAAAAAAATCGCTGAAGAACACCCTGCCTCCCCTCCTCTATACCTTACCCTTAGAAAAAGAAGGCAGGTAAGGGTACATTTAACATTCACAGTCTTTTATACTACTAAGTGAAATCAGAACAAAATATGGTAATTAATCCATTGTGCATTCAAGGATTCAGGTTTGAGCAGCAGATGGGAAAAGTTGTGGATCATAACCCCATGCAATATTTGACAGAATATCAGTCAAATATAGTTCACACATCTTCATGTTTCTGTCAGTCCCTCTCATCTAAAGTTAATTTAAAGTGACAAGAACTACATTAGCACTTTTCAAAGGGTAATGCAAACTTTAGAATATTTGCCTCAAATCAATACCCATGCAGACTCCTAAAAGGCCAAACTGGCAAGTTCCTGAAGGTGATTTCATTTTGCTTTTTATGCTAAATTTGCCATCTGTTTTGGGGGTTTATGCATTAACCTTTAAAGAAATTGGTTCAAAAGTGTGGCAGAGAAGGTGGCACCTGTTTATTCTGCATGATGCTGTCATGGACACATGTACAAAAGAGAGTCAAGGCAAAGTGGGCAAATCTAGTTGTGCAAAGTAATAGTTTGGATCTTAGCCTGTGGGTTATTTTTGAACAACTCCTTATTCAAGTGGTGTACTTTGATGCCCTGCTTGCGAGTGGGGCTCCTACTTTCATTTCACCACTGCAATAAAAGAGAGTCCAAAGTAGAGACCTCACACAGGCTCCCAGAGAAAGTTTGATCTGGTGGCCCTGGTGCTCACAGCAAACTGCAGCTTTCCTGAAAAGTGTATTATTTGATAGAAACAGTAATTTCTCCCCTTTTTTTCAGCTAAAACAGCCTGTGTGAGCACATGCACATCTGCAAATGTATGCTTGTGTATTTTTGTGTCTGACTTGGGTGTGGGAGTACAGCAAAGTCCAAATCCTCTGATCTAATGCTATTGCCGTGCTGGTTGCTTGTGCTTCTGCTCCTTGTGTTCACATTACCAAATAAGAGATCACACTCTGGAAGGCTCCACAGAGCTCATCTCCAGGGAAGGCAAAAGCACTTCTTGGCATTCAGACTGCACACAATCCCAGTATCGTCCCCCTTTCCCCCCGGCCCTGTTACAAATGATTTAAGGCAGGCTGTGAATGAGAAACATAAGGTAAACACTATTTAGCCTTTATTGTCTTCCGTCCCAAGCATAACTTGGCCTTGCCTCTGGAGAGGTGCCCAGCTCAGCCCTTCTGGAGACACAGTCACTGGCTGGGATGCGTGTGTGTCTTCTGGAGAAGGTACAAGAGGTACAAAAGAGAAAGGTCAAAGCACTTCAGCTTCTGGAGTTTGCTGGGGTGGAAGGAGGAACAAAGCCCACCAGCAGCGGATGGGGTGGGTCAGGGTGGGGAGAACATCCAGTCCCTTCTCGTTCTCCTCCTTTCTTTTCCATAACGCAAACCCTAAGATTATAATTTCCCTGGCAAAGCTGGCTCCACCCCACCTCATATCCCTTGCACAGGTTGTGCTCCAAAAGGGGTGATGAGGCAGAACAGCAGGCCAGCCCAGGCTGTTCATCACCTGCATGGGGGACTTAGATATTGCAAAATGGACAAATGGATCAAACTTAAACATGTGCCTGGCTCATTTCTGTGGCCGGGTGAAAACGCAGCAGGAAAAATAGCTAACTAGAGGGTCCCCAAAGAAAATGGTTAAAATAGATCAGACATCCATTTCATCATTTCACTCTTGAGATAAATTTGCCATGTTGTAGCAAGAACTTCAGTTCTCAGGTAGGTTGTGGGTGATAACTGAGATGCTCAACTTGCAGGACTTAGTTTATTTTTTCCAGGTGACATAAATTCCTACTAAAAGCCCACTGCAGCCAGCATTTTCCCAAAGGACTGAACTGGATCCTCTTGGTGCCTCAGCCTGGAACAATCATGAAAATGCTTCACTGTAGGGACTTTGTGGAGTAATTCAACCACTAGAATAAAAAAAACCTTTTTCCTCTACTTCTTGACAAAAAGCTTGACTGGGAAAAAGGTTCTTTTCTTTCATAGCCCTGACCTACAAGTATTTTTAGGTTCACATGAGGGGATTGAGTGCCAGCTGGTCCCACCCAGTGTAACCAGGGAACCTTGTTTTTTTATGTGTCTAGTCATATACACCAAGGTGACACTACACAGTTGTTTCTTTGAGTATAGCATTATGTTTATGCAAATGTCTATATTTAAATAAAATAAATATTGAAACCCACAAAGGCAGAACCTGACATGTCCCCCACCCATCTGCTTCTCTTCCTCCTGTACCTCCTTACTGCCCATAAACCCAAAGTGGGTTCTGCTAAACAGAGGAAGAAATGAATGAGTGGAATCAAACCACATGTGTTCTTTATGGTTGGACTTGATCTTAAAGGACTTTTCCAACCTAAATGACTCCATGATTCTGTGATTCACTTGTCTGCAGCACGAATTGGCACCAGCTGCCAGGTGCCCAGGACAGAGGAAGTCCAAGGCACAGGAACCTTGAGCTCTTTTTGCCCTTTGGGGTTTCCAGATGAAGCATAGACATACAAACCAGGCTTACCCTCTTAGTTTTTACCCAGATGTGCTCTGGCAGAGGCTGCTTGCTCCTCTGGGCTGGCCAAGGGCTGCCTGCAACTCACAGGCTTTGGAAAAACTGTCATGTGCTGCAGCTGCTCCCCAGGAGACTGGGAGGATGGCCAGGAATAAAAGGAATCTCCTGCAAGAACTCAGGAGCTAGCCTGCACCTGAAACCTCAGGAAGACTCAGGAAAAAATCCCTGGTGCTGCTGCCAGAGTTAAACCAGGCAAGTAAAGGACTGACCATTCAATATTTGGGTTCATTGGGAGCTTCTCTTGTGCCTCCTTCTTCTGTGCACTTTGTGCCCTGGCCTCCATGATACCATTTGATCACTGAGGCCAACACAGGCAATCAGACATTGGGAGTTATAAACCTGTCCTCATCCTTCTCATCTCTTTCCTACAGGCAAGAATTTAGTGAGGGACATGTTAGAAATGAGGAGCCCATCCCAATTTGGGGGTTAAACACCTCTTCCTTGCATTCAGGAATTGGTGCTATTTTTCTGTGTTATCTTTGATATCAGAACTATAGTGATCTGTAAAGCAAAAGTAAAATTATTCTTGTTTTTCCCTCTGTAGGTGAATTGTTTGTATTTTCTGCAAGACACTGCCTCCTTTTGAGGTATGCACTGAAAACACAAAATGCTGCGGAAAACAGTGCTCACATTTTTTTCTGCAGTCATCTCTTTCCTAAGATACATGAAAACAGTAAAAAAATCTATGTATTCTCCCTGCCCTACATTTTCAATGCAATTTCTGGGACTTTTAATGCCTGCTAAGAGAACTACACTGCAGGAGGAAAGCACATCATCCTGGGAAGACCAGCACTGCCAGCAGGGCTGGCAGCAGAGCTGCAGAGCCATCCGAGTAGGTCACCCCCTGGAGCGAGAGCCATGAGCTCCTCCAGCCTCCGGGGCTGCCCAGGAATGGAGCTGGCACACTCCCTCCTCTCAAGCAGACCACGGCAGCAATTAATTGCAGAGTAATGCAAGGATGCAATTAGAGCCTGGCCAAACACAACTTACCCCCTCTCAGGGCCTCCAAATTTGGAACATTTTCATTCAGCAGCTCACCCAGACACGCTGCTGAGAGTTGATCTCAGAGGAGTATCTGACACCCTTGTCAGCACCACCCTGTTGCCATCCTCTTCCTCAGTGGGTGAGTGGAGTTGGGTGCTGATGCTTTGAGCAGGCACTTGGATATCTTCCCTCTTTGTTTTGCCAATGTTCTTGCTCGAGGTTATTTTCATGACAACCCAGCAATTTTGATCTTTCTTCCAGGAGGCCTTTTAGTCAGTGTAACTCCCTGAGTTTATCCTTCAACATGCTATATTTCAATTATGCCACTTATAAAGAGTGCAAACTACTTACATATAATTTGTTTGTTTGTTCTGTCTGTGCTCTCTCCTTGTTTTTATCCTCAGTGAACTACCCAGGCCAGGGCAGTCGTCTGTGGTTGTTTGGAAATCAGCGGAGCACATAAAGTCTTATGATTCTGGGTCCATCATCTCCCCTTCCCCCCACCTCACCACAAATGGACTCTATTACTAATCATAACTCACAGCCAACATCTCTTTGGTTTTAGAGAGGAAGAGATTTTCAGCCTCGGGCAAAAGACATCCAGTCTGATCATGAGAGATGCTGAAAGCTACGGGGGTTGCTGGCTCATAGTATCACTGAGGATATAGTCCTTGGGGAACAACTTCCCTGCTCATCTAAGTTTTCTTTCATCCAAAATTCAGGCTTGCCCTGTCCCAGTTAGCAGAGTAAAATCTTTACAAGAAAAGAATGGATTTCTTTTGGTGGTTTAATTTTGGGTGTTGAGCACGGTGGAGGGATCTGCTTTGCAGAGACAGCTGAGCAACTTACTTTCTGGAAAAGAAATCTCCTTACACATCCCAAACAGAGGACCCTGAAGTGCAAGAATCTGAAATGTCAGGGCACTTTTGAAACTGGCCTTAAAACTGTTCAGAATGAAAAATAATGTGAAAATTTTGAACTTCTCATCAGATATGGAATCAGGTTCCACCTTCCATGCTACAAAATCCTTTTATTTTCATGTCTTGTAGCATTTAAAAATACTGGAAAATGACAATAAACATTAGAAAGCAAAGCTTTCCTTTGGCTGAGGCAGAGGTCTGCTACCTGTATTCTGCTACCCTGTCTACTTCTTCCCTTTAAAGCTGGTGGAGGAAGCTCTCCCTGCACACTTAATCCCTGTGTTAGTGTACTGTTTGGACCTATATTTATATTCTCTTAATTACTTTGTATCCCATACAGTCTTAAAAACTTTTTTTTAGTAACAAAGCTTTCCATTTCACTTTTGTCTTTCTTTTAAAAATAAACAACTTAAAAGAAGGCAAGATCAGAGGATTAAGTAAATTAATGAGAAAGATACTTAAAAGGCTTTCAAAGTCTCCTTCTTGCAACACTGGCATGTAGATTTCTTAAATAAGTAATCATGAGTTCACAACTCAAATTAGCACCACCATACATGTTAGGTAGGTCTGGCCCAGGAGGTACAAAATTTGGACCCACCTCTGTAAAACACACAAACTGTGTTTGGTTTCATTTTCTTTTTTCCTTTCGCTGCATTTTCCCCTCAGTAGCTGGAGGTGGCACTTCTGATTTCCGATTCGATGTGGCAGGCGTGCTTTGGGTTACTCAGAGAGAGGAAAGTTGTGCATCTTTATGCAGGAGGTGTAGGCAGCACAGGACAACATTCGCTCAGCTGTGGGGAAAGGTGGGAAGAGCTCAGTCTCCGCAGCAGCTGGCAGGTGCCCACGTGTTGCTGTGCCAGCACCGAGGGATGGGGAGATGGGGAGGGGATGCTCCAGCTAGAAAGAAACAGAAAACACAGATAGACACAACTGAGGCCAAGCTTTGAAAGACAAACCATAAAGGCTACAGGCTGATGTCTCGGCCAGGAGGCACAGAAAAGTATGAAAGGAAGAAGCAATTAGGAGTATTTGTCATAAGAAGCATTAGGGAAGAGAACAACTTTGACAACTTAACCTGTGGCATGTAGGCAACTTGCAGCTTGCTGTCAATGAAGCTGAGGTGCAAGAGGCATCATTTTACAAAAACTCCAACTTTTTCCTAGTTCACTCAAGGCCCCATTTAAGTTACTGAGAATACAGAACCTCTGCACTCTGCAGTGCAGCACCTCCTCTCCTTCATGCTTACTTTCTGTTGGGTGAAAATACTCCAGGTTCTCACCTCGAGGAGGAGAGACTGAGCACAAAGCAGGAGCCCTCCAGCAGCACACAGTGAGCACTGCCCTCCACACACCACAGCCACAGGGAAGCAGCAGGACCAAGGAGCCTGCGCTGCAATCCGACCTCGGACACAGATAGATATAAATACAAACATAAACATAAACACTGTTCTTCTCTCAACAGATTAAGTCAAACTCTAAGGCTGGAAAAGAGGTAAGAGTATGCAATATTCTTTCCCCTGATTAGCAAAGGAACCTGTGCCTCTCATCAGTGGCATCCAGACCTCCTCTTCTTTCCCCTGCAGATCAACCCTGCTGGTCATCCCTGTTCTCCTTGGCAGGAGACTGTCAGGGCATTTCCCCAGTCTAATTTTGGGAATTTTGCCCCTGTATCCTTGCTGCCTTGAGAAGACACCTCAGCTCAGCAACCTTCCAGCTGCATTTCCTGGGATAAGGACTAAAGTTGCATGGGACAAGTCTGGGCTGGGGTGCTGAGGCACAGAGTCCCTTTGTGTCCATTAGCAGAGTTATGCAGGCTCCCAGCATCTCCCCTGATTATGGCCATGTGAATCTTGTACTCCCCAAAAAACAGTGCAAAAAGACCTAATTCCTCAAGTTGGTGTCTTAAAGAAGCCTAGAGTAGCACCCTCGTTTTGGCCTATGGAAACACCTGAGGCCACAGGAGATGGTCCCATCTCCCAAAGTCCTTGTTGGGCAAGGAGGTCCAACAACTGGAGAAAACAATTTTAACAAAATATTTAGTAGCATTTAGAAATTCAATTATTTAAGATTTGTTAGAAGGGTTTAGTCTTGGTAAAAAAAAAAAAAAAATCCCAAAAATATTGTTGAAAAGGTGTAAAATAAGATTAATAGTGAAGTAAGCGTGTGTGTGTGTGGGTATGAGTGTATAAGCATGCTAGAGAATTCTTTTATCTCATTGAAAGACATTTGATACTTATTAAAAGATTATTGCTTTAAGGCATATTTTGATTTTCTGCGTAAGACTGTGGAGAGTCTTGCTACTGAGATAATAACAAAGAAACCTTAAACATGAAAAAAAATACCCACATGAAAGATAATATGTTCCTTATTAGTAGTGGTATCATTTTCGGTGGGATTGCTTCTCTCCAAATATAACAGAAGTTTAAAAGTAAAAGCCCATTTCCAGTAAAAAGAGACACCACACAGTAGTTTTGAACTTTTTTTTTTGTATTCAAAACTGCTGGTGTGTGATACTTCATTAAGCAATTATCATGACTATTTACTTCAAAAATTTATTTACAGTTTCAAGATCTGTGCTAAAGAGAATACAATCAAACGTGTTGCATGTATCAAGACAGAGAGAGTTAGACAAATGTATTAGACATGCCCCGACAATGCTTTTAAAACTACACTTTTTTTCTGCTCCTAGATGAAAGCATTTTGGGGAGTCTAAAAGCAATCATGTGTAATTTTAGAATCATCGAAACCTTTCAGAAACTTGAATATATATTTCATGTATTTTTTTACAATATATATATATATAGTTTTTTTAAATGTGTGTTTTTACTTTGGTGTTTCTAGTCTCTCTTTACAGCACCTTTCTGCCCTCAGACCTTGCAGAAAGGTGGAAAGTTGAGCCCAGAGTGGTGGAAGAATATTTCAGTCAATGAGATGACACAGCTGCAAATATAAGCTCCTTGTAGCTGCAAAACTGTTAGTTTAGAGGAGTAATTTATTTTTTATTGAAGTTAATTAAAGTTCATTTGAATTGATCTAGGTGCAGAAGATGATAACCTTCTTCATGGGAAAGGAAAACAATTATGGCCCATAATGCTAAATAAACATCATGGAAGCAAAAGACATCCCTAAGTTTACAGACCCTTCCTAGTTTACAGTGTGCTGAAGTTTAAATACCACATTAATAACCTCCTGAGCAGAGAGGCATTTGAAATACATGCCTAATTAGTGAAATGGCACATAAAATTCATTTTTCTATGAAGGTGTGCAAATATTTTATTTACTTGGGAGCATTTACACATTAAGATTTAGACAGATATTTTCTGTGCTTTGACCTACACTTATCTAAACAACATCCATCTCTAGAATAACTGTGCTGCCTACATGAACATGTATATACTCATTTGTATGAACAGTGAAGAGTAACTGTGTGGAACACATTGAGAAGAAGAAGAAAAATACATAAATAAATAAATAAATAAATAAATATGTGATTTTTTCCTTTACAGAACAGAAAGGTTAAGGGATCACTGAGTGAGGCAAGATGTGCTTTGGCATTAGAGGAAAACTACAGATCAAGAGAATATTGTTTTTAACAGCAAAAGAAAACCTCTTTTACATTCAGTACTTCTTTTGTTTCATTCAGGACAGTAGGCATTAGAAAAGGGACACAGCCCCAGGAATGTAGCAACCCAAACCCCATTAAACATGCATGGGGAAGATTTCCAGCCTGCTGTGCAGGGAGTTACATGCCCAGGCTCTGTTAACAACAGTAATTGTGCATATAATTTCCTGTGCGTTGCTCTGAAAATTCACCCTACAGACTTTAGCTCCATGTCAAGTAACTCAGCAGCCATTTATTACAGTCTGAGGGTGGAAACCAGAACTTTGAAACTACAGAATGGCAGCCTTTGCTCCCCTCCCTTTCATTTTTTTCCACCTCCATCAACCGAAGGGAAGGTCCAAGGACCAGGTCCTCAGACAAAGCAGGAGGGCATCTCCAAAGGATGCAGCATATCCTGTGTGGTGATGGCTCCCTGTCCCTGGCCTGGGCTCTGCTGCTCTCACGATGGACCTTGTTGGGGTCAGCAGATGTTTGATTGTGCACAGACTCTTTGGACCCAGGTTTCACCTCTGGAAACCTTGCAGAGGCCTGTGCCTGGATGGGGTAGTGCAGGTGTGGGTGGCCCAAGGAGGAAAGGCACAGCTGCAGTGTGGCACAGAGTTAATACCCACCAGGGCTCAGAAAGTGGGAGAGGTGGCAGCTCCCACAGGGCAGGAACAAATAAACTCACCTGAAGTGATGGACTGGAGGTGCTTCAACAGAGGGTTTGAATCGGGCCATTAAATCACGAGTGCCTGACCCCAGAGAAGGGGATGGTTCTCAGTTCCTCACAGGGTTTCTGGATAGGGGAATTGCTAAGGAGTTACCAGGACAAAAGGTAAAAATGAAGCTCTGAGAGGAAAATTTGCAGTAGGAAACCCAGCTGACAGTGCCCTGACACCAGGGACTACCATGAGACATGCCAAGCATCCACAGCTGCCCTAAAAGCTCAGAGTTTTATGGGATCAGACCAAAGAACAACTTAAATAAAAACTTTCTGTCCTGGAAAAGCAGTAAAATACCAAGCTGCCTTCCTGGGCAGAGAAGCAATTAAAAGTTTGGCTCTATCTGCTCGCAGAAGAGTGAAAGCAGAAAGTAAAACGGAAGCTACATCTGATGACACTTCAGAATCAGGGCAAGCCATGAAGATAATTTGCTGCAGGATACCACTGGGCTCCAGAAGATCTTACAGTGAATTACGCTGAATAAGACCACCCCCCATCTGGTCCTCTGCGCTTGGATACTCATTAAAAAAGTATACAAACTAATCGTCCACAAGCACGTACACACTCCAGCACCCAAACCTGACTATGAAACAGGAATCCCACCTTCTCCACCATGCTCCTCACCAAACCACCCCCTCGGCCCTCAGCACCAGGAGGAAAAGACAAGAGGAAAAAGCAGAACAAAACCAAGATGTTCTTGGCACTGTGTGCCCACAAGGTTAGGCAGCCATGCACTAATGAATAACGTTCTCCAGGGAACAATCCCACATCAGTAGGTGGAACAGCTAATCTAATAGTTTTCTTCCATATCTAAATTCTATAAAGGTGTAACTTGCAGCAGGGAGCATGTGATCACTCTTTGAATAAGCAGTGGGAGGGGAAAGGATATGTTTAATGGCCAGAATTAGTTTCCTTACACTGGTTTCCTAAGCCATTGTGCAGAATATGCAGCCTAAGAGTAGTGTGAGACTTTTTTTTTTTTTTGATTTTGAAACGGGTACACATCAAATACACCCATCCCCCAGACACAAGAAAATTCTCGCCACATGCTTCTGTCCTCCAGACTTACACAGCATTTTATTGTATGGAACACATCAAAAGGGTTTGGTTCCCTTGTAAAAGTTTTACAGGAAAATCATTGAAGAGCAGTGTAACTTTTCTTTTTTTTTTTTAAATTCAAAACTAGAACCAATATTCTGGATTCCCACACTTTGGTGTGGACTCAGAGAAAGCTGTGCTTTTCTGTACTGTAGAGCAGAAATACAGACCCTGTATAATTAGAATTGCAGTCATGGCCTGTGGGATCTAGTGATTTGGACATATTTTATTTAACCAGCTTAGTAAAAGGTAATATTCAGCAGCTGTGATCTATAGCAGAATTACAATTTTCAGGGTCAAGGAGGGATTTTGATATTAGGAGGTTGGGCAGAATTGCTGTAAAATCTCATGAGCTGTCGTTAAAAATAAATGAGAAAATAGGTTATCCAAGAGTCATTGTAAGGGAAAAATCAATAGGCAGTGTCTATTCACTTGGGCTATCAAAATCCTTGAAATTTGAACAAAAGTTTCACGTTTAGTGTGCTGTAGGTTTTGAAATGTAAGTGGTGAATGCTCTGTGGGTACAAATTCATTGTGCTGTGCATTCAAACAAGGAGAAACCCTTGTGAAGTTCTGGAGTTCTCTATTAAGATAGCACGGTTCCTTCGTCACCAAGTCAGACACATAAAGCGTTCGCCAGCAAAACTTCAGAAGCAATTTTAGCTAACTGGTGACAAACTCTCTCTTGGAAATACTGCATTTCTCTATCTCACCTTGTTCCTCTGGGGTTCCCTCCCACGTCTGGCTCCCAGTGGATGCAGGGAGGGGCTGCAGCCCTGGAACTTGGTGCGAGAGCAAGCGCCCAGTGCGGAACTGCAACCGGCGGAGTTTGGGAGTGAGCGTTATTGATAATTCGGAGCAGTACACATAATTGATATGGAAAGGGAGTATCATCCTCATTCAGAAACAATTAACTTCCCCCTCCAACACAGCAGTTCAAAGAAGACTCAGCCTTTTAAATATGAATGAGCAGAATTTCAAAATACGCAACTATTAGCTATTACAATATACACATGGAGTAGTACTTATTTTTTCTTAAATATTCTTGTGGCTACCAAATTTAAGTGTGACATGGATGCAGATGTGCAGGAGCCTGAGTCATGCATGGATTCCAATCAGTTAGAAGTGGGGAGGGGAAAATGAGAGGTTCACACTGCTCTTGGATTGTATTATTTTATTTGAGCCTCAGCCTGATACAATCCAAAAGTCCAGTTAATTCTTGGATCAAAACAGACAGGTGAGACTTTACAGAACATACATGAATTAGCAGAAAACACTCATTGCAAATGGGCATCCCAAAAGAAAACCTTTGCCCAAAGCTCAACAACGCTCAGGAATTCAAGAGACTGTTCTGCTGCAGCCCAATGAAGATTTGTACATTGTTAATTTGATTGCAGAAGGTGCATGTTAAATAGAAAAGAACTGAGTTTGTCACTGTCATCTGAATCCATTCAGACAGTGCAACAAAGGTATATTTAACTAAAATATGAAACAGACTTGCTAACACCGCATTATTTTCTCAGGCTTACAAAGTTAAAAAAAAAATTAAACTGAATATAAATGACTTTGAGCATTTTTTATGACACCCACAGCCTAAGTGATCCAGATAATGTAATCTAACCATCATTAGAAACCATGAAATTACAATTCCTCCGGGATGGATATTTATCTCTCTGTTACATACAGAAAGGCGATTAATTAGTAGCTCTTTCAGTGTTTAACATTACTGTGTACGGAGGCTGATTAAAATCTAACTGTAGAACAGCTATGATAGCTAACACATAATCTGGGGAAAGTTTAGCTGGGGCACGAAGAGGCACCTTAAAAAGAAAACTTAAAAAAAATGTACTCTCAGAAGTAGGCAGCTTCAAAGCCAAAACACAGGCTTCCTTCTAATTTCTATTACACACAGCAATCATGACAATTACTGAGATTTCAAAAACCTCGATATTCAAAACAACTAAACCCACGTCAAATATTTTTCCAGAGTGGTACAATTCACAGAATACCCTTTTGTTTCTGAGGAAAGTGTACAGAACACAGCCAGGAAGGGAATCACACTGTCTTGAATGGCTTATTCTGAAGTTTACATGGGAGGGTTTGCCAGGGTGTATCTGTGCATGTCCTGTGTGGACAGGACAGCGTGCACACACTGTGTGGGCTAAATCCATATTTCCGGTGTAATTTCACTGGCTCGTGTGGAATGCACCAAAGATGTGTCAATGTGTGTGTGTGTGCAGAGAGTTTCCTCCAGGATCTCACAGGGGGCAAGGGGACATGGATAATTTCACTTTGGGAGGAATAAACAGAGGCAACTTTAGCAGGTTTGCTTCCCAGAGCAAGCATTTTATTCACAAACCTTCTGCGAATAAAAATACTGGAGGAATTTCACACCAGGGCAGCTGAAAAATCCCAATTCACTAGTTATTCTGAAAATAATTTCTTACTTTGGCATCACTGTACCTAGGTATGGGAACTAAGAGGTTTGGGCTGGTTGAGAAAAGGGAAGAAGCTTTAAAAGCAAATGTGAACAGCTCAGCAAAAACTCCAAGGTAACCATGGTTATATTTAATTTTTTGAAACTATCAGCTGAGACCACAAGTCAGTATTGGACATAGGTTGTATTTTAGTGAGGACACACAGGCAGAAATTGGAAGTACCTTTAAAATGTAAAGAAAGAACACTTTACCACAGTCCCCCAGTTCAGGTCCCAAATAACTGAGCCAGATTCCTAACACTCTCCATTGCATCAAGTATTGTGTAGATGCTGCTCTCTTCTGGCTGCCTACACAAATTTTAATATGCAAAATGTTAATAAAAAGTGAAATAAAAGGCTGAGGACAATCAAAGATGGCTTCAAAGTGCTGAGGGCAATGGAGGCACCTCTGAGGCCCTGCTGGGGAGAGGTGACCTATAACCAGTCACCTCCTAGTTCTGATCCTACACCACATGGGCCACAACCTCCTTCAGTATTTCTCTCCTCTCTTCCTGAAGACCTCACGTAGGATGACCCACATTCATATTTGGAGACAAGGGGAAGGCACACTCTTATTTTCCAGGAGACAAATAAGATGGAGATGGGCAACACTGTCTACTGTGGGCAAACCACACGGGGCAAGGGACACAGCTGTGATGCTTGTGGGGGTGTGCATTTGGCCATCTCACACCTCATGACAAGCTGAGTATCAACAGCTCAGTTTTGTATTCTTAGAAAAAACAAGGACAACTGAAACCCAGTGAGAAGGTTTAAAAAAACAAACAAACAAAAAACCCATGAAGAAACTTCCAAACTCTCAAGTGACCCTTGCATCAGGACAAGGATCTTTGAGCCTACCCAGCACAACCAAGCTGCCAAACAAAATGTATCAGGGGTCACACCACCCCTTCAGAGACAGCAGAGGAGGAACAAGATTCCTTTGAATAGGTTGGAGGTAGGAGATAAGAAGTCACCATGGCATCCCATTGCTCCACTGTGGGACACAACAGGGTGGGACACTACTGGGGTCCAAGATGACCCCAAGATGATTGACTTCTTTCTACCCTCTATTTCCACACTATAGATGTGTTCCTAGCAGGCACTTCTGACCACCCTCTCTGCAGATTTCCTCAAGCAGATCTACTGGGTCAGTCCTGTGCTTCAGACGAGATGCCACATCCTGTTCCATCCATCTCATGTGCCCATGTGGTAACACCATGTAGCCACTGCCTGCTCTGAGGGCAGGTGACCCCTGTGGGTACTGCGAGCTCAGACCGCCCAGCAGTACCCAAGTCACCACTCCAAGCTGCAGCACAGCTCAGGCATGGCATGCAAGCCAAAACATCTCATCCTGGAGACAGAGGAAATAACCAACACTGATCTAACCCCGCACTAATTCATTGTCCTCCTTAAGGTTCTTAAAAGACAAAATTAATCTCCTACTCAAGTGATACCTGGCGATGTCCCTGGAGCTGTGCTGACCACGCAGCCAGGACACACAGCTGGGGCTGCAGCCTTATGAAGGTGAGAAGAGCTGTCCCTTTGACAGACCAGCTGCTTTGGGTGGCTGGGGATGGGCACTCTGCCACGTGTTTGTGTGGCACTGGTTTGCTCCTGCCGCGGGAAGGAGAGGAAGTGCAGTCCTCACGGCATCGGCAGGACTCGCAGGGATATCTGTTACAATTCATTAAGTACTGCTCTAAGAAGTTACAATAATAACATTTCAACAGAGTTTCCAGAGGGAGTCTCAGAAACTACAGGAAAAGCTGACAAGTTTCAATCCATTTATCAAAGCACTCCAAGACAGATGAAACAGCAGAGCTGCTTAGTGAGGAATGTCTCTCTTTCTGGGTGTCCAGAGCATTTCAGTAAATAAAAAGCTCTTTAAAAATAAGTCAATACAATGGAATCCCTTTTGCCTTTTGCCAGCGCTTGTATTACACTCACACCCAAATGACCCTCCTACCTATAATACTGCAGCATCCACACACACATCAAATGGGTGCTTTTCACTTACATAATACATTTAATCCAGGGATTACAGAGCACATTATATATTAAACATTACAGCACCTCGTGAGGTAGGTTAGCATTAATGAAGTTGTGGTGGATAAACTGAGGCACAGGCCAGCTTTATTACTGGCCTGTGGTCCACAGGCAATCAGCGGAAAAGTCATTAAGACACTGTTCAAACAGCAGACACACATATGCACCTACTCGTATGGGTAAAATAGACTGATCCACACGTTCCAAAGCAACTTCAGATGCTCATCTGAAGACACTCAGGTCTTGATTTTCTAAGGGCAGCAGAACAAAAGGCAAATAGGAAAAGACAAAAGGAACAGAAAGCAAATATTTGCTGTTAGAAATATTCTTTTTGTACGCCTAACTGCGTACACAAAACAAGAGGCATCCAAAACTGAAGGACACTTCAGATGCTGGTCTCCAATAATCTGATTTTCTGAGCAAAGATTTTTCTAGACCTGCAGCACGGGTTTTGTTAGGTTTTTGTTCAATAACATTGGTTTATATTTAGCTTTCGTACAGCAGAGAAAAAAAAAATCTTTGGTTAAGGTCTTTGAGCCAAGCATCTAGGATGAAATTTTCAAAAGCACTCAACAGTGGCTTTTGAAACTAGAATTAGGCTAGTTGCTGAGACAAGCTTTGAAAGCCACCCCCTACCTCCTTTAGCATTTTAACTGAGAGCTGCTTTCCTCGGTGATGGTACTGTTCCCTGTTTCAGTCTCCCCATCTCAAGGCCTTCCCAGTATTGCTGAGGCAGGTTGGATTTCACGCCAGGAAAGCAGGCAGGAGACAGGCAAGACGGGAGCCTGTGGTCATGACCTCCCCAGCAGGTCTGCTGCCCCAGAGTGGTGTAGCTGGACACGGGGATGCTCCCTGGGTGGCTCCCACTTTCCAGCCAGCCTTTGTTCTCTTTGTGGGAGCCCTGGCTAATTGAGGTGTACACCCTTCGCCTGATGGGTAGGTGAGGCTATAATTACCTTGGCTATAATAAGGTCTGATTCTTCCCTGCTCTTCACCTCCTTGGCTGGCCAGGAATACTTGTCTAAAGTGGGTGCAAAATGCTACCAGATCAGAAAGATGACATTTTACATCAATGGAAATGACCAGGTATAAGGAACAAAGGCCTACATAACAATGCTCTCAACTCTGTTGTCCTTTAATTAAGTAGTTCCTCCAGCAATGACACTAATGAGGCCTTGTTTCCTCAGGGTTGGATTCTCTAGTATCTAAATGGGATGTGAGCTTTTCCTGGGGAGAGAGGCATTTATAATTTCTCCCTCCCAGGTAGTGTCCAATTTGGGTGGATGTCATGCTGCAGCCTCTCTTGGTGAAGACACCAGTGGGACATCTCTCCTCTTGGCTGCTCATTTTCCTGAAACCAAAAGAAATTTTTGAGAGCTTGTTCTTCTAGTACATTTGGCTAAATTTGGTCAAAGGCTCCAACT
>VZTN01003885.1:335037-436973 GCA_013400515.1 Erpornis zantholeuca
TTACCAGGTCTTAGCTGTGGCATCAGTACCACATCCTTTTAACTGAGTTGTTTCTATGTAGAGAAAACAATGACACATTTAGGGCCAAAATCAGCTCCCCAAATCAGCTCCCAGGGACAGCACAGCAAGTTGGGAGAGTCCACAGGGATGCCAAAACCCCAAAAGTGCTAAGGCACACATGAAAATTCAGTGCTCTGCTCCTGCCTAATGTGGGGGGGGATTTAAAAGTCACCAGATTTTTGTTCCTTTGAACATCTTTCGGAAACATTTTATGGCTTAAGTTCAAGGGCTTAGAATTCCTCTCCATTTGCCATATTTATAAGGGATTGCAAATAATGAATTTAAAAGTTATTATGAAAATATGAACTTTATCACATCACAAGTGATAGACCTTTGTTGGAGGTATAAGCTTAATTATAAGCCAAATGACCTCAACCTGTCAGGACAAACACAGCCAATAGGAAAAGAGACACAGCTCATTTACACACAGGTAGATGAAACTATGATATATTATATCAGCTAAAAGCATATATAAATTAACATTTTTACAGTTTCTGTTTAAAAAGAGGAATATCACATCAGAATTTAACACACTCAAAACATTCCAACATGCAGTCTCAACACACTCAGGCCGGTTTTAAAAATCTAGGTAATTGTTTAATGCACTATAATCACACATTTGTTGCTGAACTACTTAGGATCTCTTTTCTATCAGCAACAAATAGATAAGTATCTTTATACATTTTCATTAAGGGCCTAGTGTGTAATGCTTATCAGTACATATATCAACACAGGAAGATTTAAAAGAGATTCAACAGATGGGCTGTAGCCACAACTACATTTTAGGTAAGTGATGCATTTTCATGATCCTGATGAAAGTGGAATTGCTTTGAATAAGCAGAAAAGAAAGCCTAATTTCAAACAAAAAATCGTTAAATTGAGTTTTGGATTCATATCATATATTAAACCAGGAGCAACTAAGGTTGCTCTCTTTTAAATACTAGCTACTGTTCTTAACCAGGTTACATCTATTACAGTAATGCATGATCGGGAGTTAGTCACAGGAGACAGGTTCACTTTCTACATCATTTGGTCTCTGCTTTACTTATATTCTATATCACAGAAGGTCAGGTACTGCTTGATATTCATACACCCTGCACAGCACAAGAAAAGTGCAAAGACCCCTCTTCCCTCACTAAACTCTGGCAACTTGCAGGCTAACTGCCTGTGGGTGAATTCGACACACATTAAGTCATTTTACACCAGAATAAGCCCTCACTCCAACAAATATTAAGATCCTGAAAACACTCAGATAAAGACAAATATGTAAGAAAAAAAATAGCCCCACATGCCATCAACTATGCCATCAATAATACAAAATATTTTACACCACTTGCACCTGAGTTGAAGAGTGGAAAAGAGAGGGAGACTCTGTCAGTGCAAGAGAATGATTCATGTGACCACTTTGTCTTAATTACTCAGAACAAGCAGTTTGTTGCTGTTTAGTGAAGAACAAAGATATCAGCGTCCCCTGACAGAAAAAAAAATAGCCATCATGGTGGTGAAGATGATGATGACTGCCAGAACAACGATCAAAATCCGGTTTTGGATGATCCTGGAAAAAAGCAGAAGAGACAAAAAAACCCACAGTGAATAAAACAAAATAAATCAAAAGAGCAGAATATATTAAAAAAATTATAAAATTAGGTGCACAAATTCAGTATTCCCTCGACCATTCTGTGAATCCTGATTGTTCTTTACTTCTCCCAATTTCAAGTGCTTTCAACCATTTCTTTATTTAGCTATTAAATCCAACTTTTTTATTCAAGAAAGAAGTAGACTTCTCCAAATTATGCATACATTTATATACGTATTTGAATAAATTAAATAAATTATGTTCCAATTTATTAACCTTCTAAGAACAAATGAAAAAAAATAGTGTTCAGTCAATGCAATCCAAGCAGGGTGGTCTGTAATAGTAAATATCACTATATTTTTTAAAACCAGTCTGAAATCTTCACGGTGTTTTTAAACTGAAAAGAAACAATTTATTAATTTTCAAGGGATTTTACTATTAAGGAACAAGATTTCAAGGAAACACATGTCAATGAGATACTCACTTGTACTAAAATACCAAGGGAAAAGTACAAAAGATAGTTTTGAAGAAAAGGATGATATAAAGAAGCAAGTGTCAAACTGTGAAGCTTATGTTGTAAAAGCATCTCCTGTCTCTGTAGCATACCTTTACTTATGGTAATAGGCAAATGTTACATTTCTATGTAGTATGAAAAAAATGGAGATTAGTGAAAATAAAAAGATGCCAGAAGTAGAAAGTCCTAATATTTTTTCAATCATTTGCTGGGAGAAATCCCTGCTTCTAAAATCAGTCATCACATCACTTCAGATTTTTCCTAAAATTAATAGGTCAATTAAAATTAATAAATCAAGAAACAGCAGAATTTGAGGCATTTTATGAGAGGATTTTGGATTGCAAGAATTCAGAATTTGCTATTCTGTTCTCACAGAGAAGGAAGAATATTTTTACAGGCTCTTCACAAACAGGGACTTTTGCAAAACATACTTGTACAAGAAGCTTATCATCAGAACTGGAGAGGTACAGCAAAAAAATCCCAACAACCAAATACAACAAAAGCACCCCAAGTTACATTTTTTTTTCTCATGCTTCTGCAAAACAAAACAAAACAAAGTCTTCAAGAACCAAACAATGGTAAGAAGAGGTAAAACTGTGTTTTGTGAAACATCAAACCAACTACAACTTGAAGACAGAGAGTGTAATGTGTTAAAACGAGCATATTTCATGCAGCGAAAGAGAGAACAAACTCCAGAGAGCAGAGGGGAGTTTTCCTTGGTAAATGTTTTTCATTTGGATGCGGGTGGATATACATATAAATTATATTGGAAAGTGTAAAGAAAAATGCAGTTTTAACCAACTCCAGCTCTCTCCTTGCTTACCCCCCACCTAAAGGAAAAGCAGTAAATGGATGGATGAAAACTGTCACATCAGACAGACACCCTCCCCTGTGACACTCTAAAAGGACTAGCTCTCTATCCTCCTGACAGGTTACAAAATGATCACATTTGCTGACACGTCTTCCGCAAAACTGCTTTAGTGTTTGTGTCCACTTTTCCAGCAGGAGATGAATGGGCTGCTTTGTCCTCATTTATCACTTAAAGCTGAACTAAGATCTGTCTCGTTTATTTTTCCCTTCCTCACTAGAAAGGCTCAACCACAGCATTAATTCTTTCGCGATGACAGCTAATTCAAACTTAACAGGCAATATTTACTCTGCCAAAAGGATGAGGAGGAGGGAGGGATGTTTCTCACTCTTTTTTTCCCCTAAAAAAAAAAGTGTAGCAGGCTAACAAAATAAAGCTAATTAAGGGCTTTTGGTTCTTGTTGGTTTGCACTTCAATTTAACACCTGAACTTACAAGCTTCTCTTTTGTGGTGGGGTGTGACATTCTCTGCCAAACACCTGATAACAAACAATTTGCCCAGGCAAATGCATGAAAACCAGAATATATATTTACTCACTCGCCCTCATCACTCCTGAAAAGACACTCAGCAAAATTGAAACTCAGCAGTGAAATAGATTAAAAGCATGAAAACTCTTAAAACATTCAGCCTTAAGTAATACACAGTGCAGCTGGCTTGACAACCATTTTATTTGTGGGATGTGGGCCCCAAGGCATCCATAATGCTAATTTACAAAGGATTAACTGTGAGTGAAACTCGATTAATCTAACACATAGTTAGGCAAAGGCATACATAACATACTGAGTGTTTAAATCAACTCCTCCTATCTCTGGCCCACTGAAAAAAATTATTGCGTCACCTGAGACACAAAATTAAAGAAAAAAAAAAAAGAAGCATCAAATCCCCCAAATGCTTTATTTCTAATATCCTGTCACTACACATCTGATTGCAAGATAATTTAATCAGTGTCCATGTCTCTAAAATCCTTTTCAAGAAAACACTGAGTGAGGCATGCCACCACCTGTATCTACTAATTGAAGGTTCACTTACGGTGTGAATCTAGGAAATACATATCAAAGTTCAATTTCGAGGAATCTGAATTAGTCTGCACAGTGCAGCAAAAGAATATCATATTAAAAGGAACAAATTAATCATGAAATAGGATGGATGTTATCAACAGATTCCTACACTGAAGCATTATACACTTTTAATATTCAAGCCCACAGTTAAAGATTAATTTTATATCTTTAAAAAACGAATAACATTGAGTTTTACTGTTTTCCTTTCAAGTGAGCAAGTAAAATTAAACTAACTGCATACTGGCCAAAGGATGGGGTTGGGAGGAGAATGACAGAGCTGTTTGGCAGCAGCAGGACAGTCCCAAGGAGGACTCAGTGGTGCCTGTTGAAATCCGAGTCTGGGAGCTGCTGCTAAGACAGAGGACAGAAGTTCTGGGTGTCAGCACATTTCAGATCTCAGAGTCAACAGGCAAGGACGACCCTTTAGAGCAAAGAAAAAATGAACAGGAAAGGGGGTTTTGAGTGATCCAAGACAGTCAAGCCAGCTCACAGTTGTAGAACAATGGTTGGCATTGGCAGGACCCATCTGTAGGGAAGCCTATAGTACTGTCACAGCCAGACACTGCCAGTGGGTATTGCTCTAGGCAAAGCATCAAGGAATTTAAGTGGGGGAGGGAGTGATAATACCAAAGGAGAAGAAAATGGGGCCTAACACTCGCTACAAAAAAATCCCAAAGGCTAACATGCTCACAAGAAGCAGATGACAGTCTTTTATCTCTATTACACCTTAAATTCAACAAAATCTGGTGAATGAGGAAGCCCCGATTTTTTTTTGAAAATGCAAAGCATGTTTACAGGGTAAATAATTTAGGAAAGAATATATACTTGAAAGAAGACACCCATTGAAACATCCATGGCTAAAATGCCTGAAGGCAAAAACTTGTGCATTTGCATGCTGCATTTTATTAAGTTAGCACACTGTAGCTTTAAAAGAATGCATGGCCAAATTAAGAGGAATGTGTGACTGAAACATCAAGGATTCCTCAAGTTTACATTATGAATCACAGTGCTGTTGATACGAGATGAATTAACCATTTAGTTGATGTAGCTCAGGCACTGAATTCACACCAAGTTCTGCTGGAGCCCTGTGCAGGAGCTCGTTAACAGCCAATGTCTACTGTTCCTTTCATACTCGAGGCTCTAGGAGCACAAGGGCTCATTCTACTTTGAGTTAGAAGAGACGAAAAATCTGTGCTTTTAAACCAAGCTCCATCTAGTTTATTATGGACAGCAGCCCGAAATATTTGGGTGCAAAACCACACAGAAACCGTAAGTGAAGCAGATGCAAGGGTAATGTTAACTGAGGCACTGGAAGAGCACTCTGGTCTAATAACACAGAAAGCACATCCCTCTCCTCTCGAGTTTCCCTCTGCTCCACCTTTCCAGATGCCTGACCCTTTATCCTGGCTTCTGGTCACAGTGCCTAATCTCTGACCACTGCTGGGCTGGAGGGTGCCTCCAGCCAGTGCCAAATTCATGACACTGTCCACTTTTGAGGATCACCTCCTTGGTGCACAGGTCAACTACTGCTCTGCAGAACAGGTCCCACATCTGCTACTGAACACTGATGTTTGTGGCAAATCTGTTCCCCTCACTCCTGCCCTGGCAGAAACTGTGCTGCCTTTCCACATTTCCAACCCCCAAAGGATTCGCTCCTGTCCGTAGCTTCACACACACATACACACAATGGTCTAACTCTGTTTGTGCCATGTTTAGATCTGCTCTGTATAAACACAAAGCAGTTCCCGAATAAGCTTTTGCAAACCTTACATTAAGGATGCCAACCGTGTTTAAACCTTTTTATAAAACTGCATTCATTAGCAGGGGAGTGCACGACATCTATATGGGTTCAGCCTGATGTCTTGCACATGTCTTAGTGCCTGATTGACCAGCATTGAATAATGATGCCTTGCCATTAAGCACTGATGGTACAATAACAATTGTCATGAAAATTAGCAATCACGGTAACATATTAACAAAATGCAGGATATAAACGAAACAGTGGCATAAAGAGTTTTGTGTCCTTAACTTGAAGACTACAAATAAAATACTGCAAAAAAATTTCTTACACAAGCTCAACTCTGACACTGATAAAAATAATAAAAAAACCCCAAACAAATGGCTTGGGGGATCAGTTAGCACACATTCATTACAACACAGAGCTTTATTCTTAAAGGAGGCATCTTGAAAAATAGTGTCCTCAAGAACACAGACTGATTGATGATGGAGCACTGTCCAACAGTGTTTCACTGTAATATGTGTTTATGATTTTACTAGAAGGATTCTTACCAGCTTACTGGACATAAAGGCTTGTTCTCTGTACACAAGATCACATTTTAAATGATCTCTGTGAATACTCGGCTATTGCACTTTTTGTGCCCTTTTATTTCTGATTGGCGGGTTTTGCTCACATGAAAGAAAATAGGTGCATGCAAATCAGTGGCAAGTGATTTTTAAGCGTCCAATATTCAAGTGCAAATCAGCAGATTCAAATGAACACAAAGTGTAGGTCTAGTCACATAGGCAAAAAACTAATACCAGGCAAAACTAAATGGGAATTTAAAGTAATATAGCTACACTCACATACCTTCTGGACAGACACAATTATTACTATATATAAGGACATCCTTGTTACGATGAGTTTTCAAATAGAACACTGAACCCCACACAGGGGAATAAAATGTTATGATTTGTAAAGCAAAGCCTTAGATACATAATGATAAATCCCAAGTTCAGGGTATCTGGGGGCTGTTCAATCATTCCCATTTTCAGGTTTAAGAATGCTTTCTTAAATAAAAGCAACTGAAAAGAATGAGACAAGCTGTGGCAAAAACATAAAGACATGGCAACCCACTGTAATAAAAGAGTAAGAGAACCCTGCCTAGCAGAATTACAGCTGGCTGGAAGTATCTGACTTGAGACATTTTTCATCATTAACGACTGAAATTAGCAAACAGAAATACCAGTGAAAAAAAAATCTGCACAACTTGCATATGACTCCTTGGCCCTCTTCTAGCTGACCCTGGAAAAACTGAGGAAATTTGGAAAACACTCAAGTTTTTTTCCCTCTTCCCAACCACAAACTCTGAAAATAAGTCCAAGTCTTTACGTTCTCAAGCCAGTAGATCTAATTACATTGTAATTGACATTGTATATTTAGAGTTGAAAAGGCTTTGGGGGTGGTGCAGAGGGGACTCCCCTTGGCTTACTGGGGACAAAAAGGCCACAGTTCCTTTGGTCCACCTCCAGCCTGCAGACCGCTCCCAGCAGAAGCCTCTTTCGTGTTCTCTGAATTCCTTCCCAAAGGTGCCTCTTTGTAAGACCTTGGGAAAATCCATTAAAAATTCCCAAAATCTGAGCAGATAATGAAATGAAACCCTCAAAAAGGGGGGCTGGAGAATAAGAAAGGATGGCCTTTTTCTAGCTGATTTTCTAGCAGGGTTTACTGAAAGAGCCAGGCCATAGAAGGCACCTAAGATTTTGTTGGTAGGGCTGAGGAATTGTGCAGAGCTATGTCCTCTAGCTTTAAAGTTCAAGTCTTAAGGAACTACTTAAGGCTGTCTACTTGTAATAACATGGATACCAATCTCTAGTTATAATATTACACTCAAACCACATCAATGTGTTTCCACCTGGGCCCTGAATGAAAGACTGAGTCATGTAATAACAGGTGCAGGGAAGTAGTCACACTATCCCACTTTAAACATCTAAATTATATCTAGCTAATCTCCCTCAGATCCCTGTATATATAAGCTCCAGCCCTGCTCTGAACTGCCCTTGCTTTCTCCTGGCCATATATGCACCCCAGGAGCGCTGGTCAGCTAGGTTAGGTGCCTGCAGCATAGGAATGAATACCCTTAAAAGCTTCAACATGAGGTCCCAAGCAAGAAAGCTTGCTGGGTCTAAAGGCAAAGTCATCTAGAAAAGCGTTAGTGTATTGTAAAGTGTGTGTAATCTCCCATTTATCAGAAATATTGCAGAGATGAAACTCAGCAGTGAAGCAGAAGATGCTAATCAATAATTAGCCAGTAAAGACCTTGATCCATCATCTCCTTTTAATGGATCCTATATTTGCACATTAATTTTTGACCCGAGGCAAATATACTTTTCCTTTGACAATTTTTCTGGAGGAGTAAAAGATAGAAAAGATATCCCACTCGGCTGAATGCCTCCTGAAACACACTGGCCTTCCTTGACTCAACTATGTTTTTACCTTGCTGTGTCATCTTCTGACAATCTTGCCATGAAGATTAAAACTTAGAATTATTTTCCTTATATCTGATAGCTAAAATACTTGTGGAGAGATTTAATTAAAATAGAAATCTTGCAACACATTCCAAATGAACAGCATTGGAGTATGGCGTTATTTGGTAGCCATCAGGGTTATCATGGCTTGCATGAGGCTTCTCTCAAGGAGCTGGCAGTCCCAGGAAGCGAAAATTGTACCCAGGTGATCAGTGGAGTGTGTGGGGAGTGAGAAGGCACTGACTGGCCAAGGAAGGAGAGAGATCTACAGGAACGATTGGAAATCAAACATGTGAGAACAGGTCCTGAACGAGGACCTCATGGATGTGGGGCTAAAGGTAAAAACACAAAATGGAAGGGTGTGGAAAATCTTGTGCTAGCTGGATTTGATTCACTGCTAATTTTTAAAACACATGGGAAGGCATTTCTGAAGGACAAAAAGTATCCTTCTGCTGCTGAGAGGCCCTGACATAGAACTTATCTCTAAACAGGTTTGATGCAACATCAGTTTTCTTCCATCTCCAAGTCCACTCCTTCCACAGAGGGAATCAATTAGGTTACAAACATCACTAGGAGGCACAGTGGGGCTTCTGGGGCCACAGAAACTCACCAACCAAAACAGGAGAGGGATTAACTCATTTCATGCAGAGCACAGGCAACACCAGATCCCTTCGGCAAGCCTAAATGACAATCACGTGCACAGTTTCAACTGCAAGTGGAAGGAGTCAAGGTTGTCTTAATCTCCCACCAGCCTTTCTCAGGGTACTGAAGTATCAAGAAGAACAAATCACACATTTAGTCACCTGAGCATGACTAAGAACCATAGGCCTTAGCAAACATTACGAGAGCTTTAGCAAGAGCTCTGAGGGAGGGTGGATAGCCCAGCTGTCGGTGCAGTGGCATTCTTCAGCACGTTGGGTACATGAAACCTGGTCCCCAAACAGTTAATAGGAAAAAAAGAAGCCCCAACCCCCTCGTCAGCACTCAAAGCTAAAGCAATTATTTCTCCAGCAGAAGAAATGTATGCAAGCTATAAAATGACAAGAACGTACATGATCTCATATTGGCTTTTATGATAAATATAGTTAAATTTACATTCTGCGCAATTTAAAGAAAACAAAAATGTCAAAAGTCTGCATCTTATCAACTTCCGTAATCATTAGAAACTACTAAAAGATATATCTTAAACAGATGAAAGGAAGTAACGTCTTTCACCCTGCCTCAATTTAATTAATGACTAATCTACAGCTTTTAGGTGTGACAAAGCTGGAGACTGGACACACACACTCTTCTTGCATGATTTTCTTCCTATTACACCATATTTGACTGGGCATCTTTTTGTATGGCGAGTTTCCTACAATTGTCTTAACAATGTTGACCTCTTTTGTAAAAACCTGAAGGCATCCGCAGCAATTGTTCCTGAAGATGTGCTATCCAAAATGTTACCATTTCATGGCACTTCTTGAATGATAGAATAGAATTTTTTTTGGTATATATTCATTTTTTTTTTTTCAAATGCTATAAAAGAAAGGAAAACAATCATGGCTAAGGCCATTTGTGAGATGGCATTAAAAGAGCCTACTCTGAGACAGATAAAAATAATGAGAATCTTTCTGTCAAGAAGGATTTAGAAAATATCACTAGCATTATTAAAATTTAATTTTTTACTGTGCTTTTTGGTTCCCCCTTTTCCAGTGATAATGAGCAGGACTGCACACCTCCACAATGCTAGTACTTGTTTTGAGCAATAAATTCAGCCTTCCAGTCTGAAGACATTTCAGACAACAATTTTGACTGCTATAGGCTTATTTTTCAACCTTTTCTGTGCTTTGAGTCTTCCTATAAAAACCAGTTCATAAGCTAATTTTCCACAAGGCCAGTGGAACAAATAAAAATCAATTTTTGCCCAACCGGTTCAGAGAAAACCTGGGAACAGTGAAGACAGAACAGTGAAAAATAAAAAGTATCGATGTATTCACAAATGGTTTACCTGATAGAGAACTATCAAATTAGTTGTCAGGAGATACTTGCCACTATGAAAGTATTTTCTTTTCAGCATGTTACAGTATTTCTATTAGGGGAGCAGAGAAGCCTCTACTTTGTCATGACCTCAGACACCTCAGTTTAGCAACCATGTCAAGCCTCCAAATATGCAGTAAAACCACAGGGCACGAAGTCACGGTGCAAGAGCCCTTGCAGGTCTTGCAACCAGAGGGACCTGCAAGCCCAACTGGCTTAGGGTGGGTCTAAGTCTTCATGATCTCCTGGAAGGCACAAAGATTCCTGTCTCAGTGAAGGCAGGGAGACATTCATGACCTCAGGCCAACCTTGTCAAGAGGAATTTGGTCCATCAAGAGAGGAAAAAAATTGTAAAAAACACTGCTCAAACTTCCCTCCTCTGTTAAAACCCCAAGTGTTCAGGAGCACACTGAAGACTAAGCAGTTTAATCTCTTGGACAGCAGAACACAAATTTCTCCAAAGATGGGAATCCCATTCGTAGACTTCAAAACTTTCAGAATCCCAAGGACAACTCAGTGCACAAGCTTTAATATCATGGCCCAATCCATTTCATCATCTTCTCCACTAATTGGGCAAGGGCTCCCAAAACTGCCATACTGAGAAGGGATGGGATAGGAGCTCACTCCTGTCTGTCTGCAGCCAGAAAAAAAATGTCTGGAAAACTGACTGAAGAACACAATCTGCTTTTTAATACAAATTAACCATCATTGCCGTGGAAATAAAAGGAATTTATAATTTACAAGCTTAAATATTAAGGAAGCTATTTTTAAGTAGCTATTATCTTCACTCTGGTATGTAGCATTTTATATACTCCTTTATTTTTATGAGTTGGCATTAGAATGTGACTCATTTTAACAGAAAAAAATAGGAATAAGTACATTACTCTGAAATAAAGCTGCATATTACCTATTTAAAATATTGTAACACACCATGGAGACATCATTTCTAGGGCCAAACAAAACATTACTCAATGAAGAAATGGCATGAAATATAAAATATTCAGCAGAGGAAGGGTATTTGGAGCTAAGCAATTTCATTGCCAATAAACAGCCTCATAATAAATCGTGAGCATGTAGCAAAAAAAGTATACCTGTTCTTCACTATTTGAGTTGTAACACCTCAGTGTGGGAAACTAATAAAGATACTACTCTTCCACTAAGCACACGTAGGGAAAAACTAAAACCACCACACATTTTGATTCTGAATCTCTTACAACTGATGCAAATTTGCTTATGATATCTGCCTGATTTAGAGCTAATCTTCTGTAAATTGACTCCTAATGCTGTCTGAAATAATCCTCTTAATGCTGGTCTGTCTTGAGTACTTTATATCAAACACCATGAAATACACAAGCATGCACAAGGCATACAGCATCTGTGGGGCTGCTGGCTGCTCAAGAGTATTTGCTGTGCCATGAAGGCACAAGCACGGAGCAGAGCTGTGGGGCCCCGGGGCAGCTTGGGGACAGCTCTGGTTGTCCCCTCGGAAGGGGACAGAAAGTCAGGGCTGTATCCCACTGCCTCCTGGCCACCAGAGAGAAGAGGAGGCCCTTTGTCTCCCGAAAAAATGGTGCAGGGAGGTACAGCTCCATGCTCCAGAACTCCCACCTCCAGTAGCACATGATAATGAGGAAAAGTAAACCGCTCAGGCTTTGAGATTTCCGAGCAACGAGATCTGTGTTAAACAGCACTAATTATCAGCTGGAAGCCTAATCTGATAACGGGTTTGAAAAGACAGAGACAGAACATTTTGTTTCTTCAGTGGAGGAAAATATTTTTAAGGGTGTTGCTTCAGCATTGGCCAGCTTAATTATTATTGTCAGTGTGCTAACTCTGTATTCAAAAATACATTTTTTTCTGCTAGATCCACTGGAATTCTATCCCCCAACGTTAATTTAACGATAGAACCAAAAACCTAACTGATATTGGTGAGCAATGCAATACTAACACATTATTTTTGTGGGTTTTGAAACATAAATGGCAGACACAACTTTGACTGAATGGACTTCTTTATGTAACAGCCAGTTTATTGGCCCAGACTCCTACATATAACAAACACAATTGCAAAAGCAATGCGTTTTTAACTGAAAAATTAATGCATTTTTACTATGAAAGTTACTCAAATAACAAGTAACAGGTAAAGAGCTTTTAAAACAATTTTAATATATGGAATGTTGTTTAGAAATTATATTCTCACCATAGAAAATACTTATAGGAGGCTATTAAAAGAAAAAAAAAATCTATTGTTTAAATCATACTTTATAGGAATTTGCTTTTTTAATATATTAAAGAACAGATAAAGCACAATGATCAGTGAGCTGTATGTGTCCAACAGCCCTTCAAGAGACTTGTGGAAATGTATAAAACAAGCAGTGATACAATTCTTTGCCAAACAGTGTCATAAATTTTTTATTTGGCAGCTAACATTCTCACTAGCTTTCTTGGCAGCAACTGGGACCTTTAGCAAGAAAGGTGCAGGAGAAAAATACCTTGTTTAGAGATGTTTTCAACACTTTCTGGGATTTTTCAGAACTTCTGCCTGCAGCATATTTTACAACCACAGTCTCCAGTCACCTGATGAGTGGGTGGTGGTTTTAAACTTTTTTATTTTTTTTTAATACAGACAGCCTACTACTTCCCTCTGGCCTTCAGCCTAGGATGTGAGTGTGTGGAGTGGGGCTGTATGTTCCACAGAGATACAAGTGGTTGCTCCTCTCTGTCTAGACAAAAAATATTGAAAATAATATCAGAATGCACCTTTCATTGCTCCTGATACTATCTGTATCTTATTCCTGGGTGACGGAGATAAATGAAAGTCAAACATATGCTGATTACTTTTGTATTTTTCTCGGGAGATCTCTGCAGAAGAGTTGGTCACAGGTGCAGCTGCCCTGGCCAGCCAGTGGGCTGCTGAGAAACAGAATTGGGAAATAGATTTCTCTGCCCAGGTCCAGAGGTTTTTTGTTTGTTCATTTTCCTTTAATATACTGAACTGCATATCTGATGCGCTCCCTTCCTCCACGAGCCCGGATGTGCTGATATATGTATCTTACCAACTCACTTATGGAAAAGATGTTCTATATTTTGGTATTTCAGGATAAAAGTAAGATGAACCTATCTTACATCTCAGAAACTTCCTCCAAAACTTTCACAGCAGTAAGATACATTTCAGTTCTTCACATGAGCAGAAAGGAAACAGTTTGTCTTCAACCAGGAAAAACACCTTTTCCTGATCTGCCTCAAATGAAAAGGACTGAAATTTAGTTTAGGACAGCATAAGTTGCTTTAAACACAGGCCTAATTAAAGTAATGCTGTTGCAATTATAAACACAAACTAAACGTCTTCCCCACAGCCTGTGCTCCAGTTTTGCCTGTCGTGTTTACCAGGGGCATCAGCCCCTCGAGAACGTTTCAGAGCCCACACAGACATCTAGTGGCAGGTGAAAACACTGCACGGTGGCATCGCCACCTGGCACAACTCCACGGGCACCTGAAGCTATGCCAGGGCTGAGGTGAGCTAACTTTGCTACCGCTATGGATGGGCAACCAAAGGGAAAGATTTGCTCCCTCTGTGCCATCCCAGTAGTCATGGTGAGACAGCTGCTCTCGTGGCAACTCTGGCTTCCCAAATTTACATTATTATTGATTCTCTTCAATTAAATCTGAGCTCTTTTTGTCTTTCTGAGTACCTTTAAACATCTCTCTCCTTGCTACTATTTTATTTAACTTAAAAACTGCAGAGGTGAATTATGTAACATCATTTGAAAGGTTCTCTGAGCGTGGCTATGCACAATGCAGCTGACTGGAACACACCAGGGCAATGCGATTTTACAGACAGCAAAACACACACGATGAGAAAGTGCAGCCAATAATAAATTCTAAATGGTTGGAGAAGGAATGTGACTTGCTCCACTGTCTGCATCAATCAGTGGAAAGATGCCTAGAACTTCAGTGGGGTTTGAGTCCCACATCTGCAAAGGAGATCAAGTGCCACAGCTCTGCACAGAGTTGTGAGAGCTCAGTGCCCTGATTCTGCTCTGTTACACCATTTTAAATCAAGCAGTACTCAGTGGTGTCATAACCCTGTACATCTGTGTCAGACCCTGTGTTGCAAGGACAGACTTGATGCCAAGAATGCAAAACAGATGTTGCTTTCCTAATGTTTTCTTGTTGTCCTTTAAGTTGTTTTCATGGGGTTCTGTTTTCATTTTGGGGAGTGAAACAGGTCGACAGGACTTTTCAGAGGGCAGACTGGAGGAATTCTTGTGCATCTTCCTTTTTATTTTGTGTGCATGTGTGAATATGCAGAGGCTTTGAGTTACAACCAGGAAAAATCTTTTTTTTTTTTTTTTTTTTTTAAGCTTCATTTGAGCTATGCTCAGTTCCCTTGGGGCAAAGTGAAAGGTAGCTATTTGTGGATGGGAAAAAGGGCTTTTGTGAACAGCAAAACTGCATCACCAACAGCTTAGGAAAAAGATTTTTTGAAGTTATTTTTTACTACTACTTTAAGAGGAAACAGGGATAAATATATCTTTTTTGCATGTTGACTCATTAACAAATTTAGCAATAAACACCTTGCAATTAAGTCCACTAGTTTACTGCTGTCCAGAAGTTTCTCAATACTCTTTGCACAGAAGGTTTTGGAAAACACAAAACTAAGAAATGGTGAAGGCAAATCCCAACAGCTTGCTCAAGCAAATCTAGCCAAGGCTCAAACTCACTTCAGAACATTGAAATTTGAGATGCTGTATCAAATAAGCAGCTCTTTTTCCCTGAAGAGAAGAAACTGGGTGTAGCTAACCTAGTGCATAATGGGTTTATTCTCATTCACAAAACAGGAATTACTTTATGGCCCCAAAGTAAAACTAGCAGAGAAATATACTGGCAGATTTGCTGCAGATGTGTGTTGTGACACGTATGCAGGGAATCTGCTATTAATCACACTCTAAGATTTTAATATTATGTAGGGTAATGCAGGCAATCATTATGGTGGAGGTTCTGGATGCATAACAGCCTAACCCACAAATGGGACTTTTAAATTTAACTCATTTGAGCTCACTCTCGCACTGCACCAGTTGAATTCCCTGGTTCATGCCCCCACTCCCCATTACATACATTTATTTCAATATCCATTGTGCCTTTCTTTTTGTGCTTCTGTTCTGCTCTTTTTTCTTGCGACACATGACAGTTGTCGGGGAAAGTGCAGCTTTTCCATTCTCCCGTTTGCAGGACTATGACAGGAATGTTCTTGTTAGAGGGGCTGTTTGTGAGACCCCTGGATGCATATACCCAGCACAGGAAACAGGCTGGCTCAAATGCTGGAAAAGCCATTCCTCACCTGAATCCTTCAAAATTTGTGTCTGAACATAACTAGAACCTATGTATCCATACCCAGGTTAAGATTACGACGGACAATTATACCGTGGAAATGCATTATTCTGACAAAGCAATCAATCACGTTATTTCTCACAATTTCAGCTCACCCCTAAAATTTTCCTTACCTCCAAAGCCAGCTGGATATTATATTACTGAAGCTGTTGAAAGGGTGTAACACTAACCATGAAGCCAAAGGCCACTAAAACTATGCAATGCATAAATTTTTATTGTTTGCTCAGCATTGAAATCTCATTAGGGCTCATAACTCATCGGTGCACTGCAAACATTTGCATCTGCTGATCATGAGAACTTGGACGGAATGTACACCTTTGGCTAATTTACTTGTTATGTTTTTAGATGAGACTGTCTTGCTTTTTATTTTCTTTTTAAAAAGTCCTTATGCAGTTGTGAGTCAAATGTCCACTTTTTAAACTGAATACATGAAAACTTTCATTTGCAGTTTCTCAAGGTTGTTCTGTTGCTGGCAATGTTCATGATCATCATTTTACAAAAGCTTCATTTGACTTAGTATTCAGGGTAGTCATTGTTTGAAAACTATGCCCCATAGAGCATTTCACTTCATTCATCCTTTCTGTTTTATGCAGCCACATTTTAATTAGATTAAAATTTGTCCTCCAATTAGCTTTCATTAAAGTTTCCAGATTACAGGAAAAGTCTCCACTGAGTTGTGCTTCAAAACCGTGCCTAAAGTTTAAAATGAAATAACTGTGCAAATGAAGCGATTATGAAGATTATTACTATGCAAAAAACATCAGTCGCTTCTTGGTTTACTTATACATTTAACTCTGTAATTCATTTTGCCAACTTCAATACCTCTGTGTTCTCCAGAGTAGTCATCATAATAATACCTTACAGTTACAGGATACCTTTCATTACCAAGGATCCTTAGGGGCCTGATTCTGCATACCAGTATTCCTGTTGAAGTCCCTGAAACTATTTGAGCAAGTGCTCCTTGCTGCATGTGAACCAGAACCCAAGTACAGGTCAAACCCTGCTTTCAGATACCCACGTAGCGTTACTGCCGATCTGCGCAGCTCGGAATGCAAACCAGATATGCACATTATGTAAAAAGTCCTTCTGGGTGAGATGTGGCAGCTGTTTAATGGTGCATGGTTACAGGACCCACCTCTGTAAATGAGGGTGTGAGGACAGATACTTCCCCCCCCAGTTAAAATTGCAGAGAAAGCTGAGAATGTAATTATCCAAAGAGGAAGCGACTCAGTAGGACATTGGGGCTGGGGCTGCATCTCTGCTGTCACTCACGTCTTCGGATGTGACACTGCCAAGTATCGGATGCCCAGCCTCTAATACCTCATGCACATGCAAATCTACTATGTGCTGAAGGCAATATAAAGTTTACAGTTCACCAGGCTTATGCTACAACCAGAGCAGACGTTTATTCTGGAGCAACCTCTTGGTGGAACACAAGGGACTCCATGTCGGAGCAGGGCGCCACAGAAATGGATCTGTTTGCAGGAAATTCTCTCCCAATAGCAAGAGCTATAAATATATATGTATAATTAAAAAAAAAAAAAAAAAAAAAAGAGAGAGATGCAGCCAACATCTTAAAACTAAAAATAGAGGCACTTGGGTTACAAAAACAGGACCTGTCTTTGCTCTAGCAACGTATTTCTGATAGGAGGAACACAGTCGAAAACAACTACTTTACTAGAAAGGAAAAGCAGTTCATTAGCATGGGAGAATGATTTCACCAAAATGCAGGAGTGTAAAAAGCAGTTTTCCCTATTTTTCATGTGCTAATTGGTTGAACAACCACTAGTAAATCTTCACATGCCTGAGGTAACTAGTGTTATTCTCACTTAGCAGATGGCAAAAGTAAAGTTTAGGGGTGTCAAGGGCTAGAGGGGAATTTATAGTTTAAGTGTTCTGACTCAAGCCAAGACCATGTTTCCAAGGTGCAAAGCAAAGAGCAGCAATACTAATTTTAGGAGTCATGCTCCAGTCTGCCCCTTCCTCCACCCGTACTCCTCCTCTTGGTGTTCACTTCTGCCATCTCGTTACAGCATGCCAGCCTCAGTTGTGCTGACTCAACAGCTTGTGGGTCCATGTGATGAATCAGATCAAGTAATTGATCCAGGATAAAAAAAGAAAGAGAAAAATAAGATGGGTGGAGACGTGAGGAGACAGATTTTGCATCAGACTGGATCAACTCAATCTGAAGACATTGACTGGAAAACAGAAGTGCTCATGTAAACAAGAAAGCAGCTGGATGCAACATAGGGCCAGGAGAGGGTATTTTTGTGGGCAGGAGACCCTGTTGTTGATGTTGATGGTTTTGTACCACAGAACTGAGGTTCAAACCATTCTGAAATCATTCCATTTTTGTGTTTTAACTCTTTTATAACTCTCCTCACTTTGCCTGCTTTGCTCTGAGGAAGAGCATAGTTACTCCACATTGCCTTTGCACAACAAATTTGCACAAGGAAATTCAGAAACTGCAAGTATTTGACTTTCCACAACTAAGACCTTGAACACCAAGTTTGCCTTCTCAGTTACACTGACTATATTTCAGAAATACTGCTCCATTTCCTCAGTAGAATTGCCATGTTTCATAAAATACAGACAAACTAGTCATGCTTTATGTCAAGGGTGCATTTACAAATAGTTTATAAAGGATTTAAATGATTAACCATATATTAAGACAGTTAATCAAATTTAAGAGGCTATTTTAGAATTCTACAGATCAAGCAGTTATTTATAATCCTTGTTATTGCTTTCTATCTTACATCCAACCCTAATGCACACTATTAGAATATTCTGCTAACGCTTTATCAATTATTTGTGTTAGCAGAAAAAATGCAAATAAAAAACCCCTCCAAATCCTATAGCAAGGAATAGGTTACATAATTAGGACATTGAGACTCCTAGACTAAATGAATCAGACCCAAGAATCAAATCTTTGGAGGTAATTAGCCTCTGCCATGATTTAGATACTTCAAGGTCCTTAAAAATCTCAGCCCTCATCACTGTGCACATGGGATTTAGGCAATTTTAAAAAGCTGGTGAAGTGTCATCTGAAAAGGCACAAATGCTGCAGTAACTGCAACAGCTGAGGAAGACATATTTTCTTCAAAAAACCATAGGCATCATGACAGGATGCTTAAAGCTTCAGTGCTTCATGCTGGCTGAGAAAAAAAAAAACGGACAATGGAAAACTTGAGGAATGTTAAATTTAACTGTTATCCTTACAAAATACAGTCTGCTCATTTAAAACAGAATGAAAAGTTATTTCTTGTTATTTTATTCAGTCATTTGAAGCAGTGTCTTCTCTTTTTCATAGTTTTCAATTGGTATTGGGTATATAGAATGTTTTTAATGAAGAAATAGCTACAGATTACTTTTTATTGTGGTATGATTTATATAGTTTAAAAAAAAGTCTATTCTGGAAGTATAGTGTATTTGGTGCTATTTTTGCCTAGGAATGGAAACTTGAACTGGAAATAGAGTCATTCATTCACACTTACAGGATGACATCCCGTTGACAGGCATGCAAACTTGGAAAGGTGCTACGCAGCCACTCTTAAAATATTACACTATATTTTTTTCCTTCTAAGCTTCAATTAAGAAAATGTTATAGTGATATCAGTACTTTGTGAAGGCTAAGGGTTCATCATTTGCAAGACATCCTCTTTCAGAAGTACAAAGACAGAAAAGTCAAGGCACTAACTACTAAATAAACTGTTTTCACAACAGAATTGGCACCTTCAAGCCCTTCTGCAGTGAGGTGCTGTGCTGTCAGGAGTTCTGCTCGTTCCCACTGTGCTCTCCAAGAGCAGTCCCCAGTCCCATCAGAAAGGTCATCAATCCTTCCTACCTGGTAGTCATTTATTTGCCTTGGTTGGTTTTTTTCTTTTCAATTTGAGGAGAATGAAAATCATAGAAGGTGTGAAAATACGGTTGAGGTAGATAAACTTAGAGATTCTAATGGAGCTGGAATGCTGTTGGTGCTAACAAGCCCTGAGCAAGTGATCCACGTCTGGCATGCTCTGCCAAACAAACTGCAATTACAGAAGAACCAAAAATAAAACAAGCAACTTTAAACCTTCTGAACGTGTGAGCCTGGGCCTAAGAATCATATTTGCACTTGCTGCCACAGGCTTGCTTCCAAAAGGCACACAAAACTGGAGGGACCTTTCTAATGGGAAGGAAGGAAGGAAAGTTTCCACTTGAGAGCTGGCATTTTGGAATGGCAGAAAGAGCAGCTGACCCCGGAGGCTCTTGCCCCTCACTGTCAAATTCCTACAAGAGCAGCTCGTGAGATTTCAGCTCTGTCATACCTGAATCAAAACGTCAGGGCTCAAATCCACACCACAAGTCATGCTCTCTGAAATTGAGGTACATAATCCTCTTGGCTTTGCCTTCTGTTGGGCTTTTCCACCCTTTTGCATGCCTCTGCAGTGCCAATCGAGATGTGCTTACCCTTTTTGTCCTAGAGAGAAAACCTCAGCTAGGCCCAAATTTTAATGATTTCAAACGATGCGCTCTGTAACTTCCTTTGCACCAGCTTCCTTGTTTTCTGCTGGTTCTAAAACACCCCTTTGACCCGCTCATAAGAACACCATTTCTGTTTCTGTCATCTCAAATTAACAAATGAATGAGGAGAGGGAAACTCCCCTGTCACTCCAAACCTTCACCCTTCAAGTCCCCCTGCCCCACTGCAGCCCTGGTGCTCTAAAATAAAGGGAGCATTAATGGGCTGAAATTTCAATGGGACATCAGCACTCACTTAAATGATATTCCGAACTGTGGGCTAACTGGCGATGGGCAAGGGCAGGTATTTACTTCGTGCAGTCTCTTAGGATACAAAGGATTTATGGCCGTCAATTCTGGACAACACTGCTATTGTCTCTTCACATTCTATCTGCCTCCATTATTAATTTGTGTTGATTTTGATTGATGAAGACACTTTAAAAAAGGAGGGGAGGAAGGAGGAGGGGGAGAGGAATACTTCAACTGTTTGGTTTCTAATTCCTGTAAATCTACAGTTCATACTGCAGTAGTGCTACTCAAAAGAAATGTCAATCCTCACATTTTGGGAAGGGGTTTTTCCTTTTACAGTCTCTCTTCTTTCTGAAAGAAGTGGGGTGCAAACAGTGCTTCCATGACATACTTAATCACCATAGGGGTGGCATATCACACTTCAATCAGACAAGAAAATCAATGTTGTTTTTTTTTTTAATGAAAAAGTGTTAAGACTTCTGCAAAACCTCTTTTGCATATTTACTTCCTATGCCACAGCTAATTAAGTTTTAGGGCTGGTTTGATATATCAAAAATTGCTCGGATCGCACAGTTGAACCCAAGAAGAGTAGAAAAAATTTCTTCATTCAAAGTGAAAGCATCTGCTAGAAATCTGACTGTGTGGAAGTCATAAAGAAAAGGCCCAGCTTTGGCTTTTTTGCTTCCAAATATATGGTATTTACTGACCTCTCATTAAAATATCCTGACAGAACCCAGATTATGAACCATTCGATACATTTCTTTCCATAAGAGGCAGCGTCTGAGGCCTGGGGGTAAAGAGATTCCTGAGAGTCGTTTAAATTCAGTTCACTCCTCTCAAAGTTTTAAATGAGCTTCTGAGCAAGCACTACAAACTTGCCAAGCTCTCTGCTTACTTATGGAAAGAAAGAAAGAAAGACAGCAAGAAAGAAAAAGACAGACACATTCACCACGTTTGCATCTCTCCTGCTCAGAGATCTTCCCCAGCACAGGCTGACTGCAACATTCAATGGACTGCCTGTAGCCAAGGGAAGCCCAGTACCCTCCTGAATATTTGGCCACAGGATTTCCTTACTAGTTCCACCCCTTTTTGCGCTTTAAATAGTATGAGCTATAATGAGTCAAAAGAAGGAGCGAAGAAAAAGGACAGTAAAATTCTTAATAAACTGGTGTCAGATGTCATAGTCAGCACCACATTCAAAAATCAACCCCTCTACTGAAATTTTGATGTCTAAAATGTTGGTGTTTTAAAATGACTGCAGGCTCAGGAAGAAAGCTTTGCTGTTTCCTATTATCTCTGAAAATGTGGGCTTACAAACATTACTTACAAAAAGGAAAACTTGACTTCCAAGAAGAAATAGGTGAAGGGAGGAAGAGTCTATGGAGCTGCTGAATACACAAAAGCTTGCTGCTTGACCACTTGGTTCATATTACAAAGCATAATTACATCTGCCTTTTTTTAATATTATGTGGTTCATATTATTGTTTTCTGTACCATCTTTCATGTTTCAAGGGAGTAGGCTGCTACTAACTGGTGTTAGGAAGAAATTAATTCTAATTACTCAGTATTTCTGCAGCTCACTTAGACAAATACAAGATGTGTGCAAAATCATCCAGTTCTGTTTTTGAAACTCCCGTCTTCACAGTTTTGACTTTTCAAAATGATCTGCTCTTAATATAACATGAGTTGTCAAAGGCTGTCAAATAAACTATAAAACTCTCAGGAAATAAACATCTCTCCCCTAGTAGGTTTGTATATATTTCCGCAAAAGCAAAGAATTCTAAAAGTAAATAAACACATAGGAGGATTAGAGAAGCAATAAACAAAAGCATTTCCTCATTTTGAATTTAAGAAAATAGGAGCCTTTTTCCAGCCATTGCCAGGAAATACTAGTGCACAGAGGTGAAGTTTGTACTAGCTAAAATATTTCATGCTAGGGCATATGGGCATGCATTCATGCATACATGCACACACTGTACGTATATCCCCAACCAAAATTTAAATCAGGTTTATACTGGGCCACGATGGATTGATGGGCAGAGGATTTTGACACCCATTTGGGCCAAGAGAGGCACAGGGAGTCTTTGCTGCAAGATGATAAAGACTAAACCTTTTAGTCCTAATGAAGGAGTTTATAGGATTCCTAATCCCTGCACCCCACCTCACTTCTCCCGCAGTCCTGCTGAAAGCTTTAAAACAGTCCCCAGCACTAACATGGTACAGAGCCTGTTGAACATGCTGATCTGCTCATGATTACTCTTTGCCACTGTAAAACAATCTAACTCCTCAAGTGAATGGAGTCTGTAGCAACAATGGTGTTATTGACTTGTTGCTCCAGCTCTATTTAGTTATTACCCTCGAGGCCACAATCAATAGACTTTGCACCAAGTCAGCCTAATAAATCCCAGGCTTTCGCTGGAGCTTTGCCAGGAACTGCTAGAAAATCTATGGCAGTCAAACACTTAGAGTATGAATAACATAGAAAGCTGTACTGACAGCTGTATAAATTAATTAACAAGGAATGTTCTTACTCTTTTAAGAAGATCATAATGCACGTTTACCATGATTCAAGGAGTCACAGGTAGAGCAACAGAAAAATTACCTTTGTGCTTTCATTTAAAATAAAAATCAAATATGATTAAAACTAAACAGCTTCAGACTACTTTTTCATCCCTTTGATTATTGGATGTGCAAAAATCTGCATTCACGTTGTTGCTGTGGCCATTTAATTACTCCAAGTTTGATTTAAAAAGGAACTGAGCCCATCAACCACTGACCACTCAGGGCAAGTGGTGCTGGCATTTTAACCAGATGAATGTTGACTGTTGCGTGCCCGTATCTGCAAGGGGGATTTAAATCACATTTGTAACGCAGTGGTTAAAATAGAAACAAAAGGAAGGAGGGAAACAGTTGTTCAAGAAGTAAGAGGTTGGTCACTGGGGAGTTCCAGGTTCTTTCAGTTCCTCCTGTAATAAGCAAATATTCTGCAGACTCAGCTGCGAGGCGCCTGATCGCAGTGTCCGGAGACGCGCTGAACCCACTGTGGGCAGGAGTTTGGTGCCAGCCCCGAAACAAAAGAACCTCCTTTTTGCACGTTGAAAACAAATGTAACAGATCAATAGGCTCTTGCAACTGACTAGTTGCCCCAGTGGTACTTTCTGGGAGCATTCATCTTTGCTAATGAGGGTCACTGCATTGCTGGGAAGAGAGGAGGGGCTTGGGCACCTGCCAGGCTGGCACTTGATGCTCCTCACCAGTGAAGGTGGGCACAACCTGGGGCAGAAACCAATGCCTGAGACTGAGTCGTGGTGGCCTTTGATTTTTAGGGAAGGGAAGGAAGGCTTGGGCAACTAGGCAGAACTAAACCATGCTGTTAGCATGGGAAAAATGAACAAAGTCTGTCCTGGGCCTAGGCAGAAATGATCTCCTGAGTGAAGTGAGGGAGGTCACAACAATCTGTCCCATCTGAGGAGGGGGTAGCAAGCAGATGGAGGAGGGCACAGACACTTTTGAGTGGAAAAGAAGGTGTGACCATGGGCTAAGGTATCTTCCACCCTCCACAACCAGGAATGGGCTTCAAGAAGCAACCCTGAGAAGCTAACAGAAAGCTTACTGGCTTTCAATAATGGAGCTCATTTTGCTCCTTTTGGGCTTTAGGAGCTCTTAAAAACCTCACAAGAAGCAAGGGGAATATTTTTTTTTTTTTGTTTGGATAAGCAGATTCTTGGGAATCAACAAGGGAAAACCCACTAAGCATTAGCTCATCCTGGGATACTTGGTTTATCCATAATTTCTAATAGAAGGAAAATCCTTGTTAAGGACAGGGGTCACGTTTGGATCCCAACCCATAGGAAAGGGCATGTGAGTGCTGGAATGGATATATTCAGAACATACTCTCACTGTCTAAAGATGGACAGCCTCACCCTGAATGGCTGGTTGCCATAGTTTTTTCCAAAAAGTTAGATTTTCAAAGGTCATTTTGATACTGCTTGTTCTCAGCAGAGAGGAAGGGATGAAGCTCATTTCACAGCTCTCAGTTCCTCTCCTCTATGGACAAATGCATTAAGTCTCAACTTTTAAATTCAAAAGTAGGGCTTTCAGGAACTTCAGTGTTTCTAAGCACTGAGGAAGCAATTTCTATTGAGGTTTCCAAATTCTGTTTAAGTCCTCCTGCCCCAAAAGGACTCATGAGCTTTTTGGGGAAAAAAGTGATACTTTTCATTTAGAACACGACCTCAAATTTGAGGTTATTTGATTGCTTCTGAGTACTGCTCTCCCCTTCTCCCTTCCATTCCTTTTCCTTTTTAAATATGCCAAATTACTTTGTTTTAAAACACCCCTTTCTATAGAGTCATATGTAAAGCATACATGGATCAAATAAAAGAGATGCTTGGGAATTAGGGCATATTTTCAAGAATAGTAAGTGAGGTGGAGAGCCAGCGTTTCTGAGGGCTCTGTCCTGTCAAAAAGGCTTAATTTTCATTATCAGATGAATATCGGTCCTTTTAAAATATAACTTCTCTTTAATAGGGTCAATGTCAGTACCCAAAATTGTGTCATCAAAAGCACTATTCATACCTGAAAATTTAGGATTCAGAATTCACTGAAAGTAATTTGAACCCACCAGGGATGCACCTGGAGCCTTACAGCTCTTCTGGCAATGTACCATCAGAGGTGACCATATGCCATTGTCTGGCACCTTGTTAGCAAAATGGAGTTACTCTGTGTTTGAGTAAAAAAACCTGCACAGTTTCCGGGTCCTGGGTCATCCTTGAGGTTTCTTGTGCCACATGACTGTTTTTATTCACTAACTTTCTGAAGACTCAGTCAATCACTGTGTTGATGTAGTTTTTGTAACAAGTGGGGGCAAAAACACACCTGTATTTCTATTTCAAATAGAAATCTAAACTCCTTCACCTTTGTTTTGTATGTGCAAACACAACTGTGGAGTACAAACCTCAGCATGCATGCCAATTCCTGACCTGGCAGTAGGATTCAGGCTGGGTGGCAGCACAAAAAACACAGCAATGCTGGGAGCTCCATGCGTGGAAGGCAGAGAATGAACATCCAGAACTTGCCAAAAGCAACAGTGTTGGATCTAGTGCTTGGCATCCTTTTTCTTTCTGAGCCAGTTTTGCAGCAAGCAATGCTGTCAGGAAGCACTCTGCTGCTGGAAGCTGCTCTGCTTTGCTGATGAGATTTAAAACTAAGCTTCTGGTCTTTTGGGAGCCGTTAAAGATCCTGAGATAAAAGTGAATCTCATTAGCCAGTCTTAAGAAACTCATACGAAGAGGGGCTGTAGAAGGAGAAATAGCTGTTTATGAGCACAGCAATGCAGAATTTCATTAAGTTCTTGCCCATATTCTGCATCTGACCAATACAGAAGAAGACAACTACAGAGACACCAAAGGATTCCCAACCTCTCATTTCTTAATATCTTCAGAAATATTAATTATCAGCTTCACAGCATTATCCAGCCTACTTGCTTTTTTCTTCACTGCTCAGCTTCTTGATTGAGGCCCCCCTGGCCTCACTGCAGCCAGCTCTGCACACAGCTGGCACATTTCAGTTGTGCCTGTCCTCAGCCCTCTTATTCAAGCCACAGTGTCTCCCTGGCTGCCTGTCCACCAGGAACTTTCCAGAACGACACCCACAGAGCACAAAACAGCTTCCCAATTTGGGTCTACTGTGCAATTATTCTACCTATTTAAATTTTTTTTAAAAACTGGTAACCTTGAGCAAGCAAAGGAAAAAAAAATTACAATTATTTTAAACAGACACCAATCAATTGTAGGCTAAAAATTTGACCTTTTTTTTTTTTTTTTCCTTGTCTGTTCTTTCCCTGTTCATTCCACTGCATGGAAATCCCTCTCTCCTCTTCACAAACTAATTTTATTTTTAAGCATAGCAACAATTGTCCACATTAGTAATCAAATAACATCATTTTTCTCTAAGTACCTAGGTTTTTTCACTCGTACTTGAATAAGTACAGTATTTCCCAGGCATACAGCCACAGCAAGGCAGATCTTCCAAAAAATTGCATCACTCTTCACAGCACTGCCTGCTACACTACTCTGCAATTGCTTCTGCTCCTTGAAATAATTCCCTCTGAAATGGAGTTCTGGATTTTGGTGGGTGATAATCCCAAGGGGTACCACAGTGATAGCCAACTATCTGTAACCAATAAACATAAGCTTGCCAAAGCATCCTCTTCCTCTTTTTAGTTCTCTGATTTCCATATTCTTGAGAGCTGGCCCAGGAACCCTGGCCAACAGTAGACAGCCATATCATGGCACAGATTTAGAGGATGAAGAGTATAAATGGAAATACAGAGCAGTTGAAAAATTACATTTTAATTCAATTTTCTGAAAAACAGTCCCACACTTAAATGCGCTTTGGATGAAGACCATAAAAGTTGTACAGCTTCTCTGGCTGCTTGTCTAAACTCAAATGTGTGCTATCTCACTTTAATCTTAACTGCTTCTTAAGGTGATAACGCCGAACAATGTGGCTCTAGAATATATAGGCCAAACAAGAAGCAGGAAACGTTTTTCTTTCCAGCAGGTCTGTGGAGGTATAACAAAAAGAAACACTCTCGGGCACTAGACTAGCACTGAACATAAATGATAACATTGTACAGGGCTGAGTTTTCAGTGATTTGTTCCTTTCTACCAAATGTTCTGCAGCTAATTGGCTCTGGAAAAGAATCCGTGGAAAACTGGTATGGCCCAGTCTGCTTTAATTGGGGTGGTGCCCACCAACAGCTCCTCAGGATCAGGGCAAAGGCGTCCCCCTGCCAAGCGAGGCTCTTATTTACTCGCTTCAAAATCTCTCCGTCATGATAGACTGGATCAACCCAATCTAAATGTTTTGATCTGTTACATATGTGGAAAATGAGATACTGGCACACACACATAAAGCAGCTGTTTTCTAAGTGCAGTGCTTTAATGGCTTCAACACAGAGCACAGGGCAAGTGAATTAGTCCTCTGCCAGTGGAGACTGTGTTACCTTCCCGCGTCCGCATAACATGGGAAAGGAAATTCAATGCCTGCTTTACATGACAGAATTAAGCTAGATGTTACTTGCAAATTGATTAATTTTCTCAGCAGACTGAGATTGATCTGAATTTTCTCTTTTGTGCAGTAGGTATTCTACACTTGTCCTGAAACAAGTTAGCTAAAATAAATTAGTCAGTCAGGAATAAATTTAAAGGGACACTGACAGATCTAATTTAGCCCCAAATTAAGGATAAAAGTGAGAACAATACAAAATAAATATTAAAAAGTCGGCCTGGAAAAAAACCCAATGCTTCTGTGAGTCTTCTTATAAGGAAATAATTTCCATTTAAATAATATTCACAACCTGCAATCGAGTTCTGTGGTGAAGGTGAAATTTACTTTCAGTGAGGTGACACCAGCAAGTCCACTCAGCTCTTCAGCTGCAACCATCAGCAGCAAATAGACCGCAACAGGCAAATGCAGTATTTTCTAGCCAATGATCCAGGGTCAGTTGCTGACAGTTTAAACACATTGCTATCTCACCAGCATAATGTTTTAGGAAACATTCATAAAAATTCCAAAAACTTTAAAAGGCACTTATGAGAGCAGACAAGATGATCATTGCTGGTAGGATTGCTTTTATCCAGAGGTCCTCCTGAACTGCTACGCCAACTTACGCACTTAGAAATTCATGTATCCACCACCAACTTCACCCACTTCTGGGAATTCTGCAAAGATGCAGCTCTGTGGGCCTTAAGGCCTGACCTGGCATGACTGAACTAAAAGGAGACGAGTTCATTCACATTCATTTAACAACAGTTTAACCTAACTGGTTTTGTGCAATTTGAAACAGTTCCCTGACCTTTTTCCTGTTTCAAATTTAGCATCTGAGCTGCATAGATATTAAAGGAAACCCCAAACATTTTCAGATCAGTTTTGTTCAACGTCACTTTCCCACCTTGCTTTTCAGTCCTTCTTTAGTCACAAACCAATTTAAAGCTCACAGCACCTCCTATGATGGGGACTCAAAAACATGCGTGCCCTGCTTGCTGTTGTATGAAATAAGACCCACGGCATCCGTACCATAAGTGATCAGCCACCCCTCGTTAGATCTCAAGTTGCTAACTGATCTCAGAACTTCCATGTCTTATTTTATTTATGAGACACTTTAAGATAGTAAATAAAACCTGATGTGCTGAATAAAACAAAAAACACAAAGGAATGACAACAGCAATTGAATTTCCTTGTGGGGGAAGCACCACAGAACACAACATTATCCATGGCTGCAATAAATCAGCATTGAAAAGAGTTTAATAAGGCCATTGAGTAAAAGGTAGAAAAAGGAAGTGTAAGGGCAGTTCTTATAGCAAGAAGTAAATTGATTATATCACCCTGATGGTGATAGATATGGTGATATCAGCTGCCTTGTTGCTCAACTGGATGAAATAGCATGTATTTCACCAGCCTATGGGATTAAAACGTGGAGGTGACAAATTGAATTGGCATTAAGAATAATGTTTGCCTTTGTAATTTTTTCTTCTCAAGAAACTTACTATATTGAATGGGACAAAACTTACATTTAAAGGAAGGCTTTATTTGTCACACATATGATCTTAACTCAATAAACTAAACAAGGCTTTTCTCCCTCCCTAAATCAGTATAATAATGGTAGTTTTGTTTAAGCTGCTTGTTTATACAAGAGCCTGTAGATATATAGACCTTAGGCTAATCCTATTGCTGAAAGTAAGACCTAAATGAAAACAAATCTTACCAGCAGATCTCTATTTTAAAGACAGCTCTATTCAAATCAGCTATGCTGATTATACTCTGAGATAACCCACACACCATTTAAGGTTGATCGCTTTAGCAAACATGAGCTTTGCACTGCAATTTTCTAGTCTTTTATTTTCCAGGATAGCAAAGACCCCCACAATGACTTCATTAGAGAGCTGCACAACTTCAGGCCAACAGATTCTTCAGGGAGAAAGAAATAGATGCAAAAGCTCAATTTAAAATCTCAGTGCTAGATTCTACGACAATGCTGGATTTTAGTATTGAGGAACAGGTTCCATTTTTTCTTTTTCTCCTTCATGTACACATTAATCAGAACACAGTGTGATGACACCTTGACTTTTTCTGGTCCACATAACACCTACACAAAACTCATGAAAACGATGTGCAAAACATGACTATGGTTTTACTCTTCTCAAATGAAATATTTTTCTAAGGAATACACAATATCTATCAGGGACACAGTGGAAAGTGGGAAAAAGGAAAACTGAAAAGAAAAATATCTTTTAATATAAAGCCAACAAACTTAAAAAAAACATTTTTCAGTGTGAAACAAACCCCCTGTACCAGCAAAATACTGGTAAATGCTTGTCTTCTGCAAATACATTGGTAGGGTCTGTCACTTTATGTCACTTGTTACTTGCCAGTGGATTTAATCTTTAAAAGAAACTTAATTTTTCTCAGTGAAAACATTTGCAGAAGAGAACTGATAAACTCTAAACGTAACATGGTCAACTTCTATTTTCCCCTTTCCTTTACCTTTACTACTGAAGTGGACAGAAACAGGCCCCCTGAAGAAGTCAAGGGACCTCAAGGATTGGCAAAAGCCAACAGAGTCCAATGTCACCAACAGTGGCTTTAGCACTCCCTGCAACCCTACAGTTCCCTGTGATGTGCTCAGATGAGTCTGGAGTCCTTTCTTAAATGCACGTGCATGGGTTTGTTTGTGGTTTCTGCAGAAGAAATATTGCCTGAGGTTGCCTTTGGTTCTGGAAAGACTTTTCAGTGGCAATTTTTGTTAGCTGGAAAGAAAAACTCTGTGCTCTTGATAACTCCTACACCCCCTACAAAGTGATTCCACGAGAAACCCTCTGCTATGGCCAACAGAGAGGTGGGAAAACCACTGTCAAGCTGCCTGGCCCTCCCCCCTCTCCCTGAGCCCTTTCCAGGCTGCACACACACCAGAAGAAATGACCGGGCTTGCACTCCCTGCTCACCACAAACTCCACTGCTGCAGCAAAAGCACAAGTTTTAACAAGTTTGCTGACTTCAATAGCAGCACTTACTAACACAACATGTCCACCAAGTCAGGAGCTCTTTAGAGCAAGGATTACAGATCTCCAAGGAAAAATAAAGTCTAAACAAGGGACATGATGGGCTGACTCTGAAAGGACAGATGATTTGGGTCAGATGTGCACTAAAAGCTTCAAAAGTCATATTGCTTTTCACTTAAACCCTTTGTTTATATGTTCAACCCTGCCTTTCCCTTCTGTTTCTACCTAAGATCTTACTTCTTCCTCTGTACCTGAGGCCTCTTACCCCCTCTGTTTTCCGTCCTTGTCTGGTTCCCACTCCTTGTTACCATAAAGCAGCTTGTTTCTCACTCTTTTAAACTCTTTTGTTTACCCTGAATCTTTTTAAAGATTATTTCCTCTCCCAACTCTCCCCAATAAATCCATTAAGTGAAGTGATGAATTCATTGTGCTCCAGCAATGTGCCACAGCCACAGTTTGAAAAAAAGGGGGGACATTTCATTGCATATGGGGGATATGAAGGGGCTGAAAGAAGTAACGTTGCCTGCAGTGAAGCTTCTATTCAACTCTGCATCTCTGAGTCTTGAAGACAACATTTAACTCACTACATTGCTCACCCTCACTGATGTCTTAGTTCACTTGGCACCTCTTGTTGGCCAATGACTGAATTTAAGACTGTGGGCTAAAGGGCTCTCTTTCAATCATCTCATCCAGCTGACTGTGGGACATCAGAGAATGTGCACTGAGTAGAAAGAAAGTAGGAAGTATGGCTGTGCATAACTACTTACAACTCTTCTAATTCAGAATCCAAGACTGAACATCTCAAAGTAAAGTTCAAGGATACCATGTGACCTCCTCCTGAAAGGAAGTTCCACAGGAAGTCTCACCCCAATTCAAAATATTAGACATTATCTAACACCTTTCAAAAGTGATGTTTTATCTCCTTCTCAGTGCTCCCTTTGTTTGTAATAGTTACTATAATGCTAGGTATTTTTGTTAGCTACATAAATGTCTAATCCCTCATTCAGTTTTGTAAATTCTTGGCTTCAGTGGATTCCAGTGGCAACGAAACCTTAGACTGATCACACATTGTGTGGAATGGCAGGGCTGGTTCTGGGAGCTAAGCCAAAGCTGGAAGCTTGGTGTTACAGAAAGATACTTTTAATTGGGAAAGGAACAATTTTAAAAATGACAAAAAACCAACCTGTACATATCTTAGTTCTCTGCTAGGCTGATGATGTTACAATTTATTAAGTTTTCTCAACTCTTTGGTCCAGTTGTAAGTTAGAAGAAAAAAGGAAGCTGGCAATTCTGGTAAGAGCAATGCCACTGAAAGAGTGGTACACATATTCTTTTTCTTCTTGACTTATTCATACACATAATTTGTCTGTTTCTTGATAAATGAATTTTCTGGACAGCATTGCTCTTATGGTACATCAAGGCTCATGAACACAGTACACCAGGGGAAATAAGAAATGGATTTTATTAAGTTTATTAGCAGCTAAAAACATGATACTTCAAGGCTGGAAGTAAAGTAATCCACCTACACAATTTGAGTGGAATGAACATTTGGCTTCCACTACAGCTCATATGTAAAATATAAATCCAGTTTCTCCATTGGAAATCCTCTGGGGTTTGGTTTTACACTACCTTGATCAAACTAAGAATTAAAGTTCAAGCTGGCTTCCATTCCCACATGGCAATATGACCTACATGTTTGTATTAGTGGTGCTACTCCTTCCATACCCTTCTTCATATCAGTATTTCCCCCAGCTTCTCCTTTTTTTTGCTTCCTTTCCCTTCTTTCGAAGTTAAAGTGAGTTTTAACACTATACAGACAATATTGTGCAGACAATAGAAAAGTAATTAAAGAAACTTATTCTAGAAAGAGCTACTTCTAAACAAGGTGCCACATCTCCATCACTAAGTATCACAAATGGAAAAGGGTTGCTACCAGAAACAAATGAAGCAAGAAAAAATCAATCATTTTTGCAAGAAAATTCCGAAGCTCAGTATAGTTGCTGTCAACCTAAACACAGAGGAAATCTCAGAGCTGCATGGTCAAGGACATACTAGAGAGGTTCTCACTGGACTTGTGAGAACCAGGACTTCTGAGTTCAGACCTACCTCAGTCACCCAGTATGCCTCTTGGGGTTTCCTCTGTGCCAGAACTTTTCTATCTGGAAAAAGACAGTAAAGCTCACCTCCCACAAAGGGATGGTTAGCCCACATGTACAGTGCTCTGAAGCTCGTGGATGATGAGAGGAACCTGTATCTGAAATGCTGTCCTTGCACACCTAAAACCTGCAATAATCTGGAGTGGCACATATTGACTTTTACATTACCAGAAGAAGACAGATGTGATTTCTTCCCAGATCTCACTCCTTGTACCCTGGGAAGCAACTCCAAAGCAGCAAGCAGGGTTGCTGCTGTTCTTACTGCAAGGCTTTCACACCGAGACTGTTGCTCTGATGGCTTTGCCAGGCAACTCACACACTCCACTGTCCCTCAGCCAGAAGAGGCCCTGTTAAAAGTCAGTTCAGGCGGCAGGCTAAGGCCTCCAAGAGATTCAGAATGGCCCAGATCTGCTCTATCCACTAATGAATCTTCAAGTTGCTGTTATTTCCATTTGAACGCAATGGAATTGCGCAGTGGAATTCCTCTGATCATCCCCCACTGACTCAGGAAGCAATGGCTCTGATAATCCAGTTCACCTTCCCCTTATTTCAAGGTGTGGAGACTTCAGTAAATACTCTTCCAAAAGCCACTGTTTTGAGAACAAATGGGATAAAAAATGACAGATAGGCAGGTGACCACATCTGGATACCGAGTGAGATAAAGGCAAGGAGGAGCAGTTACCTGGACTGGTGTCGCAGCAGTGGAGTGCAGGGACACAATAACAAACTTCTATAAATGACCTGCCTGTGCACAGGAGGGAGTTAAATCAGCTAATCATGTATGCCATCGCAAGATGGGTACTACAGGGCCGCTGTGAGAGCCAAACAGGCAGTGATCACTCCTTATCTATAAAAGCAGCCATGTTTTAATATATGGCGCTTCACCCCACCCTTTTCAGAAAAGATTGATAAGCAAAATGATGAAGCTTTAATGAGCTTAATTGCAAATGCCTTATGTTCTTGCATTGTTGCCAAACAGCTACTTCAACATCCAGCAGTTTACTTAATAACTCCCCCCTCGTCTTCCCTACCCCCTCCAAGCCCAGTAACGTAATTATTCTAGTGGCAACCCCCCTATTTCACTTCTCTTTATTTATTTCCCTTCTCCCCCTCCCCGAATTACTGTAAATGGGTATCTTTGAAAGGAGGGTGGCAGGCAGCTTTTGGTACAGGGCTCACCAAGGAGCCCTCCATCAAAGGGCCCTTTGTGAGCATGCCCTGGACCGAGGCCAATCAGATCATCTTGCTGTCTGTCTCTGAAGAAAATTCGCCCCTGGTATGCAAGCCAAGCCAAGAGCATAGACAGGGTGACTGCACTCCTAGTCCAACCTGTCTTAGCTGAGTGAAAAAATGCTGAAGGGAAAATTACCTGTTTGGCTCCAGACTGAATTAACTTTTTAATATACAAGTATGTTTATTATTTTTCCTTAAAAGTGCCTGCCTATCTAATATATTCATTAATGTTATCTGGTCAGTTCACTTGAAATATTATGAAAAATGTGCAAATGCAATAAGGTGACAGTGCTTGGAGGCAAAGCAAGATGTATTTTCTAATTATATGACAGAAAACAACATTGTTATTAACAAATGACAGTGCAGAGTAATCTTATGTCCTGGCTAGTGCAGGCTAGGATGCCTTGCTCCTCATATCCAGAGCATCAGGAGAAGTGGATGGCCTTGACACCAACTCTTTCCCCATTCACTGATCACCACAAATCCTCAGCACCAGATCTCCATCAAACTCTCCTGGATCCAGCTTTCCCACCCCAGTTTTCCAGTGACACAGCCTCTCTTCCCCAGCAGATCCTCCTGCTCTGTCCCACACCCTCCCAGCAGAGAGGCTCTCCACTCTGTACTCAGAAATATGGCATTTTCACTGTGCTTCAGCTGCTTCCTAAGTCTCCTAAGAGATGTGCCTGTAATAGTCGGGACTGTAGAGGGAGTCCAGAGAGTTTTGCCTGCCTCCAGTTCTTGCTCCTCTTCCCTTGGTCTGCCTGACTCCCACAGCCCCTGCTTCTATCTCGAATTCCTCCCTCTGCTGCCACTTCCCCTCGCAGCTTCTTCCTGCTCCCTGTGTGCTCTTGACTCTTTTGTTCCCCCTTTTAGAAACACCTTGTAAGTGCCAGACAGGAATTTCCCGACACTATGTCCTGCATTAAGCAAGCGATAATGGCAGAAACAATAGAGAATTATGTTAGTAGGGTGCCCTAACAAAAGAGCAGAATTTAAATGAGGACACAGCTTTGGTCTTTGGAATTTGCCCACTATAAATGACTCTTCTTATTTTATTAGCATGTCTAGTTTAAGTGGAACACATTGTAATTTTAAATGGACAATAATAAAGAAGGATCATATGTCCTATTCTTACATGTGCACTTAACATTCCCTGGGGGTTCTTCTTTCCCCTCTCTTTCCCCCATCATAGCCCTTCATATTTCTCACTATATTTAACTATTTTTTTAAACTTGTTTTTTGCTCCTAGAAGAACCCAAAGCTTCCAATCCAGAGTGTAAAGCAAATATAAAGCAGACTGTAGAACTACAGCAAACTACTTGCGCACCACCCCTGCTTACAAAATGTTTGTTTTGCAAATACTATAGAAGAAAACCCAAATTACAGACTATATTTACAAAAACAGTTGACTTTAAACTTATCCTGTTTTTTCCTCTCTGAAAATTTAAATGACATTAGGATCCCTATGTTCCTTTTATGAGTCCAGGTGCAAACAACAACCTGCCAGGCTGCCTTTCAAAGCAGGCCACCATCCAGCAGGAGCAAGGTTACTTAAAAGTAGTTCCTTAGGACCTTCCTAAAGAGCTGTGCTCGTGTCAAGGGTTTCTGACTACATCACAAATTTTGCAAACTAATTCAAGTCAGTCACTGACTTAAAATAAGCCTGTTTCCTTGACAATATAGTCCCATGACCAGTTGAACTTCACAAAAGAGTCACAATGGAGAGAAACCTGTGTCCAACACATCCATTGGCAGTGGAAGTTGTACTCATGAAATGAAAGACTAAGTTTCCTAAATTTCTGTGCAGTAAAAAATGAGTTAATACATTTGTAGTGATATTTTTCATTTATTTCTTTTCCCTGTATTTCTTCACAAGCTACTGTCACCTGAAAACTGGGGTTTCAGAGTAACAGCAACAAGAAAATACTGACAAATTAAATGGGGGTTGTGCAAGACAATCTTTCCAAGATGAATTGCAGGACTAGGTTCAGAAGTGTCACTCTGTAGCACAGACATTGTTTTTTAATTGTAATTCTGACTGCTTTCTTGACCAGCTCTTACTTACCCCATGTCTCAGTTTTGCAATTGGTTATCAAGCAAACCAAAGTGGTGTTAATAAGCCTGAACAAAGTGCAGAAATTCTTCTGTAGAACATGCAAGCCCATGCAATGGTTTAGTGCTGTTAACTTTCATAAAGTTTTAGTTTAAAAAGAATGTTCTACAGTGCTCTTGATTTTCATTCATCAGATTGTGGGTTACAACCAGGGAGACCTATCATTTTTTTGCTGCACATGAAAGGCTCATTTTTGCTTACTTAAACTGTGATCAGTTTTACCAGGCCCTGACAAAGTTACACCAAACACAGCCTTGTTTTTCTTCTAGCAGTGTGCAAGAAGAATATTTTTTACATACCCTTTTTCCCCCCTGCAGCCTAAAACAGTGCCAAGAAGTACTTCAGATGAGGTAGAAGCATAATTGAATAATTTTAGTAGCCTTAAATCAAGCTGGCCAGTATCAAAATACTCATTTCTGAAGCACTCATTGGAATTTAAGGGGTCTTTCTGGAATTAATCATTCTGGCACAAGACACAACCACACACCAACTTTTTCTTCTATGCACTAATTTGTCATAGAAATCTGCTCCCTTGACATTGTCTCTGGTGCCAATAGATGACAGCTGAGAGAATATATGTAAAAACAGCCACAGACTAAGCAAGCTACAGATTACAGAGTGAAGAGCAGACCACAAATTCTGTATTAAACCATTAAAAAATAATGAAACTTGAGTTTTCCTAGAGATAAAGATTTCTGCTCCAAACACTAGTTTTCCATTTCCCAGATGTGGCTTTTTTAAAGGATGCACTATTTGTAAAAAGGAACTTGGTGAGTAACAGCTATTTCCTGCTAATTTTGCTTCCTGTAGGGATTTGCTCCTCGGTGTGATCTCACATGCTCAGGGATTGTATGTACCCCCTGGAACCTGCTCAGGCTACAGCCCAGTGTGTGATGATACGAAGAGAATGGAAAAAGCCCCTCAGCTTCAACACACTGGCACTGCCTCTGCAAAAGGCCAGTGAAGAAATGAAGCTGACAATGTGAAGGTGGGATGTGTCTGCCCCAACCCTGTATGTGCCACACTACTACAGGACATGGCATTCACTAACCTGGACTTTCCAATAGATATGTCCTTTTACATCTCGCTTCCAGGTCTGGCATGAAAGAGCAATGAAAGCACACTGCTGTTACAGCTCCTGGGGAAAGTGCCCTCCTGCATCTGCTGCCTTTTAGCTATCAGCTTTTAAGTCCTGTAGAAGGAGCAGCACCCATTTCAGGACCACAAAGCCCTACCCTGGCACACAGGTCCCCATGCTGCAGCTGCTCCTTGTTTGACTTGGCCATCCAAGAGCTCTAAGGTCCTTAAAGAGAATCCTAAAACATGGATACTGTAAATACAAAAGGGAAGGAGCATTTGGGCTACCAGGAAACACCCATGGGAAATGTGATGGTGCAATGTATCCCAAACTGTGATACACACCTCAAAGAGGCAGGGGAGCCTCTTCAAAGCAGTCACACAGGCTGGCCTGGAACCAGGGCCTTTGCTGCAACAGCACTCAGTGTCATTGGAACAGCTGCAGAAGTAGCTAGGCTGTTACATTTCTCTTTTATTTTTTTTACCTTTTTAAAAAAAAATTTAAATGTTGTGGATATCCATTTGGGGATATAAATTTTGCTTGTGTCCTGGAACAGGAACATGAAATAACTAAGCCTCACAAAACTCCTGTAAGACAAATTCCATTACACCCCCAATTTTAGAGGCAGAGACAAATGAAGTCAATATCAAACCCAGGGTGTGCATGAAGAGCTTCTACCCCTGTGTTCAAACCACAAGATAATTCCTCTCCTTTCAGGCCCTGATCCAGAGCAAATCAGTTGGAGTCCTTCTATTGAGTCCTCAATCAGCAGTGTAATCACTTTAGCATGTGTCAGGATTAAAACCAGCCCTCCAAATAAGACCATGTCTACACTGCAAATGCCTTACTGATAAAGGAATACCAGCACAGTAAACAGACAAAGCATTCCTGGGGCGGTGTAAACTTATACTGGCAAATCTGCTCTTTGTAGCGGTACAGTAAAATCATCCCCGCAAGCAAAACAAGCACCATTTTGAGGCATAATTGCATCTACATGTGTAGTGTTTGCTCACTGAGAGGTGTCAGTCTGACCAGAACAGCTGTGCTGATAGAAATCTGCAGCACAGACCTGGCTTTATTTAAAAAAAAGTTTTAAGCAATTAATAACAATCAACATTGACTCTCTGGTCAAAGTGGTGTCAATTTGTCTCTTCAGAGGTTTACACAATTTGGTTGATTTAAGAAAGAGAAAAGAAAGGAATTTAACATGGTTACGTGGACTTGCCTTGGCTGGTATTTCGAAGAGCGTAAAGCTATGGAAATCAGATCTACTGTGTGGAAACACCATTTCTGGACACAAAGCCAGGCTTTGTGAGTTTACAGCTAGATTTTTCCAAGACCCTATTCAGCAAAGTCCTGTAGTCATAGCCTGCTAGTTCCACACATGGGGGAAAATGGCGACATGGAAGAGATCTCCCACATGGACCAGCCTCCCTCCAAGGCCCTGATGACACACTGCCTCTTGCTGCAGATACAGATATCTTTGTATCACCTTCTGCTCTCAGAAGCGAGAGCTTGAGATTGGGGAAAAAAATTAAAGGAAGCAGAATACTAGGAAGGTACAAGGAATACAAATGTAAACAGCCAAAAATGAGGCAAAAACCTGGCTGGGAAAATTCTTTGGAGGGAAAATGCTTCTGCTGAGAAGCCTTTGAAACACAAGAAAAATCATAGCTTAGCCCAAAAAGTTCCTTTCCATCCTTGGACCACTATGTTTGCTCTTATTTCCACATTAGGTGCAATTCCTGTTTTCACAAATTCTTAAAATCAACTTGAACGGAACGAGGTTTGACTTGATGATGTGAGATCTGATAAAATTACGCAAGGAAATACTAATTTAACAAGCAACCCCTTGAATCACATTCCCTTACCTCCAGTAGAATCTAAATGTGATAACCTAATACGAGCTGCCTCCTCTTTGCTCCTTTGCGTGTGCCTAATGCAATCCCTGCTCTGATGAGCCTCAGGTTCACCCTTGACCAGTCTGCTCCCTCCACTCCCTCCTGCTCTGATTCCCCTCCTGCTCCTGGGCTCCTTCTTTGCTGGATTCTGAGCAGCCAAAAGGCTCATTTCCCCGTGGTGTCTTTGCAGACACCACCTCTAATCCTTCATTTCTGTAATGCCCCCTCCTCCATGGAGGTAATCTTTCTAAGTCTTCATTCTTTCATTCACTCAAAGACCAGTTTCATTTTCATTACCCTCCACCAATCTGGAACTGGGGAACCTTTTCTGACACAGGAGTTGGAGAAGAAAGCACATCATTGATGCTACCACAGCCCCTTCTGACTCACCTCAGCACTGACACTTCTCTTTCTTTCCATACTGATACCCAGACTATGCCATCATAACTCATCCTTCCTTCCCTTGTTCCCACAAGGAAGAATTGGCTAAATAAACAGACAAAACTTGAATCCTGGCAATCTCTTGTTTATTACAGATTTTGCCTCCTTCTGATTTTTCCCAATAGTCCTAAATTAATCAGGTACAGACTACTTCTCAATTCCCATACTCTAATCAGAAGTGCTTACTTGCTAAACAGCACTCCAAATTCTCTTCTTTAAAACACCACACTTCATTCCTGTGTGAAGCACACAGCCCCCATTCCCTGGCAGAGACACAGCCCAAACACCTACCCTGGAGGAAGATGAAAAATGAGATGACTGTTTCCTAGCTCTGCATACTTGAGAAAGAAATATGTATTTTCTTCCCTCCCTTTTGCCTTGCTGAGCATGTTGCAGTTGTGATGACATGTTTGAGGTGATTAGGCACTCAGTTTCAATGACACACATAACTTATCCATGTGGCCAGTAAAACCTCCACACAACACCTCCCCATCCACGTCTATAGATCCTCTTGATTCCTACCCCAGGCTTCAACACCCAGGAAAGTTATTTATGCCTAAGTGAATTAGCTTGCTAAGAATTTCTTAAGTGGAGTGCAGTGAGCCAGCAGTTTTCTTGCACAAATCAGAAAATAAGTAAAGGGCTCTCAGAGCTCAATGATGCTGAAAACAAATTGGCATGGCTAATTTTGGCCTGACAAGTGCACTAAGGATTCTCTAACATTTCCCATACAGGTCAAACTTATCGGTTCACACTTGTTAGTGCAAAAATCTCTTTTCCTGTCTTTGTTTCTGCCACTTCTCTTATCCTGTCACTCTCCTGCAGTAAGTGCACTGGCTGGGCACTTCAGTAGCCATTTTTGCAAACACTCTTATTCCATTACAGAAAGATATTCACACGTACACACAAATGACAGTAGACTTCAGTGTAGTTCTTATCACAGAGAAAGGACAAGACAGCCTAGTGTACCTACTGCATTTCATGCTGCCTTACACAAAGCAGTCTCTTTTTCAGCAGCTTCCCTTCTGGAAGAGACAGGCAACATTTCAATTGAATCTTTTAGAAAAAAAAAATCTGCATGCAAAGGACAGAGAGACAGAGGGAGAAAAGCTATCCATTATGATGGATTATCTGCAAAGGTAGCACTTGTAATTTCCTCTCACTTTTGAGCCCATGGGTCATGGACTTGACTAGGGTTGGATTGTCCTGTGTTTCAAGTTTGGGGCTGTCACATTGCCTGACTGTGGGCAGAGCACACCGACCTGCTGACAAAGTCCTTTCCTTTCCAAAGCACAGAAAAAAGAAACTAAAGAAACAAAACCTGGCCAGGGATTTTAAAGGGAAACACCCTAATTTAAGGGGATTGGGATTTGCAGATGGGAAGTGTTTTACCGAGTCTTAAAACTCCTGGGAGACTGGATATTTGCTGAATCACACAGCAATGGGTCAAAGGGACTCTGCTGGACATAGGCTGAATTTGGTGCTGATCCAGCTATTGCAAAACACTGCTTGCAGTCTCAAGGGAAGTATGGAACTGGTAGAAGGCTGGAGATTGAGAGCCCTGCTGGGAAGAGAGCTCTTCTAGGTATGTAGGGATATTATGACCATAGGCAGCACAGCAAGGAGTCTCCATGGGATGTGGAAGCTTCTGTTACGGTCCCCTGGACCTCCTGAGAGGTAGGAGAGATTGTCTAAACCTCCACAAGCCAAGGAAAACCACAGAGGCAGTATCTGTGATGTTTCTCTTCAAATTCGAATCATTCTATGGCCCATTTTTCCACTGAGTCAAAAGTACTAACCACAGATCCCATAGGAAAGCAGAAGTCAAGCACTGGGCAAGGTGCTTTTCTGAAACTGATTTTAGCATTTGCTTGATCCAAAGCAGTAATTTGAAGTCAAGTAGAGGCATTTTTCTTTTTAAGTAATGGTGTTTAACACTGGAACAACTTATGCAGATGACTGCTTTCCCATCAATACTCCTTTCTTACCCATTTTTCATGCCCAGGGCAATGCCAGCAGTTGTCCTCTACTGTAGATTTTGAAGCCTGATAAATATAAAGGTATGCATGTCTAGCTGGCATGTAGGCTGATTCTGTTTCTATAAAACACGCAATCAGTGCAATATGGATAGTTGTAGCATCTTTGATACTCTCAGTTTTGGGGGCAGAAAGAAACATTGACAGAAGAGAAAGTAAGGTTCACTCCATGTAATTGAAAAATTCAGTCTACAAGCCCAGAGAGGAGGAGGAGGAAGAATTATTGGTCTGCTTAATAAGCTGCTGAGATGTCCAGAGGATGTGAAACTTCTCTATGTTCAGGGTTCCAGTTCAGAGTATTTCACACTTTTCAGTTCTCTGGCAGGCCAGCCTGTTTGCACAGACCCTGGCTGCTGGGATTCAGCATCTCACATTAGACCATTTGGAATTTATTTAACACGTGTCCCACAGAATGCAAGACTTGCTTCAGAGGAATAGGCAAATTACTTGTAAGTGTGCATTTACAAGATCAGAAGTCATGAAAACATGAAATGTTTATTCAGAGAAAGCAATTGCCAAGTGGGTGAATACAACATAATGATGGTTAGCCTGGCACTGTGAGTCTAGAGTTCTCCCCATGGCTCTTACTCATATACTATCTGAATCAAGGATGTAATTTTTAATCTTTATATTCTTTTTCTTGCCCACTTGTATAATACAGAATGATACAACAGTAACTGCAGGGTTACTGCATGCTCACTGCTTGCCAACTTATTTAGGGGAAATTGTGTAATCAACTTAACATAGCAGTTATCCTTTACCTAGAAGGTCAGGCTCATTGTTCCTGTATGTCACCACACTTGGCCGTTAATCACTCAGGAGGAAATACATCATTTTTATTTAAATTAATCTATACCAAGTGGGGTTAAGTCTGAATTCAGATATCCGCTCTCTTCCAGAGAAGCTGCAAAAGTCAGATTTTCTCTAGTTTAACCCCCACCTTTTAGAGAACAAGGAAAAGAAGAAAAGAAAAGAAGAAAAGAAAAGAAAAGAAAAGAAAAGAAAAGAAAAGAAAAGAAAAGAAAAGAAAAGAAAAGAAAAGAAAAGAAAAGAAAAGAAAAGAAAAGAAAAATAAAGAAATTTGAGTGAAGGTTGCTAAACTACTTACCTCCTCAACACAAGCTGTTAAGGAGACAGGTAGTAAGACATTCAACACCCTTTCTATCATCTGTTCCTATGTTTTCCTCAAACAGTTTGGATCCCCCACCAAATTTTTGCCACTGGCATTTTTTCCTACCTCCTGCATTTCATCTCCTGTGAGGTTCATGGAAACTCATGAAATGAAGCAAAGAGAAAAAGTGATTGAGGGTCACCTTATGACTAGACATGATGTTCTCCCTTGTCCAAAGCCAGTAGACAGCACTTCTGGAAGACAGTGTGAAAACATCATCAACCCAGTGTGGTACCTGGAAACACACTGAGTCCTTCATAATCCGAGTACTCTTCATCCTAAAGGCCCCTCTGGATAGTGATCCAGCTCATTAAATGAAAAGTACTTAAATTCTGGAAAGACATGACCACATTGTCCCCTACCAGTCCTTCCAAAGCCTCATATTGAGTTATTGATATTTTTAAAATAAATATGCCAGAAAACTGGCAATAGTTCAGAGCCCCTCACCCCATCATGTCCTTCTTTACCTGGGCTTTCCCTGCCATGAATGATGCTATGCCATTTTCGGGACTGTTTCACAATCTGCCACTTTGGGATATCTCTCCCGTGCATTAAATTGCATGTGGTTACACTCCAGAAATGCATCCTGCCAGGTCATGAGTTTTTCTTCCCTGGGAATTAATTATGAAAAGTCTTCATGTCTGACATGTTCAGCTACTTCTTATTTGCTGCCTACATGCTTTTCACTTTCCTGTTTTTAACGGGTTGGAAATGCTAACAAAAGAGATAATCCGCCTTTGTGGGTATTCCCATAATTAGCAACACGCACATCTGGATAGAGTTTCAATAGTCCACTGTTATTCAAACAATTTGTAATCACACAGACTGTGTAGTGAACCAGCAGACCGGAGCATATAGCTTTTCATTATTATGTGGTATACAGTACCCATAATACACAAATAAACTCAAAACCTGCAGCAGCAACAATGACACATTCTGTGTGGCCTTATTCACCAAACAGCCCTCTAAGAAGTCTTTATCGAAAAATGCAACACATCCACTAATTATTCAGGGTTGTAAGTGGGTAGGAAGTGTAGGAAAATCTTGCTGCATCTGTTCGACATTCTAAAAAGCCAAGTCCAGCAGCATTTACAGGATTTAAAAAATAAAGGCTATAAAAACCAAGAGCTCAGAGCTTAGTTATGTGGGTGCACAATGACATGTAACATGTAACAGTAGTCGATTTTACAGGATATGTAACAATACGCACCAGCATAGCCAAAGGCAGGATCAAGCCCTTAAAATTTTATATTGTGATTCGTGCTCAAAGATTTGTTTCAGTGTGGATGCCATGACTCATATTCTCCATTCCCCCAGTGCTTCATCCCCTCCTTCCCCATGACCCAAGCTAACTTTTTATTAAAATGCTCTGGATGCAGATTCTCTTGTTTAAGCCTGGTATTTATGGATTTCATCCTGCAACCTGTACTCACAGGACTGTGAGACTGGCCTGTCTGGAAATGTTTACTGCAGAAAGAAAAGATGTCTGTTCCTGCTCCTTGGCTGAAGCTGTTTCCTTTTAATGACAGGCTGTCCAGATTTCCTCAGGACTGACTAGGAAACATCTCCCCAGCTTGCTTAGCCCCTGCACAGCTCTACAAGCACCATATCTGAGCCCACACTGTATCACAGAACAGTGCTGAATCATTTCTAAGTGGTGTTTCACAGGTTTCAAAAGGCATCTCTAGTAGTTGTTGATGACGAGACTTTATATTAAAAGTTTAATATCAGAAGAATATATCATTCAGTTAATCAGCACTGGTTTATGGGGAAACAGCACAGGGCTGTAGAAAATTCCAGTCTGAAATATCCCTGAGTCAAGATTTGTTAAAGGAGAGTATGCATCAGTGAAATGTTTATTCAGAGAAAGCAATTGCCAAGTGGGTGAATACAACATAATGATGGTTAGCCTGGCACTGTGAGTCTAGAGTTCTCCCCATGGCTCTTACTCATATACTATCTGAATCAAGGATGTAATTTTTAATCTTTATATTCTTTTTCTTGCCCACTTGTATAATACAGAATGATACAACAGTAACTGCAGGGTTACTTTTCTCGCCCCCAAACCTGCTTTGCATCCTCTGCATCTTACCTGAACAACTCTGAGTTTGGAAGAGCTTGAGAATGTTTATTTCTCACAGAAGGATTTTGGGTCCATGCTTGTTGTGGAGTCTCTTGGGGCTTTTGGTGACATGACCAAAAGAGAGATAGCACTGAGCTTTCCATCATGGCCTGCTGCTCTGGGATAAAGGACATTACAGAGCATTCTAAGAAAAGCATTTCTCCCCCTACACTTCTCCAAATCCTGTGAAATGCTTTTTCAATGATGTTCTGTACATCAAGGATTGTTAAACTGGGTTTTAGTAATTACTCACATTGATTTAGCAAAACTTGTGTATTTACATGTTCCTTTTAAATAACAATTCTTCAGTCACAAAAGCTGATATTCACCAAAACCTGACATCTGCACATGGCACACATTCTGGCAACGCAAATCCACATGACAATTATCTGGATGTTTAAACTAGCTCCTAGTGTTACAGATCTAGGTGGCATTGACAATAGATGTTTTCCAGCCAATCCCACACTTTTTTTCAACCAAATACAAGCAAAGAATTCCTTCTTGTATGTGACAACACATTCTTATTTCTCAAAGGTATTGTACGGCTACATTAATGCATGAGAAATGTGTTGAGGTGATGAGTTGAAAAACACAATGAAGGTGCCAATCAAAACTTAGAATACTGACAAACACTGAAGAAATTCAAACCTCCATACAAAAGCTGAAGCTCAAGGCCCATGAGAAATAAAAAAAATAAAAATCATGTAACATAACAAGGGTTATCTTTGATTAAAAAATTACACTTTTTCTCGTATGAAATCCGGGTTGTTTCATTTTCAAAAGTAAAGTTACAATAAGCAATAAAATCTCTTGCACAAACTGCAGAGTAAGTTAATTTTGAATATAACCAAACAATATATCAGCGAAGTATTCCTTTCAGCTTCCTGGAGACTTGTATATTGCCAATTTATAATTAGTTGCAGATTTTCAATTACTTTCTAGCTAACAAAACAGTTTCATTTACATTGTTTACTTGCCACTTAACTCAAATTGTACCCAAATTGGTTATTTTAAAATGTGACACAGATTTTCAGGGCCAAAGCAAATTCTATATATTTTAATGTAACAAGCATCTGTATTTCAGTCTTCAGTGATAAAAGTGTACAGGATTTGGCCAAAACTCAATCAACTCCATCACAATCTCAAAATGCCTCCTGTGCAATTTGTCAAAAGCAGATTTCTTGGCAACAACACACAAAACTACAGCAACATATAATGAAGAACATAATCTCGGAAAATACGCGAAGTTTGTTTTGTGTACTAATTGAAACTGGGAAACCACTGTAGGCGAATTTAAATTCAACAGAAGATCAAAGAAATTAACCATCAAAATATCATTCTGCTACCGTGCTTAAATATAGTCCACAGCACCGAGTCTCATTCCTGATAGCCCCATTCATCAGGAGCATACTAAATTCAAGGTGCAGAAATTTGGGGGTAGAGTGACTAACTGGAGGGATTTTATTTGGTGTTATTCAGTACTAGGCAGACCTCAGCTAACTCTGTTACATGATACTCTTTATGATAATGCACCCTGCTATGAGATTTAAGAACTGGCTGTCTGCAGCAATATGCTGTGCCAAGAGATTCCTATTACCAAGGGAGAGTTCTTCACTCCCTGTCTTGCCACACAGACATTAAATGCAGGGTATTTTTGACTTCCAGGATAACAAGTGCAAGCCTCTGACCAGCCTTTGTTGTAGTCCTCATTCTGTAATTGACCATCCTTCTCCTCCCCACAGAAAATAATCACAGGTTTTAATTTTTTCTCATCCAGAATCTCCCACTCAACACCTCTAATTGTTCTGAAAATTTGTCCATCTCTGCTAGATGCTGGAGGAGGACACCTGCTATTGGGGCCAGACAGTCTCTCGAAGATAAGGACACACCCAGTATGGAGCAGACTTTCCTATCTTTTTCTGCACCCGGAGGTGTCCTCACGGACCTGAGTGGGACAGCACCAGTGTCACTCTCCTGAAGACTTATGACAGATTCAGGCTTATGAGTTTCCTCTAAACATTTCTGTGATATATATTTTACTTTTTGTGTGCAAAATCTTACTCAAAGTTTTATTACCTGGACTAGTCCAGGTTTGCAGAGCTGTTCTACAATTTCTCCTTCTCCTCCCCAGCCCTACCTGAGGCTAGAGCTGCCTTGGCCATGGAGTGCCTTGATGCCAGCCCCAGCAGAGATCCCAGCTCCACCACAGCGAGGGCTGATTGCAATAAACGGGCAAATGTGCCAAGTTCAAAGGATGGACAAAACCTCCCTGGACATTTTAGACTGAAATTTGATTTTGTTCTTGGATCAGGGCTGGTGTATTTCATGAACTGCGCTGGTTTAGATTAGGTGGTGCAGAAAGCAGATCATGTTTTTTTCAGTGGAGAATCATCTTTTGGGGGAAGTGTCATTGCTATTGTTCACTCCATTTTCCTGTTTTTTTTCCTTTTGAATACAGCGTGACAGCATAGAGCAGTCTCTATAACAGAGATACTTAATATTAACCTACAGTATTTCCTAGGGAATACTACTTAATCATATTCGATGCACAATAGCAATTTAATAAAATATATATGTTAAAAATAACGTAGTCTACCATTCCTAGCCCCACTCCTGAACAGCCATTATTGTCTCCTTCCAGCAGCAAGAAATGGGCATTTAATCTTACTTTCAACTTTCAGTCTTTAAATCAGTTTTAAATCCATGACAAGACTTTACATCCTACCCCATTGTTAGCAAGATTCCTTAATTGACTCATTTAAAAGACTTTATCCAACCCCTTTGAAAGTTTAAATAAATTATATCCACTGGTTCTCCTTTATCCATTATTTGTTAACTATTTCAAAGAAATCTGAGAGGCTATAGAAATCGTGCTGATTTGTCCCCATCATATTATCCTCATCTGGGTCCTTTATAACTCGATCTTTAATCATTCCCTCAACCATATTTCTTTACAGTGAGGCACCTCCCAGGTTTATAATTTCAGGGATCGCCCATAACACCTTTTTAAAAGGAGGGCAACAACGTTGATCATGCTCTGATAAAACTTTTTTTAAAAAACATGCACTGTCGCCATTTGTCAGCTGCTCTGTTACCAGCCATAGGTGTCTCCATTTATGGCCTCTAGGCTTGATTACCACATCTAGATCCACTTAGGAACTGAAAAATCTGCAACTGGTACAGACACTGCCCACCCCCTTTAGCAGCCGGAGCTGTCTGGAGCAAATGTGGGACATCCCCATTGGAAGATCCCCATGGAAAATCCCTGTGGAACTCTACTCCATGGTACTCTGCTTTCACCACTGGCTCTCTGCAGGGCTGAATGCAGGTAATGCCTCCATCCTGGCATTCAGTGGACCCACGCTTCCACTGAATGAGACAATCTCCTGTAGCTCTGAACTACGCCCATCCCCAAGGGTCTGCTGTAGGATCAGTCAGCAGCAAAGGAGAGCCTTGCAAAATTCAAAAGACAGTTGTCTCAGAGGCTGGTGCAAGAGTAAAACTGACTTTTGCAAGAGAGGAAAGTAACAGTGATACTGTATCATGTTCCCAACAAACAAACAAATTTTTTTCTTGAGGTTTAATTAATAATAAAAATAGGTATATCCAGATCTTTGTCAGAGAGTCAGTGGGGCAGCTAAATAAGGAAGCGACATATACATATTCTTAAACCTTAAAATGCATAAGGCATGCAGATGCAATTTTGTCAAGAGAGTGAAACCTAAAAACCTAGAGAGCTATTCCTCTTGACTTTCCTCCAAACTCATATTATTGCCATACAGATCCAATTATCTATTACAAATTAATTCTTCTAGTCCTTCCAGCACATTTTTTATCCCTTTGTCTCTGTCAGAACGCTGCTGTCACTACTTGCAAAGAAAACCAATGGAGGAGGTATTTCCCCATTGCCTAGTGATGCAAACAAATAATCTAGCTTTTCTACACTCTCCTGCTCATCAAGCTGAACTGGGTTTGACAACTGGAATGTATTAATTAAACCCTTGCACGTTTAAGGGGAAAAGAGTCACTCTGCCAAATAAAATGGGACAATAATGAGGACAGCATTGGAGCATCTCTACTGAAAACTTGCCACATTTCTAGACACGTTCATTCACCCACTCATCCTTCCCCCTCCCCCAGGATCACCAGTTTGGTATGAAGTTCAGAAACAAGGATAACAGCAAGCAGCACAGGAGATAAGCGGGAACAGTGAGTATTTTTTAATTTCCCTTATTAATGACATGAAGAATTGGCTCTTTTTAGAAGGATTTAATATTATTTCCTTCCCCTATTCTTACAAAGCAAAAGCGTAAGACTAAGAAAGGGGTCCATGCTGCACCATGCAACCACTCAGAATCAAGGCATTTGCCATCACATATGGGATCTCAACAACCCTCTTCTGGGTTTTACAAATTCCTTCCACTATGGAGTGCCTCTTGCTTTTGTAGAGTAGGGTGCAACTGATTGAAGGCTCAGCTTCTACAACAAATGGGCTTTGGGGCATGGCAGAAGGAGAGAGAATACCTCAAACTTCCTTTCCTCCTCTCAGGACTATGGGTGAGGACTCCAGTTTGCAGCTGCAATCTAGGCAAGCCAAGTGCAGATGGTCACCAGGAGTGATTGGTGCTGTTGGCTGGGGCCATAAAGAAAAAGTCATCACCACATCCTCTAAAAGCACTGGCAGCGCTTTCCAAGGATAGCCTGGAAGGGAGAGGCACCAAACACTTGGAAACAGCTAATTGCTTGAGAGAGAGTGTAAACTTAATAAGTAGGCCACACAGATCACATCTTTACCACCAACATGTTGAACCATTTATAAAAAAGTTTAGTAATTCTGCATAATTAAGTCTTTTAATAATGTAGATTTGAAGACTACAGAGCCACTGCACTTAAGGTTGATGCTATTTTAATTACACAGAAAAGACATAATTTGGGAAGAAGCCTTGCAGTTTATTACATTTACTTCTGTCAAATAACTTATAATTGTGTGCCAAGGTGCCTGAGAAGAGTATTGTGGGTTTTTTGCCATTTTTAAACAGCTTATGCCACTCGAAAAGGATTACTTCCTTTGTAAGTTGCTGTTTCAACTGAAAGGTAGCAATTAATTAAGCCATTTACATAAAACTGTCTTGGATCAGCTACCTACAAAGATAAAGACTGAAATCTACCTCCTAATTGAACAAATAAAGTTTTAAAAATAAATATATGTTGGTAATTATCTGTAATAATACAAATTAGGAAATTTAGCTGATAAAATGAGTATGTCAGAAATGAAGACTAAATTCTTATCATCCAATTGAATAGGAACAGTCTATCCAAAAAACGTTTTTCTAATTTATCTTTCACTTATTGTCACATTACACATCTTTGTATCATTTGATGTCTTGCCACATCAGGTGATACAAATGGAGAGGAGGTAGAAAGTGTCTCTATTTCAAGGGATGTGCTTATTCTGATCACGGGGTTTTTGTGGTTTTTTGTTGTTTTTTTGGTTTGGGTATGGACAGGAGAGAAAGGAAAACCCTCTGTTTTTCACAAATTGTCATTATACACAGCAGGAAACAATAAATGACATAATGTAGCAAAATAACCTGGGGTACTTCAACACACACAATCAAAAGCAAACTGTTCATTTATCTAACTAACTGTATGCAATTGATATGAGTTCATAGTATACTAACATATGAAGTAAAATAAAATAGGTGTGTCTTTTATTGCAATAGTTTTAACAGCAGAAACACAGCTTAGAGCAAAATCATGGTCCCTCTAACATTTAACTACAGTCTATATTTTCCCCTCTATACTTAAAAGAGGAAGTTGTACAAAAACATCTTATGCCAGTGGTGAAAGAGATGTACACCAGAGATTTGCATTGCTGCAGCTACAGCAGCACAGACAGACAGACCCCGTGCAAAGTAATTTTTACATCCAGCCTCTAGCACAGAAGGTGGTTTCTCATCCTCCACCTGTGTGGTGGTTCAGCTGATTAATGGTCTCACTGTGACAGCTGTTACACATGCAAAACCTGCACTGAAGCGAGTGGTGGGGTTTTTTTGTCTGCATAATGACTCGAGGACACAATTCTGAGTCATATCACACGTTCTGAGCCAGGTCTCTTCCTTCTCTAATTATTGCATTCTTTCCTAATGGATGGGATGCATTTTCTTCCAATATATCTCATCCAAGTGTTCTTCCCACACATAAATCAAACCTGTAAGACTAAAAACTTAATCTGGAGAGATTTCATATTAAAGCTTGCACTGTCTGTCTCCAGGCAGTGATTCAGTACCTCGGAAGCAGCTGAGATTGCTCATTACACATGTTGTGCCTGCACCACCAAACCAGATCTCTAAGACTTATGAAAGTATTTATGTACACAACTTGGAGTACCCAGTGGGAGTATGCATCTACATAACAATAAGCACAATGTTAAGTGCTCACAAGATCGGGGCTCAAATCAGCAAGAGATTTCACTCTGCAAACATCTCAATCTCATTTTTTACTACTGACCAATAATGGGACAGTCAGTCAGTATTACTGGGCTTCTACATCTGGAAACATCTGTGCAGGTAACTCTTCAGGGAAGAGGACAGCACTACTTCTAGCTTTAGGCAGAGCCTCCAGACTGTGGGCTAGCCTTTGAAAATCAAAACAAACAAATTGCTGGCAAATAATCATTTAATACAACATCTGCTGTCTGATCCTTGACTGCTGTACCTCAAAATTTTATAATATTTTGTAAAATTATTTGAACTGAATTACTGAACTAAACAAAATTGTCTTTTTAGTGTAACTATAGAGCAAATTCATTCCCTGTGTACGATTCCACCACTTCAGATCCACAGCTGAGGTGCTGAGCACCTGTGGTAGTGATTCCTTCAGCTCCAGCCTACCACACGAGGTAAATGTCACAGGCATTTACTGAGGCATTTTAGAAACTGAATAGAAAATCTCTTTCCCTGTTTTTATACTTGCTTCAAGGAAACATTTCAAAATAGGATATAACAATGGAGAGAACTGCATCTCTAACATAATAAGCAAAAATTGAACACCTTTAGAGATACACCTTTGCACATGCTTTCACATATGTGAACCAAAGCATAAAGATGTACATGTACTAGAGAAAATACTGTTCATGAATGTATGTTATGCAAGAGAACGTGTCACTTCTTGATGAAATCTTCACTACTAGTCTAAAATCATCAGTCAAATAGGATGCAAAAATCTAAAAAAATCCAAGAAAAAAACCTGTTTTCTTTCCTGTTTCTCTTTCAAACAGTATTTCAAAGAATCTCTTTGCCTTTTATAATTTCTACAAAACTGAAACAAAGCATCACCCAGGTAAGTTTACTGAACCTTGTTTTAATAAATACAATGTACATTCCCTGCCTCAATGAGAGTGAGCCACCACCTGACAGTAAGCAACACTTCCATCTCAAGTTCAGCGTGAAAGGTATGATGATACAGTCACTGCAATGGGAACACTGATGCATTGTGCATGGCCATTTCCTAACAGTGGAAATAGCTGATAAATACTTCTCACCACATTGCTAGCAACAGAACACACACACAATCCTCCCACACTTCTCCATCCACCCTGCATCAGTCACTGGTGTTAACATGATTAATAAAACACAGTTTGCTCAATAATAATCTATTTTTGCTTTCACCAGGAAGCTCATCTTTCCTCCTGCCCATGGCTCTTTTATTGTTCTCGACCTCTGGTTCCAGAAAATGGTACAGCTTTGCAAAATGCTTAGAGATGTTTCGTCTATGGAAGATGCCATGGTGAATAAACCTCTACATTGCTTCACTCCACATGTGTCAAAACTGAAGCTTCTTCTGCCACTAATGACAAGTATCTTCTAGAAGAGGCAAGCCTAGCCTGAGGAGTTATTCAAACAGTAAATGCTGTGTTTAAAAAGAAGGTCTACCCTTGGCAGAAAATCTGATATGTTCTCATTTGCAGGAATATAATCACTTCTAATATCAAGATTAATTTGAACAAGAGAACTCTACCAGAGCTGGATTTTTTTACAGCTGGGGTTTTAACTTTACACCAAAACATTAAACCACTGCTGCACATGCGTAAGGCTGCATCTCCATAGGGGTTCATTTCTCTGAAGTCCACCTAGAAACTGGCCATAGGTAAACAATTCAGTTTTAAGGAAATTTTTATTTTTGTAGCTCCTGGATTATTATCTAGATGTATCTATTGAGTTGCAGGAAGGTGACAGTCTTATGAAAGATCATTAGCTCTGAATTGCTCATCCTTTTGCTGTTAATTTCTGTGATGCAACAACCTTTGGCAAATATACTTGAAACTATGTCACACTTGTCTCCTTCTGGGGATGTAATGCCAGTGGAAGTTCTCTGGTATCTGGAAGTTGTTTTCTTTTGTACTCATGGAACAGGTACACAGGAGTTAAAAACTGCCCTATTGCCTTTACATAAAAATGAGTTTGAGAAATCAATTCTGGAAATTGTAATTCAGTTTCTACTTCTACTTTGCCCCAGATGACTTAGACGTTAGCTCGTTGACAAGGATCAGAAAGAAACCACTGTTTCAACTTGCCAAGCCTGTGGCTAGAAGTGACATTCTGAGTCTGATCTTAAGTAACGATCCCTAAGTAAAAGGCTATATAACTAATTACTAATGCCTTGAGCTGTCTGGGCTATAGATGGCACCATCATACACTATTTATTTATTTGGATGAAATCCTGTGTCAAAATACTTCAGCAGGACTACAGTGACCTGGAAAGATACCATAGGGATGGATGAGTTAGATATGCCACAGATCAGACAGATATCCTTAGCAAGTGTATGACTCTCAGAATGTTAAAACATATGAAGCTAGTTATCAAAAAGCAAAACCTATCACAGATTTTCTTTCTGATTTTTTTAAGTTTAAGAACAGCATATAAAGAAACAATATTGCAGGGTCTTAATTTTTCATCAGCTAGCTCTATTCCTAATTATTCCTATATTTTATCCTCTGCAGATGCCAAAGATAAAATAGAAACATAATTAAACGAAAAGCAAGGAGGAGATGCCCTGAACCTAAATGTGTCTAAGATAACCTAGTTTTTAGAATCTAAACAAATGCCTTTTTAAACATTTCTTCTGCAGTATGCTTCACTTGGAAGCATCTTCGTTTCCATGTGAAAATCACAAAATTGAATCCCCGACACTGATGCAACTAAAACCTCAAGAGCTTTTCTTCCTTAAAATGTACAATCATTTCTCACCAGCTGACACTAGCTTTTGACCTGTGTGATTTGTTATCTTCAACATAAAGTACACAAAAAGCTTTAGAAATTCCACATACAGGACCATCTGGTTAGTGTAACCCCATTTATTCCACTCTTTTTCCATTAAATGTTTGAACCAGAAGTATACGAAACACTAATAATAAGTAGAATGTTCAACAAATGCTAATGACTGACCATAACTTATCACATTTTTCATTCTAAATTCCTCATGGAAGAAATCCATTTGTTTTCAGAAATCTTCACCATTAGAGAATTTTCTCACTGGCCTGAGGAACTGATATTTGTTCTCTTTCATAATTCTTGGCAGTTATGTGTGTGTAGGATTCAATCACAAGGAGTTAAAATAGTGTATGTTTTACTTCTGCACATCTTACAGCTGTTTAAGTCCTGGGACAGGACTGTCTCCATTCCTTCACGTGCTGAATAGGGAAGGCATGTGCTGGCTTTTGAGTCCATGGCAAACAATATTCTGTGCCCAGGTGCAGAGAATCCGTCTCTAAAGTCCACACATCCCAATGAGTGGAAAGCCATTTTCTCATCCTTCAAAAATTTTCCAAGCCTGTGTCAGCTTGAAAACCAATTATTTTTATATGATAAACCAGGAAGAGAAATGGGCACACACTCATCCTAGTCTAGAAAAGGCAGCAGCTCCATACTTGCTGTGCTCTCCTGTGATCTGATACATCCAAGATCCTGTTCCCTAATTCAGACTGAACACCCACATTTCACCCATCAGCTGAAGCTTCTGTCTACTGACCCTTCCATGGAAGGTGTCTCTGTTTCTCCTGTTCTAATCATTCATTTCCAAATCACAGTTACTCATTGAAGCAGGCATTTTGATCCTCCCCCACAGCTCCCCAGCCACATGACCATTTGGATGGATGAGAAAAGACACGAGGTCTGTATATATCTCTTTCACTCTCCTTTTGACCAGAAACTCTTTGTCAAATGTAGTAACAAAATTGAAAAATGGCAGTGCTGTAGATTTTTTTTGGGGGTGGGGAGGGAATGTGTGTCTAAAAAATCCTCTCCCTATCCATGCTGAACTACTACTGCTCTCATCTGTGCATGTGGGTATATCAGATAGCATCCACAGGACTCAGGACTTCCCAAAAATGAGAACTGAATACTGGGCAGGTCATCTCTCAAATCCAGCGCTCTCACCAGACCGAAAGCCAGAAACTGATGTGCTCCCACTGTAATTCTTATTCTAGCAGTTAGCAATTATCCCTCAAACTCTTGAGCTTCCCTCAAACTCTCCATTCCAGGCTGAAAAGAATAACTGAGGCCTTTGTCAGGAAGTGAGGCTGCTTGTCACATCAGCCAAGACCTGGAGTAGGAGAGCTATTGCCATTTTGAGAGCCTGGTTACCCTCCAATGCACAGACAGGATTCCAGTGACTGACTGAGTCAAGGATGGGCCTGGAGCTCTTGTGCAACCTCATTACATTGAATAAAACATATTTGAGACTGACTCCCTTGCATTTATGTACACTATAGAAATGTTTATAACATGCATTCAGGGGAGAAATATATTCTATTCTACATCCAGCATGTCAGTGAACATTTTATAAACTATTCTCATATTTACAACAAAACAGTGTTAGATTCTTGAATCAACAGTAACCCCTTACTGAGCCTACATGTGTAGCAACAGCAAGGAACAAGATCATGCATGGCTTGGGAAACTGTTAAAGAAACTGAATCCCCTTTCACATCATTTCAGGTTCATCCTTTCAAACACCATTATAAATTGAAGTGCTACAATGAATTTTGTCATGGGTGGGGGTTTAGTTTGAAGCAACAATGCTACATTTGATTCAAGAATAATCAATTGTGACCTATAATACCAGTGTGCCAGCTTTTTTAAATTAACTGACCACAGCTAGCAAACAGCTATTAACATGGTGACTGTGTGGGGATACAAAGATATGCAGTGTCTGTGCTGCTGAACCACAAAGTATTTTTAAAAGAAGAAAAAATTAAGGAGGATGACCTCCCCCTCTCCAACTGGCCACTAAGACAATGAACTTATTCAATCTTTACAGTCTTTTGTGCTTCTTTATAGGAATATTCCACCAATTTCCAAAATTATAGCTGGTGGTTGGCTTAATATGATTTTTGTTTTAAAATAATGACAGTGTTCACTACAGGGCTAAGTGTTCTATTAAATCAGTGATTAGTGCACCCTTGTATATATGCCACACGTCAAAACCATCATACATCTTCATAATTGATTATAAAATCCTGTGAGTATGTACTGTAATAAGGCCACCCTGACGTTGAAACATCCAGACAGTTTACTACTCACTGCTAAATTCATCCATTCAGTGGGATTGACACCAACCTTTTCTATTTTCTCTCCCTAACAAACTGCAGATGTGTCTTCTGTGCAGGAGACAGAAACAAAAGACTCAAAGGATGACCTTCAGCCCAGCAATATGGCCATAATCTGGCCACAGGAGCAGCAGTGCTGGCTGAGCTCTTCCCAAGAAGGATGGATGCCCCAGTGACACGTCCCCAGCCCAGGACAGAGTCATGCTCCCACTGCACCAACAGGCCAGTCCACATCATCTGTTCCAGCCTTTCCATCAACAACAGATGGTTCACATAACAATGCAGTGTAACTCAGTTTGGGGTTTTTTTCAGATTTTGAGGAATATGGTTGCCTAAGGACAGATATGTGCTTTTCTATAAGACTGCCTGGTAGTAAACACCCTTTTAAAAAACCCAGCAATATTTTTCAGAAGCAAGTAATGAAAACTCCACAACTGAGGACATAACAAAGCCAGCATTTTTAACAGACTGAGAAATCTGTTAAGTTGAATTTTAAGTGAATATGATAAATCAATAAAACAAGGGTTCTGGCTCCATTCTGATATTGATTCCAAAAAAAAAAAGCAACCCCAAAACACAAATGAAGGGACCAGTGACTTTTTTTTCCTTCCCTAGCTGAAAAGTATACATTTGTCCTATTTCCTTATAATAAAGAACAACAAAATTCTTTGGGCTCAGGCCATATAACTGTTCACCTCAAAGGTAGATGCCAGGCTTAGAAAATTTCTAACGATAATTCCTGAATTTCAGAAAGCAACTGTGAGGAGCTGGTTATGATGGGGATGCATACAAAGCCATCCTTACAATGCACCTCTTCCTTCTGCTTATTGAAAGAGCAGCTTTGGAAAAGCTTGAAGAATTTTTTTGATACTGGCATTTTCTTTGCTCATCACTTTGACCATTGTTACTCCTCCTTGCTATGGTTTCCCTTTTTCTGTTATATAAACATAATCTACTTGATTTTTCTTTCAAAGCATTCTCAGCCTAATCCCCTCCCAACCTATTCTCATTCATTTATTCCAGAGGGGAGAGCTCCCACCTCCAGTCAGCCCCTGACAGTAGGCTCCATCACCCATTTGTTACCTTTTCAAGCAAGGATCTTTGTGCTTTCTCCCCTGCTGCCCCCATGCTTGGGTAGAGCTCCTTGTTCATGTCCACAAAGCTGCCTCGTTATCCTCCTTCAAATCCCCTCTCAAACCTCCTCTTAACTCTGATGCCAGAAAAAAAGCTTGACAATGGCTGTGCTGCTGCAATATTGAGCCCACTACCTATGAAGCCGACCTTCTTATTCACTCCGCATGCTTCCCCATCTGCTTATACCCACCTGTTGTCTCCTGTCATTGGGTTTAAAATTTATCAGAGGAGAAAGGGCTAAATCAGCTTGAATTACTCTGCCTTTGCTGAGAATGCATATTCCTGTCAGCTGACATGAGGCAACTTGTTACTCTGAGAAAACATCTTTATATGCCTCCGCCATCTGGATGTAAATCCTCTGGAGGGGGCAAGTCTGCTGTGTTTGAAGGCAGCCCAAGGGTCCTGGTCCTGGCTATTTCATAGCACAAAAACATTGCTGGAAATATAACAAGGAATATGTTTGCTCTTCTAGGCACCCAATTGTGTGTATTACCATAGCTTGGGAGCCTGAGTACATGGACAGAAGACAGAAAGTTTACTAAACAGTTGAATGAAATATGGGTCAGACTCTCGGGGTATTGAACATATGGCCCATATTTAAATATGACTAACACACAGGCCAAATTCTAATAAACATTTAAAAAGTTGGGTGATAGACATACACAGCTACAAACTACCTGGTTACCCATCTATTAACACAGTTACCATGAGCAGGGGAGTTAAAAAAGCTTTACTTCAGCAGCAACATCATCTATCTCTAAAAGGCTGCCATTTCCACTGCCTCCTCTCCCACCCTGTTGGACAAATAATAGAGCAGCATCACTCAGTCTCAACAGCCTCATAGGCAGCATTAAAACTTTCAGCTACTCTGAAATTAACTTATTTAAAAAGCTAGATTTTATTTCACAGATGAAATGGGTTTTGAGTGATGCTAACAGAAGCGGGCTGGTGTTGTACAGGGCAGGGAAGAAGACTTCCTCTGAGTGGGGAAATCAAACCTCTGAGTCATTCAAAGTTTAGGAAGACATCTTTGATTAGAACAATCAAAATAATTCCCAATCTGTCATTTAGTTAAAAAAAAAAAAGTATTTTTACTCTGAAAATAAATACATAGCACTCAATAGCAAAAATCTCAAGCCTTAACTTTGTGCTTGCTTACTGTCTGAGGGTGAGGCTTGAATTCACCCTTTCTTAGAAATCCCATTTAGGGAAATGTGGGATCAGTTTCTTCCCTTTAAAAAAAAACAACTTTTACAAGTGGAAAAAAAAATCCCACAGAGGCTGCAGGGTAATGTTTTTCATTAACCGGAACGCGCATTTTCAGAAGTAAATCTGCATGCTTTTTTTCTGGCAATAATTAACAAATTATAGTATATCATTTTTTTAAAATTACTCCCCAGATAATGACTTTTCTGTTAGTTTGCACCAATGAATACTGCCAACCTGTTTGTTTTTAAGAACAAAGCAAGAAGTCCAAAGCCCATTGCTGCAAGCCATATTTCCAATCCCTATCTCCTGCATAGTTTTGAACTATAAAAAAGAAAATCTTTTTCTAAAACTTAATAAAGGAAAATGAGCATGACCAAAACAGTTTCAAACCCCAATCTTCAAATGAAAGTGCAAAATGAATTTGAAACTGCAAATGAAGTAACATTTGTTTTAGTAAACAGCAATTTGTACAGATAAGGTTATTTACACAAGAGCTCAACACATTTTTTCCATCTGTATTATTTGACAAGATGGATCCAAAATTCAAGAAAGTTAAAATGGAATAAACAAGGGTATCCATATATTTAAAAATCCATTTCTTTCACTACTTCACCTAACACAAAATCAGCCCAATGCGACTGCCATTTTAAGGAAGTCTTACGAAGTTTGAATGAGCAAGTGTACTTCATTACAAAAGATAAAAGTTTCTTCTTCCCTACAGTGAAAACAGGTAATTTCAGAGGCTGTGGCTTATAATTATTCACTGCTGAAAGGATTTTAAAAGGTCCATATTGAAAACAGTGACCCCCAGCTTCGCCTCAGAATGAATGGAGGTAAAATTTCTCATTTTGCTGGAATGCTGGTTGATAACTGTTAAGCAAAACATGCATTTCTTCATTACAGTGCGGTCTGCAAGTTCATTTAAATAACAATATCATCCAGCATAAAAGTCACAAAAGAATTATCTTGCAATTTCAATATGTTGAAATGTATTATTAGTGCTAACAATGGGCACCTTGAGTAAATAAATGAATGTCTGTTATTGGCAGCATTACTTCCGACTATTTAGCTTTATGGAATATCAAACTTTATAATTCAACACCTTGGTCAAGAGTGTTTGCTTGTGTTACTTTTGAACTAGAATTGACATTTTTTAATGTCTCTCCAATTTCCTCTTCCTTTCCCCACTGTTACCAAGAAAGTAAAAAAAAGACATTGCCCAAGCATGGGAAGCACTATTGTGTACTTTTGTGAGGTATTCAAAGAGCCACCTTCATACTGTCATTATTTTTCATGACAAAAAAAACCCCTAAACATGGAAATTAGATTTTTTTGGAAAGATATCTATTTATAAATTATATCAACAGTATACAAAACCCACCAACAGTCTTTTCCAACCTGCAAATCCCACAGATCTCACAGAATAAAATTAACATTTTAGAATATTATTATTACAGGAAATCATCTCTATCTCAACAGACCCCACCCAATTCATTATCATTAAGATAAAAATCACAGCACAAGAGGCACACAGCCTCTGAGATTGATTTTGTGTCCAAAATCATGCAATGATGGCAAGTGCTCTCTAAGAAAACATTCCCACTGTGAGCATTCAAATGGCTCCAGTATGAGGAGGAGCTGCGCTGGTTATCAGAGATCACCCCACACCTGACTTTGGGGGGTACCCCAACCACTGATGAAGTTGTCAGGGTGGAAATTCCGCCTGGTTCCCTCACCCCCATACACACAGGGCTCATCCAGACTCCAGACTTTCCCCTCCTCCCCACCGTCAGTGATCCAACTGGAATCCATGCAGTGCCAGAGAGGACAAGCTCTGATGTGCCTTACAACACAGGTGAGCTGTGATTTAATCATGGCCATGAACGGGGCTGTGACCTTGACTGCAGAGCTTTCACACAGCTTTTCCTTCTGGTGATGCTCTGAGGGCTCCACCACAGGCTTCTCTCAGCTGCCTTTTGGATGCCCTGTGCCAGCCCTTGGGTGCTTCCCCTTTGCATGACATTTCAGAGCTGATGCCACAGAACAGTTTGCTTGGTGCAAAGTTGTCTGCTGAGCTTATTTCATCAGCAATGGTTGAGTTTGATTTAAGGCACTGTTCTTTGCACTTAAATGGCTGAAACAAACCCCCTCCCATCTGATTTTGTCAGGTTTGCTTTAGGGTTGGCAACCTCAGGCAGATGGAAGGGATGGAAAGCAAGGAGATGGTATTATTTTATACACCACAGCTATATTCCTTGGGATACGTCTGCCAATATCATACACCGAGTCTGTTAGCCACTTCTTCACATCCAAGATATTCACTAAAGAGGATACCCCCCCAAAAAAATCACCTTACATGAAAATGGCAGATTCAGTTTAGCCTAAAGAATGAAAAAATTTCTCCCAAAAGACAGTGAATACAACCAAGTCATGCAGCATGACTTGTGCAAAGGTAGTTATACCATTACCACAAAGATTGAGAAATGGATGGAGACTGCTGGGATGTGCTGAACCAGGCAGAAGCTTTAAAACATGGATGTAGTAAAATGTTCCTTTCTTTCATACCACCACAGAAAGGATGCAGTTTGTAATTCAGGAAGACAATATTTACTTATTTTCACGGATCTGCAGGTAAAAAGAAATGCAGTCCTGTTTAACACTAACTACATTGTCTTCATGGCCATATGTAGCCTGGCACAGTATCAGCCTCAAATGATTGCAGAGTTTGATTGTTTGACAAGGCAGAAATCAGTCTTGTATTTAAGGTAGAATATTCAGATACAAGAAATGCAGGTTCACTTCTAAATGTTGTAACACATCCCCTGCACCACCTTTGGTAGGTTACAGTCTGTGCATCTGCAGAACATGGAAAAGATAACACTACCCTCTTCTCCTGTTCTTTGTCTTGACAACCAAGATTATTAACTCATCAGTGAAGAGAATTTCTCTCAATTTGTGTTTATACAGTAATTTGTATAACATGGCCCTAATTTCAGATGGAGACTCTATGCACCACTATACTTCTAAATAAAGCGTAGCTTGATTTCTTCAAGTCTACAGAGCCAAATTACAGCAATTCATTTAAACAAATTGAAGAAGGGCTTGTATATGGGAAGACAGAAAGGAACTGAACATGTGGTTAGCAAGGGGGAGTTTCTTGTGCTGTTAATCCAATTCCGGGGTGACTGCTGGGAATCTTCTTTACCCAGTAAAGCCCTTAATTATGAGGACAGTCTATACAGAACTGCTGAGGACAAAAACAATGAATAAGTGTCATGGTTAAACTATCTCTTCTTTTATAACTGGCTCATTTCACATGTCTAATAGAAAAGTCTACAAACTCAGAACCACTGGATCAGAAGCACTATATTGTTTTTATACCATAGGTCAATGCACCAGCATCCTGTAGCAAAAAGGGTATTACACAAGTGCTGAAAGGAGTAAATATCAATGAATAGTAGTAGCCTGTGACGTCTCCAACATGTGATACTGCAAACTCAAAAAGCAATTTGGCACTTCCAAATGCTGGCACTAAATACGGCAGAGTAATGTGTTTCTACAGTTCTCATTCTATATATGTGTGATCTCACCCTCAGGTCTATAGCCAAATACAAGAAAAGAAATAAGGGGGAGCTGCAAAAACATGTGAGAAAGAAACACTAAATAGTAATTCTCCAACCCCCAGTGCTATGTGGCACAGAGACAATGTTAGCAATGGAAATCCTGTTGCAGGCAGCCAAACACTCAAAGAGAAGAAGAATCCAAGCAGAAACAGACCTGCAGATCTCAAGAAGGTTCTACAGCCAGACTGTTTTAGGTTCCCTGCACAGGCAGGTCTGATCAGGCATGCCATATTTTTTCTTGTTTCTGTAAGTGTATAAAAGGTTGATTGCTCCTGACTTCAGCATATTTTTGCCCTAATGTGCAAACTGCCAGGCAGTCCCACACCAGAGATTGATATCACCCAAATACTGCAAGGGGTTCTGATAAAGTATTAACTGAGTGCTCTGACCAGTTATTAATGGAAGCTTTCTTGGTTATTACAGCCATCATGTCAAAACTCAAGCCAAAGGAATTTACCCAGGCTCTGTCCAAGGAATACGACACAGGAATGTAATACACATATGGCAAAGATTTAATGTATGTGATGACTGCTAGGCAAATGATGTTTTTATTGTCCAAGGAACAATGGCATATTCAAATCTGGTATAAGTAGGGAGTGAATAATGATGTTAGATCATTGCACCACCAGGGACACACAGAAGAAAAAAATGTTGCAAAATTTGTCTCTCTGTGAATGGAGTAAAATGATACTGAGGACGAGCAGACCATCAGGAATGGAATTGCTTTCAGGAAGAGGGGGGCTGGCATTTTTTTATTGCTAGTAATTCTCTAATGAACTGTTGACAATCACAGATGTTCTCACACCTCAGACAGCTGGGGTTCTCGAAAATTCACCATGTGGCCAAGTGTCAAATTTTAACTGGCTTTTACCTGCCTTTGTGGTTCTGACTACTCAGAGTATGCCAGTGGTTTACATTTTTGCTGTTTGTATAGTTACTGGCTAAAGGCAATAGTTTCCATTTGCCTTTGCCCTGTCATGTACATAAACACTGCAGCTTAAAACCAAGAGTAAACCACACATGGACCAGCAAAATGAAAGGCAACTTGTAAATAGCAACCACAAAGGAACGTGAATTTCCTATTTGGAAAAAAAACCATACCATTTTTCACTTAGCTTTTAGGAGCATCACAAAAATGTGCACAAAATCACCAGTTTTCCACAGCTCTATCTCTTTTTTGGTCACAAAAAAGGCAAATTAAAAATGGATTTGTAACTAATCCCTAAGCCATGAAATTTTCACAATGGCAGTGACACAAGTTTTAAGGCAAAAGCACAACCATTAAGAATTAAAAATACAGGACCTGCTATCAGACAATCACACATCCATTTTTCCAAATTACAGCATTCCTCTGGACTTTGTGATTGCAAACAAGAACATTTTCTGAGAAAGCTACAAGAATGGCATGTAAAAGTGTCTTTATAGTCACTGCTCTGGTTTGATTTCTGGTTTGAAACAAACTAGAGTAAATTCAGAATTGCCCCAGGTTACACTCTATAGTAGAGTCCAAGAAACCCATTAGAGACTGTTACTTTTACCTAGCTACATACTCTAAAATTCAGGGGTGGAATAACTGCCCTCCACAACTTGAGGGTCTCAAAATATCTGTTATTTTCCCATGACAGGACGTTTCATCTGATTTAACAGAAAACAAAAATTGAACTTTTACATAGGACTTTTTAGAGTCTGTTTTTTATGAGAACTATCCCAATAAGAAACAGTTTTCTTTAACAAACACTGTTCTTGTTAGCTTCTGCTAAAACAATAGACATAAAGTGGTACCTTTTGAATCTTCTCTCTCAGATAAAGTATTTCTGAACTTGATAACATCACCTGAAATATTCTGCCTTTTGATGACCTAGAAAAATGGCTGGTATTCTAAAAATGTGTCTATTTTTAAATGATATGTATTTGATAGTTTGACTTGTTTTTAATCATCTCATACAGAAGTGATGTGCTACTAATGACAACTGAAGTACCTGAAGATACCTTTCATTTACAGATTTCAAATTAAACATCTCCCAACACTCTGTGAGAATTGTCACCTTCACTTCAAAAACTAGGGAAAAAAAATTACTAGAAAACACCTTTCTTACAGTGGAGAGAGAGAGAAAGAAGTCCACCCAGATTCCATATTCCAGTCTGGTGTTTTATTCCTATATGGCACAATCCAGTTTTCTGTTTTCCATAAATGGTATTTAAAGTAAAATATAGAAATTAACAATTGGTACTTTAGAACAGGGGCTTGCACATGCCACAACCCTGGTAACAATTATTCTGATGACTTCCACTATGCATTACAAGTGCATATTACTCTTAATCCTGCAGGTTAAGCTACAATAGATTGTCAGACTGAGGTTCCTTCCAGATGGAAACCCTGTACCCAGTGTGCTCCTCAGACAACAGGACCATAAGGCACAGGGACTCTTGTTAGGGTACAAGGTCACCCTCAGTGCTCCCCCATGCCCAGGACTCCCAGATGATCAGCAGGTTATGGTGATTCACTCCTCAGGGCCAAAGGACCTCCTACAGCAAACCCACCCACATTTTTGTGTTTGATTTGCACTTTCACTGTGGATTCACAGGAAATGCACAGGAACAGATGTAGCAATGGGGACAGTTTTGCACGCCAGTGATGCACTGTGTTGTGCTGCTCTCTGGGTTTAGACTGGATTTCTCTAAAATGGGACTGCACACACTACTACTCCACGTAAATCATTGAATCATGGATTCTTCTCTTTTGCAGGAAGCCCCTCTCTTTTGGGGTAACTTTCAGTAAAAAAGAAACTTTTCTTAGCAAAGATTGCCTAGCTTGTTTTCCCCTGCCTAAGCTCTCTGTACGTTCTCCAAAACTGTATTTTAAAGTGCTAAAACAACTGGCCTTTTGTTCTATATTGGGGACATTTCATTATTGCAGACCCCAAGCCTGTGTCAAGAAGCCAGAATGAGTGGGATTTCAAAAGCTGCTCCCATCCTATTTTGCTAGGAAGCATCTTTTGAAAACGAGCCAGCTTGTCACTCAGTCTACACTGTTAGCACCTTCTCCCTTCCCAGGGAATCTCAATCCCAAATGCAGATAAAACAATGGAGAAAGCAAATTAGCCCAATGTTCAAAATGGAGATGGCAGTCAGGTGTAGAAGCAGAGCATACCTATAATTTCAAAGGGTAATTTGTAGATTTTACAGAGCTCTCTTTTAGCATCACAGTATTCATGTATGTACTGATGTTCCTTTAGCACAGTTTGATAAATATGGAAACATACTGAAATAACCTTCAGATTAAAAAAAAATAATAATTTTAAAACCCCTGCTGTAAGACTTTCCTCAGATACTCTCAATACAAAAATTTGTGTCTCCTTCCCTGTCACAGTTCCTCCATTTTTGTCGTCACCTCATAAAAAGCAAATCATCCTCTAAGAAGCCAAGCAAAATTTTAAAGCAATGTTTTTTTCTGGAGTCATGTAATGTTTGGCTCTGTTCCAACTCTCATGCAGGAAATCTAGATAACATCTTAATAGCAATGACTTTTTCACTGAAGAGAAGCTACTGTGTAGATGTAATGCCTTCTCTCCTAAATGAAGTAATTGGTTTGACTGTAAATGACCAAATGCTCCATTCTACTGAGCTACCCAATACACTAAAAGAAGGAAAAGCTACTGAAGACTGCCTCCATGTGAGCCCATAACTCATAAGCACTTACTTATCTTATGGTTTAGTGTGAACTCCAGCCCAAGCTTTTATTGTTTGACCTTCTGAGTGGCCAGAAAACCAGGTCACTATGGGGATGGCATGGACAGAGAGTGCTGACACATGAGACATCAGACTACACTGGACTGACTGAGGCTGTGTCTTGCTGGGATCCTGAAGGATATTGCCTTCACTGGAGAGGTGCCTGAATGGGAAATGAATCTATTTGTGAACAGCTGCAGTTTACAACTCAGTACTATACCGTAAATTAAACCAGTGTCAGGCTACATTAATATAGCAGATTATAAACAGTGGTGGAGGAACAAATGCACATCCCATTCAGCTCTCACCATGGTGGTTGCACTGACTTCCCAAAGAAAGGCAGATGAACAGCCATGAGTAGAAGCTGCTTCAGCCACGTAGCTTAATTCCCTGTTCAGTCTGTCAGCAAATCCATGATATAATGCATGAATAAAACTGGTTTCCTTTATAAACTGAGCTGGGACACGGCAAAACAGCAATTTCCAAGAAGAAAAAAAAATGAGATGATGAAACAGGATCAGCTTGAAGCTTGCCTCCTGCCCTTCAAAGCCAGGCCCAGTCGCAGTCTGAGAAGATGGACAGAACAGGTTACCCTGAGCAGTGTAACAGCCCTGGGCAAGGGGGCGATGAGGAGGAGAAATCATGTTTAGCATCTCAAAGGTAACAAAGTCTAGACCCCTGGAAAACATGCAGCACATATACATGTGACATATAGGTGGAATAAAAGCACCTTTACTTAAGATAAAGGATTGCAACTTTGGCAGAAGAGGTGGAAAGCACTCCCTGCTCAGCTTCTCCTTACACTGTTTCTATGTGTAGCTCAGATTTATGAATCCCACATTTGGAAACAAGCCCCTAAAAGACAGGAGTGGCAAATGTGTTTTGCATGACCAGGGCTTAAATGCCTACTGTTAACCAGAGTGAATGGTACTGCCAGATAAAGCCTTTTGAAAGCAGAATGGCAGTAAAGGAATCTTAAACATACTGACACACATGATATATTTTCCTAGTGGCATATTTCATGGACTATAACCTTGCAAAACTTTTGAATTTATGGAAGCTTTGCCAATATTGAAGTGTCACTTGAAATGTTCTATAATTAGGACTAAACACAAAAAAAAAACCAACCCAAACCATTGAAATTATCCATGAAATCGTAAGTGCTTACTTTTCTTAGATTATAGAACTGTATTTGCAATGATGCCAGAGACATGTTCAAAGAGCAAAGAACAAAAAATAACTAGGTAAATGCTATGCAACAGCCTCAAAATACTTTCATTAAGTTAAGAAATGGGTTCTCCTAGAACATTAAAACTGCCCATTAAATGAAGAAACTAATAATTGGTACTCCTGAGTTGTGACACTTCATAACCTGTGCAGGAAAGCAGCAAATGAGATCGAGGAAAAATCACTGGAAGCAGAATTTAACTTGTACTGCAATATTATCATAGTCAGCCACAGTCTAGAAAACCACAGAAAGCTAGATAATAATGGGAAGGTTTTTAAAACCATGAAGGGAAAGAATTCCTGAACTGTAAAGCCTGAAACCTGACTGGGTTATGGTACTGCAGCACAATGTTCTCCAAGTACTCTATCATATCAACACAAACCCTCATGAGCTTCTACCTTAATGCTCTTGCATAGTTAAAACAATTCCTAGCCACATGGAAAGAGAGTGGGAAAGGATCAGGGCATCCAAACACCAGCCCTACTCTTTACTACTGCTGTTTATCCCACAGTTCATTCCCCTGACTTCACTGCCACTGAGCACGTATAAAATTGAAAACAAATCAATTGTTGATCAAATCAATTATTATGTTCTTAATATTAATCTATACTTCACTGAGGGACAGGCTGGAAAGGACATGGACCAAGTCCAGCTTGGGTGGAACTGCTAGGACACTAGTGGTTTAAGAACCACCTTCAGCTTTTCATAGCAAGAGTGCCCTGCTGGGATTTCCAGCACTTCAGAAGAGGAGACACAGAACAAAGCAGCAGAGTTTACACTGGACCTGTCAAGCCTATGCTGTTCAGAAGAGGTGAGAGAAGGACATTGCTCCCAGCTGGGTTCTGCAGTTTGCACAGCCACAGGACAGCAGTAGTCTCTCTCCCTGGGACTCAGGGCACAACCTGATGCTGGTCAGGTTGAAGGACTGATCAGCTGCATCCACAGGCTGTAGAGTGCTAATGCTCAGTCCCCATCAGAGTCTTTTTCTGGCACTGCTATGCTGGCTAGGAACAAGAAAGACAAAACCAAACCAAACCAAACCCTGCCAACATTACTTTTCCAGCAAAACTTCCAGTGTTAATGTAGCAATGGTGATGGAAACACGCTATTGTTGACTCAGCTAATGTCCTTCAGAGGAGCAGTGTAGCTCTGCCAGGCACAACAAAGCACTGGCACCAGCACCAAGCTTGGCACTGACCTTGACTGGGGCTGATGCCAACTACAATGAGTTTCAACACCTTCTCAAACAAAACATGGCAACAGATTCACCAAAGGCTCCCTGCAAGTAAGAGAAACTAATAGGAAAAACTCCTCAGGCAAGCGTGTGATACATCGCCTAAAAGAGTTCTTCAGTGAAATGACAATACCAAAAGAGCTGCTGGAATGGAGAGACAGCATTGTTGAACCTGAACTGGGGCGGGTGTGACACAGCTTAAGAAACAGGCTGTTGACTAAGCAAGGGGAAATGTCAGCTTGACAACCAGCCAGTCGGAAGTGATTGCAGATCCTCTCTTTGTATCTGTATCTGCACGTCAAAGACACCATGGTTTTGACAATGACGATCCCTTTACAGGCCTGCTACAATATTTGTGTCATCACCTTCCATTGAGACACTGAATTAATTGATATTTATTTTTTGAATGATTCAGGCAGCAGTGATACTCGAATTAGCACCAGGTTGTGCCATCAATGGCTCTTAAGCTAATATTACTAGAACAAAACAAAAATCCCACTAAAAGGAGAACATCTTTAGCACTGAGCACTAGAGAAGAGTATTTACATGCTAAATCTTATTAATAAACACTGCAGTTTAGTGAGAAAACACATAGATATCAGCCTGAAATATTTAAGTAGTGAGTCTAATGCTGCTGAGCTGGCATGAGCTGTCATAATCGATGGGAACTGTTTACACAGACTCCATTCCTTCAGTTACGCAAACAGAGCTCGCGTAAACACCAGACCAACACGTCGGTGCATGGCCCCATTCCAGGCTACTCAGAAATGCAAGACACTTCCACTCTCACTGACTGCATCACCCCATGGACAGAGCTCACGGAGCAGGGGTGAGGCAAGCCCCCACCTGAAATTCCTCACTCGGGACGTACACAGGACACTGGGCAAGTTGCTTTCACTCAGAATGTGTTTTCCCCACTTCTCAAAAGCCTTCTTTCCTCCCACAGCTCTTTAGAATTTATGGCAGGAAGTTAAAAATGAGTGGTTTTAATTACTCCTATGGAAAAATCCTATAGGATTCAGTAACTGGGGTGGGGATTGGATTTTTACCTAGGATGACAGAAAATATTTCTGCAATGGAAAGTTAGAGAATGATTCAAAGCCTTGCCGAAAGAATACTTGCTTTCACTAAATTTGAATAGAGTTGTGAGAAAAAGCTTCAGAGCCTTGCTGACTTCTGTGGATTTTCCTTCTCAAATTCACTATTTCTTTTTAGAGGAGAACACTTCTCCCAGTATCATCATCTAGAAACTTTATTTTTCTCGTTTCATTAAATACCTTCTTATAATCTCCCCGTTCTATTTTAATATCAAAATAATGTCTATACCCAGTTATTTTAAAAACTTTGTCAGCATATAACATGATGCTAGTGCTTGCAAAACTAAAGCCAACTTCATTATATTTTACCTCAGGATAGTTATCAGGGGAACACTGTCTGATTCAGAAGAAAGAAAACATTCTTTCTTCATGCATTAGAATGTTATCAGCTTATGATACCTAAATAAACTTTACTAGGATGAAAAAGTTTACTATGCAGTCATAAAATGGACCCATTGCTGAAGCTCCTCATGTTTGTTTGACGTTTAACAGCTGATGGGCAAGCGTACTTAAAGGAAATTATGTGGTTGAAATGGAGTTTCATAGTTTACAGACAAATTTAAGATAAACATTCAAAGCAGACTCTGGATTTTGCACTTGAAAATGTAGCAGCTACCCATTTTCCATATCGAACCCATGCAGGATAACATCACAACGTTTAAAATACATTAATACTACTAATCTCTCAATTTAGCTCAGTTCTCAGTAACAATGGGACAGACCAATTCGATCTGCTGTTTACCAAACCTGCAGAGATCATTAACAGTGGTAGCAAACTCCTGGAGTGGTGAAAGTTAGCCTCCCAAGAGGAAATGTAACAGCACGACTGGGAGACAGGAAGGGTCAGAAGGGCTGTGTATTTCTTAAGGTTGAGTTTTCATGACACTGGCATAAAAAGTTAACCCAATAAACTTCATTTGATAATTTCATAAAAGGTAAGTTGAGACCCTGGAGAACTTTAAAACTCCTGAAAGCACGGGCCAGAGAAGAAAAGCTTCCTCTCACAGCTCTGCCAGTTCTCATTCAGAGTCTAATATCCAGCTTGAGCTTCTAAGACCAAAGTAAAGCCATTGTGCTGGGATTTCCTATAAAGAAACTCAGGTGGGAACAGACAACTCTACTCACAAACCACAGCAGGTCTGAAGAGAGGCTGCAAGAGAGGCTACAAGAGAATGTGTTATCCACCATCCCACTGGCTTCCACCATCCTTTCTCAACCCTTCCCACTTTAAAGAGCTTTTTCATAATTTATTGTCTGGAAGACAAAATAGTTAATGCTAATGTATTCAGGAATAGTATGCAGGAGGTTCCTAGGTTCAAAAATCCATTTCTTGCCTTATCTGACTAAAGCATTTTGACTGTTTAATAAAAACAAAAAAAATCCACATTTTAAATCTCTGGGAGAAGATATTTGTTTTAATTAGGAAGCTGTTGATTAATTTAACCCTGTGTAAGCATCATAATTTAGCTAACATTAAACTGAAAAATACCTAAAGTAATTAACATGGCATCTTTTAAGAACTTTCTTCTAAAAGCTTTAAAAAATTTGTTTTCATTGTTTTCTGTCATGACAACAGAAACAGATCCTTTCTTCATCAAACAAATAGAATATCAGAGCAGTTACCTTGCATGTGAAAAGTGTTTCTACCATCTTTCTGGGATGCATCAAAATCTGCTTGAATAACTCTTTAGAGAACCTGATGTGGATCAACACACATCACAACTCCTGAGCACTCGAGAAGTTCATTGCACCTAGGCTTGTCTGTGTATAGAACTGGCAGGGCATTTTAAATTGCATCCTCACCTCGTGCACTTGTCATTTCATTTTGGGAAATCAAATTTTTTCCAACCATGAATTACATAAATTTCATGAAAGATTTCTTAGAGTGTTAGCTGACTAGCTGTTAAACAAGAATCCTCTGGTTTCTTAAGAGTACTTCATGATGTGCAATGGCTAAGAAATATATGCATCAATAAAACTTTTTAATTGTCATTATATTAGTGTCTGTATCTCTTGAGGATGGAACTATGAACAGCACCATTGTTTTCATATGTACAAGAAGTTGTATTTCAGCTGGGTGCTACACACAACTAACCAAACCCGAGGTCCATCACTTTTACTCTGAATACTTTCTTACTTCCCAAGGAGTCAATTAAGCCAATGGAACCATTCATAAAACAAGAATACTGGAATTCAGCCTCTAAATCAGTCTGCTAACTGATTAAACTGTGCTTACTTAGGAAATGGTTAGAAAACAATACTGAGTTATAGCATAAATAGAGGAAAAGCTTCACAGCCAGCCAGAAATCTTGGACTGCTTCGGCAATCAGTGAAAGTTCAGTGCTAGTTTTGCTCTAGTTTTTAAGGACAGCTTTGGGCTATGTTGTGGATGCATCACACACAATATGGAATGCTTCCCCCTATCTTTCCTTAAACAAAGCTATATTAGTTGTAGTAGAAATTCTTCATTTAACAAGATCTTCATTCTTGCAGAAATTAGAAGCACAGCACCTTCTGCTTCTATGTCATTACTTATTATTTGTTGCCTAAAAGGAAGTCAAATTCCATTTGAAGGACAAATGCAGGATATGCTTTTATTGTGCAGATAATAAAGAGCTTTCTTGTACTCATTTAGAATAAAACCTAGTAGAAAATGTCTTTGAGAGCAGATCAGTTCTGGAAAGAGCTTGGCACGAGTGTAGCAGTAAGGAAAGGTGAGAGGAATGCGAACCAAACTACAGGTGGTAAGAGAAAAACCACTTAATGCTAAACATGTTAAATGGGCCCACGAAGGCCTCTGAGAACCATGTACTGCAGAATTAAGGGGCCTCAATGTTTCCCATTGAGATGTCTCAGATTTCACTACTGTAAGAACTTGCCATTACACAACATGACCAGACCCCAGTATCACTGCACATGATGCTGAGTGCATGACCCACTCTGGGCTGCACCAGAGAAACAATGGCACTGGGAAACAATACTCAGGGGTAGTCTCAAGCTTTTCAGCTATCATGAGTTACAAGACCTGACGTGGTTCTTTAGTTTCCTTTCCAGGGCAATAACATTCCCCAAAGGCTTCTGGCATTGCATGGGAAAGGGTGTGAGGGCCTTTCTGGCCAGTGTTCAGCACTGTGAGGAGGGATGGCAGGACACGTGTGGATCCTGGAATGGCAGGCACCAGGGAGATGTACAACCCACCTGGGGACAAATTAGTTAATTGACTTTAAAGGTGAAGGAAGATTCCAAGCATTTTCATGCCAGGTAAAAGCTTTCAGAGAGAAAATAGAAATGTGACAAAGACTACCTGCACACACTGCTATATGTGGCTACAAATACACACATCCGTTCTGGGCAAGTCTCAAAAATAACAAACTACTTAGAAAAGTTGCAACATTTAGGACCTAGAGATCACTGCCTGGTCTCAAAACATCTCATGGACAATAAACATCTATCATCAAACTGTCAGCTCAGAAGCACTGTGGATTATGTGGTTGTGGGTCACCAATTGTCCACAGCAACATCTGGGGAACTTGGATCAAGCTGCCTTCCCTGTATTAAAATATTGCAGCAACTGGCTAGTTTTCTTTGCAGATATCATACAGCTGAAAACAAAGACACATCCTTGAAAGTTACCTCCAGCCTTGTGTGAAGGATAGCTGTGCTGCACGAGAAGCACATCAGAAACTGTTCTGGAGTCACTATACAACTTAATGATCCATTGAGACACCAAGCTATGCCAAAGGGAAGGAAGGATATGTAACAGAAAGATTCAAGGCTGATGGTCTGCACAAAGGTCAACAATACAGAAGCCTTGCCAGGCAATGAAATACTTTCCCATCTTCCTTCCATCCCTCTTCATCATTAGCCCTTTGTATGGGTAGCTTATCACTGAGCCTTTTTACAAAAATATAGTTACCAAGTTAAATCAAAACTGGATGGTAATGGAAATCTGTGGAATCCTTGTAAATGCAGTATGACAGCTTACATTTTATGACACAAACTAATTAAAACATGCTTATTCTGTCTCCAGAACTGCATCTGAACTCAGTGAAATAAAATTTTTCATGGATTTCAACAGGAAGAGAATGGGAAACAATCTATCACATGGCCAACCTAGAGAAACTTTGTGTATCCCCTAACAGATTTGTTCACTCATGAGAAACCTCCACAAGTCAGCAGTAGACAATCTGACAGAAGAGTGAAAAGTCAGAGACCAAAGATATGCTGCATTTTCACAGGAAAGTTGACTCCCACAGCCATTTGAGATCCTTCAAGAAAAGCCCGTCAAAGCTGAACAGGCCATTCTAAATCTGATTATTTTGTGACTAGGATGCAATTTTTCTTCCACTCTTGCTTCTCTACACTAGATTCCAGGAATGAACTTCCCAAGAGAACACCACTTCAAGCATCCAAACCAAGACTTTTTTTATACATGGCAAGCTAAAAGCATGAAAGACCTGAAAATCATCATTAGCATTTTTAATTAGTCCTGTTTTTCAAAAACCTGGTTTGTATCTCAAATCGTATTTAGGCAACAATTTGTTGGCCACAGATGTTCCTTCGAAACTGGAAGTAGAAGATCTTTTTATTAGGGATTTTTTAATAAGGAAGGGGAAGACTCATATTTAAAACACAGTAAAGCAAAAAAATTATAAAAGTGTATATTTAATAAACTATATATGTAGTACTATTATCAAGCAAGGCAGTAATTTTCTGCTGTTTCCTAATGCCACAACCATCTGGCAAAGATCCCAATTTTGTACACAATCTGTTTCAGTTTCTTCATATGGTTTAAATGTAAGGCAAAAGGTCAAAACACAACCTGAAATATTTAAAATGGTCAATCACAGTCATACTGTCAATGAATTATCTCAAGTTTACTGTTAAATATGGATAGCCTTTGAGGTAACCTCCAGTACATGTCACAGTTTTCTAATGAGTTATTAAGTTATTAAGCTATGAAATATTTCTGAATTTTAAGCAAGACTAAGGAGTAAAACCCAAGTAAAACAAATTAAAAGGATAATAATTATGCAACATCTTGAGATGTACCAGAGAGTCACACTATGCATATATAAAAAAATACATTAATAAACTGAACATATTAATAAAAAGCTAAGACTGGCCCTTCAAGACCCCAACACTAATTGGAAAGGATTTAGACAGCACATCTTGAATAACTTCCATTAACAGTTTTGGTAAGTCACTGTTCAACTATCTAAAACTGGAATAATTTAAACTGCACAGTTCATCTACTGTATTATCATTTGTGAAAGATCAGTGAAACATCATTAGACAGTTTGAGTAATGAAGCAATTGTCTAATTGCCCCAACTTGAATCTTATTTCTGATGAACTTAAATGATTAACCATGAACTGGTTTCTACATTTGAAGCCCCACAGTTCAATTAAAGGCCAATGATTATCATCATCCCTGAGATAATTTATTTTGAACTCTGAAGAATTCTTTCAAAAAGGGTGACACTTAAGCAGATTTTATTTTTAACAAAGAGGCCAGCTTCAGACCCAAGAGGCAGCTGCTATGCCACTGTACCTAGAAGAGTAGGAAGCCCAGGCAATCCCTCAGCAAATTTGTGATCTGCTGTGCCACCATCCTGCAGAACAAAGAGAGACTGTTGCAGCAGGAACAACCACCAGGCCTCCCATTTGGCAGCCAACAAGTTGCTCCTGGGTCTTTAGAGTCACTTATCCAAAGAGTGAGTACATACACGCACACCGAGAGCCCACGCACCAGGAACTCAGACTGCCACTAACAGAAGGGCTTTGTGCAGGCAGAATTCCTGCTGAGCTGGGAGACAGAGTCCTGGCCTACACCCTGACAGTAATGCCCAGGGGTGTCTCATACTGGGATTTACCCAAATACGTCAGGAACGGGCCCAAGACATGGTAAAAGTTACCCTGAAGGCTGTGACATCCCCTTGTTTAACTGGTCCCAGGCTGTAATTCACGGTCCAGATGAATTTCTATATTCTCCAAAATATCATACCCTCAATTATGATTTTGGAAATGAGTATCTACAAGGTTCAGTGGCTTGCTTGCTTCTTTAGCTACCAGAACTAAACCCACCCATACAAAATATCCAGACCATGAGTTGATACAGCTGGCAACATCTGAGTTTATCATTCTCCTGATAAACCCCTGAGTGCCAATTTCGAAGGTGCAATGCCTTTTTCTTTATGAAAATCTGGTAAGAAACAACAGTCTCAGAAGGACTGTGAGTATCTGAGAACACCTCATGTAATTTCAGAAGGTGCAGGTAAGGACAACACTGTCACAGGAACATGGAGAGAGACAGGACAGTGTTTCCCAGTGAGACAGGACAGTGTTTCCCAGTGAGCACTTGGTAGAGCCAAAGTTCCCACATGTGGGAGAGTTTGGGTGGAAGAGAACAGCACCCTGTGGTGATGGCATTGCACAGGGTCAGGAGTTTTGCCATGGGACATATTCAGACCTTTTTGTGTTGTTGATAAGCAGCAGTTCTGTTGTGCCAGTAGAAGAATTCTCCCTTGATTTAATGAAATCCACATTAAGGTGCAGTATCACAATTCAGCTCTTGCCTTTAACCCCACTGCAACACAAAGTGTATTACAAATCTGCTACAGGAATCACTTCATCCAACATAGATACGCAGAAGTCTCAAGGGTGGAAAGTGGCAGCTGTTCAACACATTCACTCATAGAAACGTTATTCACCACCAGTATTTGTTTTGCTATTGTTACACAGTTAAGTTTGCAGTGAAAGTGCCTGAAAAATTTATTTTCTTTTCAGATACCATCCCGTAATAGCATTTTTTTTCTGCAAATAATGCTTTCTGAACTGCAGATTAATGAGTAAAACAAGTGGTTAAAGATATCTTTTAAATATCATTCCTTTCTCATTTTATAGCTCAAGAGCCATGTGTCTCTCTTTAACATGTGATTTGCAATGTAATACTCCATGAGCTTCCATATCTGCCTTGTATAATAGTTTCAAATAAAATTTGGCTCTCTGTATATCTTAACCTTGGGAACAGGACTGTTAAAATCCTAGAGGCCAAATACCAATATCCCTATAGGATTCTCATGCACATCTGCATTTCTGGAAAGATGATATTTTTAAGGGAAAAGCTTTCAATTAAACATTCCTCCAGAAACCATAGTTTTGCCCAGCTCTTTCTTGTTGCTTGCCTGGTAACAGACACACCACAGGGTAAAATTCACCATACGATAATTTCATCTGATAGGTGTCCTAAGAATACATATTTGTAATAAGCTTTATTTTTGTTTAATTTCCCTTTAGATTTCTAGGGTTACTGCTGCCCCAATAGAGTTTGTGTTACAGCAAGAGGACTGGAGGAGCTCTCTTGTATGCCCAGCCCAGACTGGATTTTACCCTGTCATTTGCAGGCAGAGAGTTGCAAGCAACTCAAACCATGAATGAAGCTGCAAATTTCTGAATTTGGTCAGTCTTTTACATTTTTGCTTTCAGCCAAAGTACCTAAGGCACTGGGATGCAGGCAGTGAAGAATTAATAGTGTTCCCATTTTAACCTCTGGTTTATAGTTCATTATCCAAAGTTTCTTGAAAGCTGCATTTTTGAGAAGGAATTCTCCGTTTTGGCTTTGGCTAGGTGATCTTCTGCTTGCTTGGGGGGTTTGCTTGTTTGTGGTGCTTTTATATTTGAAGAAATGCAGTTCAGCTATTTGAACAAGCAAAATGTTAAACACACATATTTCCTTTATATATCTATGATTTTTTTTAGTTGATTTTTTTAAAGCTGGAATGACAAAGGGTTAACAGCTAAAATCCAGAATGAAAATGGAGAATTTTAACCAAGAATAAGGGACTGTGCTTGTCTTGGAGAGAAAATATTCTGGTTTCAACATGACACATGAGCCCAAGCAAACTGAGCACTGACCACATGCAGTAGATTTTTTTGTTTGTGTTTTTGCTGAACTAAGAAAGGATGCACCCAAGGGAGAGATTAACAAACTGAGGCTACTCAGTTCACAATGTTTGTTGTCCAAGTCACAGAGCAACAAAGAAAAAAATCCAGCAAAGTCCAAATATTCTAAAACCCTATTGATTTCAACTTATTTCATGCTTCTAAACTCTAGAAAAAGATAAGCTGTGAAGCTGAAAGACCAGAATTACTGAAAGTACAGCTGCAGATGTCTGTACCTATTACCAAACACCAACCTTCCCCAGCATTTTTTTTTCCTTCTTTTTGTAGAAAGCTGGGAAGAGCATTATCTTAGAAAGGTAAACACTCTCAAACTTGACATGCTCAGTTTTCTTGCCCTGCCAGCCTCACAGAAACTCTTTTTGAACAGGTCCTAAATTAGTATTTAGGTTTTTTTTTTTTTTGCCCCCAGAATCAAGATTACTGTCTGTGTTTTTGTGATGTCAGTAATTAGCACAATAAATCATTGTTCTGCTCCAGTGAGATGCTATGCCAGCACATATTACTGAGTCCTACACCGGACATAAAAAACCAACAAAACCAAAACCAACCAAAGACCAGGATTTCCAAAATCATCCAGCACTAGCTGAATTTTACTCTCATAGAAGTCAGAGGTAATTTAAAGCAAAAATAAAAACCCCAAACCCAAACAACCAGAACATTGGCTTGTAGCATATCATAATGATGCAGTATTAGGCTGAAACAAACCCCAAGCAATCAAGGTTCCAGTGCTGGCATTCACTTATAAGAGTCATTTGGCATGAGATACCAGTGGGAGATAAGCAGATACTGATCACTGGGGGCAGACTGTACATCTCCAGGGGTCACTTCCCTAAAAGTATTGAGGACAGCATTGTTTTTGCTCTCCTAGTGTGAGAGCAGTCTGGAAAGATCACAAAATAGCCGAAATGTTCTTGTGACATGAAATTGGGGCCTGGAATATTTAAATATTTAGAGTGTCTCCCTGGAGTATTCAACCCTTCTGACTGCATGTATTGAAGATGGCTGATGCAGTGTGCTCCAGAATTAGGAAAACTGACTTCTGTCTCATCCTAATGTGTGAGGAGAAGGAAAGATCACGTTAAAGATCTGTGGCATCACACATAAGACTATGTAGTCCCACAAGGTCATGACTGCATCTCCTCCATAATCCCAATGCGTTCAAGAAAAAAATCACTACAGAAATCTGCAAAACCTAGTTCTGAACACTGTGTTACACCTAGAAGAATGCTTCACTATAAACAGTTGCTTTCAGACCTTTGCAAAACACATGGGCCTTTTTACTTGAGTAATACTTGAGAACTCTAAAGAAATGTGTTCTATGCAAAAGCTGGAGCCCAGTGCAACTCTGTTTGCAATTCTCCTAGGCGTGGGATTAAATTAAATGCAGATCTGTAAATTCAAGATCATTACAATGCCACAAAGTCTAAGGCACTCAAATCACCTTCAGATGTTGCTGCTGTTAAAATTAACAATAACAGGAGCACAGTTGCTAATGTTAGGACAGCAGGCTCAGAAGTCCAGTCTATGAAAAAGATTTGCCACTATAACAGTGTAACTATTTTGGCATGAGTTTCTACTGGAGTTGCAACTTACCAGTTGGAAAAAAATGCTTTTATTGTTAGAGGTTATACCCTCCCCAAGCAAAATAGAATATACTGGCCAAAGCTCTTTTTTTTTTTTTTTTTTTTTTTCCTGGTACAATCATGTCTACACTAGGGCTTTTGCCAATACACACATACAGCCAAAAATCACACCTCCAACTGACATTACTATAACTGGCAAGTGTTTCTAGCACTGGCCTTAAAGCAGTTATTTGTTCAATCATTGCTTTCCAAATTCATCCCTTACCCTAAAAATATTGTATTTCTTTACAGGTAAAAAGCTGGGGAAAAACCAATCTATCACCTCAGGTCTTATTCATCTGTTTCTTAATAAAGGAAAGGATCTTTCTTTTGCCTTCACTGAAGTTGAATTCCTCCTTCCCTTACAAAAGCAGAATAAACATGGGGGGGGGGAGCTGGTGGTGGGGGGAGGAGAACATGAATCTTTAACCCCACAGCAGAACAAACAAACAAAAGTTCAGGTCAGCCCTTGCTCATCTTGCAACAGGGGCAGAGAGACAGAGAAAGAACAGAATTCTCTCAATCCTAATGACCGCTTGTTGCCATTCTCTACATACCAAAGTGAATGCAGTCCCTCAGCTTCGAAAGTGCTATTTCTGTTCCTATTGCTGCATCTGCTAAAGCAGATTCTTCCATAAGCAAAAAGTCAAACAATCTTCACTCCTAAAGCTCACAGAGAAAGCAGTACTTTAAAAGGGGCATAATTAGTACAAAACCAGGGGGCAAGGGGACAGAAGAAGGAGAAAAGAAATGTCTTTTCAGAAAACCTCAGGCTACCCTCCATGAGAAGAGGATTTTATGGTGACTTATCTTGGTCTGAAATTATAAAAACAACTATATATTTTGAAGCACATTTGTTTTCAATACTTGCAACATTTTTTTGCAAAAAAATTATCAAAACAATGGCTTTAAACACTGTACGGGAACATAGAGCTTAAAGTGTTTCATTTTACTTCCAAAGCAGCAGTATAATATTTTCTTAATATCCTTCACCTCTCTAAGCCATTTCCTGTGGTTTGTCCTAAAATTTACCCTTGTCAGCCTAAATGGAAGTGTCAATTACGCGTGAAGAGTCAACTTGCTCTTGGACTGAGAACAACTGTACTTTTAAAATGCCATGACTGCAGCATCACTGGGGATGGCAAAACCTGTGTGTTTTTAGAGACAGAACTTGCTTCTCCTTCTTCAGGTTGGTATTTTTCCTAAGCTAAGTGTCAGAGAAGTTGATTTGGGAAACACCACATTATTTCTGCTTCTGCTGCTTCTGTTGTGCCCATGTTCAAACAGTTAAGTAGAGACTTGAAGATGTACAGTGGATTTGGCTTGAAATTAAATTAAATAAAATTTTCCCTTGGAAACTGCCTAGCAGAGCCTGCAGAAAGTAGTTGTAACTGCACCTGGAATACTCTAAGTTTTAGGGAAATTTCCATGTCATACACTGGTTTAATGCACTACTGGCACACATAACCTGCAGAACTCAGATGCAGATACAGATTCCAAGGTGTTGGAACATCCACACTCAGGGTTTTGTTTGAGCTTCTCCCCAGTAAAAGATTTCTTTACTTCTGAGCATATAATGATACTTTACAAGTAGTGAGCTCTGCTGTAACTCTTTAAAGGTCAGAAAAACCTGAACCTTTCATTGTGCAAGTAACTCCCAAGGTTACCAAAGGAAAGTAAGCCCCATGGCCAAGCCCATCTGACGCAAGGAGAGTGACATCCGGACATGTTTAGAGTATCAACACCTCCAACCCAGATTCGTGCTGCCAGGAGCTTTTTCCTGTTTGGATTCAAATGTAAAGACACCTGGGCTCAAACGCAAATGATCTCTTTCGATTTCATCCACGGTGACGTCAGGTAAGGATGGCTTGACAGCACCCCGAGGAGTCAGAGCACGCAGCCTGAGTTACTCAGGGCTACTCAGCTTCCCCTATGCTCTTTCCTCAGGCCTGGGCTTCTCTCAAGTACTTGCTGCCAGCTGCACTGAACTGCACACTGAAGAACAATATGCAATAAACAGACATCATTAGAGAAATGTTATTTTTCTTATTACAGAAAAGTTGAGAACTTTCACAATATCTTGAAACACTGCTCAGAAATTACCTCTTCAGCTTGGCATCCATTCCCTCTTTAGGAACAAAACAACCCCAGCAATTACAGGAAAAAGCCAAACTGACATAACTAAACCAAGAAAGTCTTTTATCTATTCATCTCACAAGGTTTTGTTTGGTTTTTTTTAAAACTACTTCTTAGAGGCTCGAAAAAAAAGCATTAGGTGTTCTTTGCATGCAGAACATTTATGACCTTGTTCAACTTCTTCAATATATTTCTTACTAATGCTTGCTGTATTAATGGACTCAGCCCAAGAAGTAGAAATGTCGAGTTTTTTAATTGCTTTACACAATTAAATGCTAACATTTCAATCATTAACAAGAATGCTGAATATTGTGCTTTGGAGCACAATGTAAGCAATGTATTAAAAACAAATGCTTCACCAGGTTCCTACCTTTCACTTTTTATAAGTAGTTCAGAAAAAGAAGCCTAAAAATAAATAGCATTTACTGTCACTGGAGAAAGTGCTGTAGTAAAGAGCAGCAAACAACTGGGAGACACAATTATAACCTCCACCCCTTACAGCCTTCACAGAGCCTTTGCTGTTGCTGTCTATGTAAGCAGAGCAGAGCTGTCTGCTTCAGGGTTAGAGTTTTCTTGGAAATGTTTACTATAATGAGAGAATTTTCTGTTCTTTTTCTTTTAATCACAACACAGTCCAGTTCTGAGACCTGAATTGATGCAAAAAACAAAAAAAAAACCCAGATGACATTTCAAGGAATTTAATAATCAGATGCCTCATTGCACAGCCTGGGAGTGTGTTCCACATTATATTAAAATTATTGACATCCAGGAATGTTATGGCAAAAAGAGCTGACACTATGCTTGGTTACAGCTGTTGCCACAACAGTAGTCACTTGGCAAATGATGTGAAAGAGGACAAAGTGCCATTGTGAGCTTACACCAAGCTTTTACACATTATGTCTCCAGTTCATAAAGAGGAAGGGAGAAAAGAAAATGCCGCCTTTTTTTGGAGTAACCACATTGTGATTCTAATTGAGTATGTTTGTCAAAAGACGTCAAAAGCATCTCCAAATGACAGGCTGTGAAAACCACAGAAGGGGATGGAGAGGAAGCCCAAGACTCCTGCAAGAAATGCAACTCAAACTTTGGGTAAATAAGATGGGGCAAGCCAGAAAAAAGAAGGACAAAGAGATCTTGGAAAGCAAACTTGCTCTTTGTCCTACAAGGAGCAGCAGATCTCAACTGCAACTTTGTGGAAAACCAAGAATGGGTCACACTCTGAAGAAGGCCACTTGTGCTCCCAAAGGAGTGTCTGTCACGGGCTGGCTGCTCTTGAAATTCAGGTCTTCATGAGTGTGCTGAGGACACACACGCTTCTATGGCTACTTTCTTTGTGAGTCCACCCACATCACAGAGAAAAGGGGTTTACATTTGACAAAAACACTTGCATCTCATGTTTTTTTCCCTCCATCAAAGGAGCTGGAGAGCTTGCCTTGCCACAGAAATCGTTTCCCAATAAAATAATCAACAACAATGTTGGAACTCTGTTCCTTGAAAGGAGGTTTGTCTCTGTGCCCCAGAAAGCCAGCTGAGGAAAAATCAGCAGCTGCACATTAAGGAAAATGTAACACATTTAAAACAAACAAAACAAAAGGAAAGGAAAAATAATTTTAATCCAGTATTTAATTGCAAAAACATGGTGGAAGAGAAAGAAGACTCAAGAGAAACTCCAGGACTTCTTGCATCTAAAACAGACATTTTGCACTTAAAATAGAAATGCTTCAATGCTGGTTGGTGCAGAGGTGTCTGCAATCTTTTTTAATTTACTGACCCTGATGCTTTTTTCCCTCTAATACAATGTTACCCTAAACCCCTCCTCCCATCTAGTCGAGCTCTAAACATGACCTAGCGTTCATTCTGATGTCTGTGATATTGAGACCCATTCTCTATATTGATCCAAAATGAAAAATTCAGATGAGAGAAAACAGCCAAACAGTTGACCTATGTAAGTATTGACTCTTGCCTACATGAAAAGTTGGCTCTTTCCAGAAAACTTGAACCACCATGTAGTATTCAAGATGCAAAAGCAACTTCCTCTCGTAAGAACAAGATACCATGTGTTTCCTTTTGCCAAAGGCTGATTTTAACAGTAGCCACTGGAACATAATATGTATAAACTTACTATGTGACAAACAATTTCTAGAAGAGGGGGACTAAATGATTTTTTAAATTTCACTTAACACTACTTATTAGCACACCAGATGCATGCAGTATAATTATAGTTATTTGTTTACTTTTAAAATGTGGGAAGACACTAGAAAATATTTTTTTAAATAATTTTTCCCTTCTTTCCTCTTTATTCCCCGCTTATTATTTAAATATGCTTCTGCAGTGGGGAATCGCTCATGAAAACTGCAAAGTGAAACTGAATATAAACAGAAAGTGACTGATCTCATTTCACTGAGCAAGAGGGTTGAAGGCCAGAAAAGAAATAAATTGCTTAAGGGGTGGGATGTTAAGCAAATATTTATACAATTTTCCAGTTTTTATCAAACATAAAATATAATCTAATAATCATCTAAGGAATGTTTTGAAAACATTTTCCCTTAAGTATTACTCAACATTTAGACATGGATGATCAAAAAGTTGAGACCCACTCCCACCAAGCATACAACGGTATTTATCTCAAGCTCTCCCTAGTAGGAAAGATTATAAGGATTAAGTTTCAAGCTTGTGCAATTGTCTTGAGACAAACACAACAATATGCAATAAACTAGTATTCCCCAGATGACTTTATGAGAAAAAAAAGAAACACACTAATGACAATTAAGACTGAAAGAAAAGAAGAGCCAAATAAGTAACAATGTGGGACAAAGAGGCCCCCTTGAAAGATGCATTAGCATGGAAGCCATCAAATCAGGGGGTGGTGGCTTTCCATTGTGGGAAGGCATTCTCTGGGGCCACTTCTTGGCTTCCTCCTCACAAAGCAGTTCATTCCTTTAAACGAAGATACATATTCTCAGGGTTTGGATCAAAGAAAGCAGGGTACAGTGGGTCTCAAACTGAAGTCAGTCTCAGAACTCAATAGTTTAGGGCCAAGTTTAAGAGCCCTCCCAACCAATCTCTATTATCTAGCTCAGTCACAATAGTATTTTCCTATTAAACCTGTATTTAATTGGGTCAGTGGAGCAAGAGGACAAAACAGAAACTGCACTGTAGGCTAGTCTCTGCATTTTTAAAACAGCTTTTCTCTCGTATCTTGAACACCTGCTCCTCCTCCCAGATCCAGAGTACAAACACTTGGGCACAAAGTTTTCAACTGATTTCAAACAACAGAATTGTAAGCATACAAAATCCAGTGCCTGAAAAAGAGTGTGGGTTCATTCAACATTCCCTACTCTACCTGTGTTATCTATTTACAGTGAGCATCCCTGAGATGAGATCTCTATTTCCTTAGTTCACTGCTAAGGATCTTGAGCACTGCAAACAATGTGAAATTTCTTCCAAAACAATACTACATATGTTAGCTGCGTAACATCATATATGAGTATAGTATAATTCCAAATACTCCATCTTACTCCAAAGAGGACACTGGGAATTTACTAACTTCTTGTGAGCAATTGTTGCATGAAGAATTATAAACGGTTCATCTCATTTGATCACTTAGATTCCTCAAAGAGGAATCATCAGATGGAAATGGCATGTGGGAGCTTGACTCTCTCACTTCTTGCTGGTAGAGCTTTACTAATTATTCAATTATTCAAAGATAGCCATGAAAATATGATCAACCAAGTGCACCAGCACATGAGACATTCTACAAAGAACGGTCTTCATGAAAATGATGCTCTACACCATCATTACCATGTTCACACCTCATTCTACTGCAGCTTTCAACATGTGCCTGCTACACAAACTATCTAACAATCTTTCTTCTAACTTAACAGCTAAGATCACCATCATTTCAGTGGATATTTCAAAAAAACGCAATTGAAATCCATGTTTTTATTTTCTTTTAAATCAGGAGTTGGACAAGGAGTTGCCAGTAAAATACTGGCATTTCAAAGTCTCACTAGTATGTTTTTGGTCATCAAGTTACTACATCAGATCGAACTTTTATGTATTCCCAGAGTCTCTCCATGGCTTTACCCATCCATGTTCTGTAACAAACTATGTTTCTTTTTATTTCTCCACAAAGGTAATTTTGGCCAGGGAAACTGTCTACCTTCATTCCTGAGCCTACACATCTCTCCTCCACACCTCCTTTGACAAGGAAATAGCAGTGCTGTGATGGTAAATCATAAAACACTGCATTTGTGAGGATCTGCTTCTGCTTTGAGGAACCCTAAAATACCTAACAAACATTTGTAATGTCCTGATTGACTTCAGGTTGACAGCAGCCAGGAATAATACATCACAGTCCACAGCAAGCTATAGGAACATAATTTCTGACAGAAGCAGTAAGAAGAGATTGATAAGGAATAAGTTGCCTGGGCTAGTACATCAAATTTAACATTACTGCTCATATATATATATATATATATATACACACTTCATCATTATGCCTCCAAGGATGTTTTAATTCTATTTGTCAAACCAACTCAAATACTCTTTTCTGTCTGCAACAAACCAAAAAATGTCACCCAACATGAGATGAGCTTGTCGCCTTAAAATTATCTCTGAAGAAGACAACAAAGAATTGATACCTTCTCTTTCTCCTAGTTATGTTCAATAGCTGAGGACATGACGTATGCACTTGGTAATGGACTATTATGGGAAATCAGATACTCCATACCCCTCTAGTCTAAATTCTTCCCATGCTTCTCTTTCACCCCTTTTAAATCCATTTAAGCCATGACTCCAACTCAGGATGGGCAGTGCTACCAGTCAGTCTATCACTCACAAACTCTCATCAGGTCATGTGAGGACCGTGCACAGATTAATTAAGGGCATTTGCTCTTGGAATGCTTTGCTGTGATATGGAACATTATCCTCATTTTAGAGATGCACAGAAACAGATGTGTTCACAGTTATCCAAGATGTACCCAGGACAAAGCTAAGAATCAAATATCAGTAGCCAAGTTTCTGATTGTTTTTACTGGATTGGGATGGCAAAAAAAAAAAATCTCAAGCCCTTTATAAGATTAGAAATAAGTTAGTTACACAATATCTCAAAATCAAAAGGCAATACATCACGAAGCCTATGGAAGCATGCCAATGCTTAATATTCAACTTACATGAAATACCTAAGAAAAGACTATAAAAGGAATAGTTATAGCTGAGTCTTTTGTATTATTTTAAATATTTTAACTATGAAAATATAATCTATTTTGAAATATATATAATAGCTCATAAAATGAGATGTTTTCTTCTCTTTGCTCATGCACTTGAAAATACTTTATCTCTAAAATTCATGCCAGCATAAAAAAGTCCTAGTAAAAAAATCTTCCTTCATACCTCAAGATTAAAAAAACCCCCAATAATATAATTAGCTTGCCTTTGAAATATGCTTTGAAAGCTATTTCCTCATGTCTCTAGGAGGAAATGGAAAGCGAACACACTTCAGCACACACACTTTGCTAGTGGGTATACCCCTAGTGCCTCTGACAACTCTGCATTATGTAGGACAGAAATCAAAATGAACAGAAACCACACTGTGGTGTGAAGCCCAAGACTCTTCCAGCCTTGTGGAGCTGTCAACTCACTCTCAGCCATACGAATTCCACAACTTCTTTCCCCTCCCTGCATACCATCAATGCCAGCCAGGCCTTCACCTGGTGATAAACCCAATTCTATTTCCTCATAAAACACAATGAGAAGCGAGATTGAGTCCTCCAATAATGATCTCAAATCCTGGGCATCTTAAGCAAAAGTTGTTAAGTAGAACACTAAAATGAACATTACTGTTTTAATACAGGACTGTGACATCTTTTGCTTCCTTACTAATGTGCCAGCAAACAAAATTTTATTTGTAAGTGAATTTTTTATGTATTTTGGTGGTTATTTTTTGGCGCTTGTGAAGGATACTTCGGGGAAACTGAAATATTGACTGATTTCTTTTGTTTCTATCACATCACCCAAATACACCCATTCACCTCTATCCCTTGAATGGGGCTTTGCTGTTACTGCCTGTTTCATTCTGCTTAGGCATTGCTGAAAATAAAATTAAATTAAATCAACTGTAAGAGAAAGCAACTTCTTGTCTCCAAAGTTTTGAAATGACTGGACCATCTCATATTTAATAATTCAGACTCAGTGCTTTAAATTTTGTCCAGGAAAATAAGATGTTCTTTATATTTCAAAGATGTCTTCACAAAAGTCTGCAGTACTGGATTTTCTGACGCAGAGTGATTATAAAACCCCCTTTTGTTCTCATAACTTCATGATGTATATCTATAACTCTTTCTTGTTTGTGAAGATAAGACCAGCCTTTGTCTCTCTAAATGCCTTTTCAAAGGAAGATTCACAGTTGTTTGACTTTTGATCTGTGTGGCAACTAGCTCGACCACCTGCACTGGGTTTGAGCAGTTTCTGAGCTTGCTTTGTACCAGCTTATGAACACAGCAAGCCTTTGACACCAGAACAAGCCGATGTGTGAATACACCAATTTACAGTGTAAATACAGGGTCCAACAATATGGGCATCTTTAATGACCAAATGTCTAAAGTGCATATATTGTTTACTGATTATATCATTAAATAAAACAGATGGCTCATATTCTCCATTCACCTACAGTGGATTAAAACACAATGGTGTAATAGTCTGGTAAACTGGTAATGTGAAACATTGCTTTGTACTGGTGTAGTAGCATAAATAGCTGTTCACAAATGAGGTACAAAGCCCCACTGCCACTAAGAGTAATTAGCTTAAGGCTGTACTGAAAGAATGCTACCTTCACAATCAACACGTGTGTGCCACTCACGCTGAAAACTGCTTTTGAAAAATACAGCGGTGGCAGAAAGTAGCAAGGAAGTTTCTTGGCATGGATAAAGTAGAACATATGCTTTCCAACATCTAGGCAAGATTGGACATACTTAGAATCATGTTTCTCAAACAATTACCTATTTAAACGCATTATTTGTGGCCATGATAAGCATGTCAGAGAAACAACAGTGGGTTGTTTTTTTTCACTTGCACAAGCATTTTTATCAGGAGGAAGGCAGGGAGTTGGTGCAAAAATAAGTTTAAGATCCATTTTCTTTTTCAAGAAGACAAACTAGTGTTGCAATCTTAAACTATCAGTAGATCTACTAAATAAGTAAAAGAAAAGATGAAGACTTTGCTCTAACTCACAGATGTTACAAAAACCTTCTGGGTTACACTTTGATTAATATAGCAAATTCCAAGCTAAACAAGAGCTCTGAGGTAATAAATGCTACACAGTGAGATCCTGCAGGAATTATTTTAGAGCTACACAAATGTTGCAGAGAACATAAATACCGGTGTTTAAAACAAAACAGTTTTTCTCTGTCTTTCCCATTTTTCTCAATTTCCACATTGACTTTTCTTTGCCTTCTTGATTAGATTCAAGTCAAAGAACCATAGATTGGTTTGGGTTGGATCTTCCATATTAGTTAAAGAGCCAGTCAGAATCAGGAAATTTTCATCCTTCCTATCACCAAGTAGACTAAACAATCTCTCACTGTATGGCCATACTTTCTCACTCATGACTTTGTTATTCTTCAGAGAGCTGCTCAGCAGGTTCGTGATGTGTGGACACTTCTTCTGCAGAGTTTGAAGGGTCCAATACAACATATTACATGCTACCAGGGATATAAATTTTTCCTCAGTTTAGGTCTTCTCCCACAGCACCGCTGATTTATCTGCAACAGCCTCTGAGTGATCCCTCAAAGTCATAATTTATGACATTTTTTGTAAAACTACAATAATAGCAACAACAAAACACCACCCACCTAAACCCACCCAAGCTTTGCTCAAATTAAATGATTTCCTTGTTCAACATTCCAGCTATAGATGAGCAAACTACTCACACAATGATGACTTGCAGGTTCAGACCCTGGGTTGTGGTAGAACATCACTGACTGACTTGAACAAAAATTGTATTCAGCTGAGTTTTCCTTTTTCTAGTTCTTGGTCACTTAATCTCTTATGCCTCTTGAGCACAGCCAAAAGTCTGACCTGCTACTATGAAACTGAAGATGATCTAGTCTAAAAGATTAACTAATAAAGACAAGATTCTAATATCACAGCAGTTTTAAATTAGTTTGATGACTTCATTGTTTTCCTAAAGATAAAGTCCTTAGTGTGCAGTCAGAACCACGCTGGAAAGCCAAATAAACTTTGCTTTTATTAAAAGCCAACAATTTCAATCAAGTGTGGCAAGAAAAGTGCCCAGTGCCACTGGAAATCATACTCACAACACACAAAGGACGTTTTTTACCTGATGGAAGACTAGGCAAATCAATTTGCATACCTCCATTTGTTTCCAGACACTATCTCTGTCCAAAATACTGGTGTGTCTATGAGAAAGGGTGGGTGGGAGAATTTAGTTAAAATTATGTTTGTCTGACACAATTATTGTCTTTTTCTTTAAGCATGCAGAAGTGCCACCAAAGAAGTGAAATCTTGGTAATTTGTAGATTTTGAGTTTCAAATGTTGCTTTTAGTCAGCATAGTATACAGTCTAGTTTTAGTCCAGATATGCAATCTTATGAGAATGATTTAATTTTGGTGTCTCTATTCGCAAAGCTCCATGACACCTACACATGAATCTACTGTTTGGAGAGGCTGAGGTTCCAGGATTTGCCTATTAGAACATACAAATATTCTATTTTTACATTCCTGTATCCCAACAAAAGGCTTGGCTTGATGAAAACTAGAAACTGTAAATTAATTCTGTACACTATTATTTATGGTCTCTAATTCTTGAGAAGTTGAGCAGAAATTTCCTTCCACAGCACAAACCACCAGAAATTTCCTCACATGCACCAGCACATAAAAGCTCTCTGTCTACCCAGGAAAAAGGATTTGGGCTAAACATTAGGGAAAACTTGGAAATATCTGACTGAAGAGATGTGGAATGTTGATCAGTGCAGAGCAGGCCAAACAAACGTCTGTCAGGATTAAAACAGGGTCAGTCAATCCTGCCTTAACACAAAAGGATGAACTTTTCTGAAATCACTTCCAAGTTGGTTCTATTTCCTTGGGTAAATATATGAATTAAAATGAAGTGACCCAGGTTGCAAGATATCATGCATAGTGTTCAGAAAACGTTACATTTAGTAATTTATGGCTTAAACACTCTGCAGTAAATGGAATTTGTAAAATTCAACCTGTATTGTTCTTTCACAGTTACAGTGTGTTGTCAAGAACATGATCCCCAATCAACTACTGGCCTTAAAGAATTTGACTTAATTGATTTCTGAAGAGTTGTCTTCAATTATTTCACCAATTGTCAATATCAGCTTTTGCCAACAGTTTCTCTCCTTCACATAAACAATCCTACCATATTCAAAATACCCTTACTACCTTCACTATTTCTGAATATCATGTCAGAGAGAACTCATCCTACTGGAACCTTCTTGTAACTACTGCAGGAAAGCCTGCAGTAACTACTGCTTATGCTGATATAAGACATGGCTTCTCATGGAAGCATGTAATGGGATACCTGTTGTGGTTCAGACATGGCAATGCTGACTGTGAAATGCCTTTTGTTTCACTCATGACACTGTGAACCTTTTTAGGCTCTAGCTGCTTAATGGTAGCCAACATATCCCAGTACAGGAAACAACCACAAAGGGTTACATGATACTTAACCTATCACAATGCTTTACATTGGTGGTATATGCAGTCTAGGACTAGCTGGGATAATTATCCATTGGGATCCTGCTTTCCTGCAGAAACACAACTGTGTGTTAATGTTCTTTCCAGCTGTTCAGCTGGACACAAGTAGACAGAAGGGGAGTAAATGAGATAGCAATTCCAGATGATAGAAAAGAGGGAATGGAAGGGACAGAACAAAGACCATTGTACACTTCAAAAAGGAATGGAAAAAGAGAATTAGAAATATGGTCTGAGGAATGCTGAGAACCCTGCTCATAATGGATATAGTGTAGGCAGCTTGACGTGTGGATAAAGCTTTCCAACAATCTGAAAAATAAAACAATGCTACCATATAAATGCTCTTACCTCACTGAATGAGGGACATCCCCTTCTAAAACTGCCTGGGCACAAGGAGATTAAAACACTGACTTATTTTATCCTATGCATTTAAGTTACTAGATGTAAAGATCAATCATGATGATCTTTTTCTTCCAGGTTTGAAGAAAACTTAACTCTGTATCACTTAGGTTGTTAGAGATGAAGGTTTGCAAAGGCTATGGTGGCATTAAACTAATCCCAGCTACATGCCTGCAATGTTGAAATTGGTCCCTTTCTGTAAGGCATTCAGTGCCTGTGGCCTGAAACTCTCCATGTACACTGATGCTGGTGGTTAAATAGCAGCTCAAAAGACTTCTGCACCCTCCATGGTGCATGAACTGAACAGTATGTCTAACACTGAATGAAAGTAGGGCAAGATTTTTCAAAAGTATTGTGGAAACAGCACACACACAACCCTGTCTAAGAAAGATGAGTAAGGTTTAGAAAATAGTTTTCCATTGATTATTAAAAGTAAGAAATGCATCTTACACGTATTGGATTACATCATACCTAAACTAAAGACAGGGAATGCACATTGTCCTATACTATTTTAAAATATTTGCTGTTCAGACCTAGAGGTACATTTCCTGTTTTTTGGTTATACTCCTAATGATGAAGAATGCTCACCCTTGGGAATTTTGGTGACAACACATTTATGTTTTCCAGATGTTTTGTCCATCCCTTCAACAAAGAAACAAGGTTTCTTTTTAAAGTCAGACACAAAGTGAGGAATGGCTGGGTAATAATTAATGCTAAGGTTTAATCTGGGATAACAAGCTGTATGTTCCTCATCCAAGGACTAGATTGTGATTAAAAGCACCACAGAGCTTATCAGTTTCCTTCTGAAAAGATTCAATACTTGACAAATGTTAGCTGCATAACAAAACACAAACTTTCAATAATATAAGAATCAAGTAACTATATAAAATGCTTAAAAGTCAGGAAAATCATAAAAAAGTTATTATACTGACAGTAACAAGCACTAAAATACCCTACATATATTTTATGGCTTCCAGTTAACAACAGAAATATAAAGGACATGGTTTGCAAGAAGCACAATAAAAGCTGTGGTGCCCCAAGAGATGACCCAGAATCATTCTGCCACTTATTCTCCTCCTTATTCAGTCTCCCTCAAGTTAAGGGAATTGCTCCTCTGGTTTAAGTTAACCACATGCTTAAATATGTTCCCAAATCAAGGTCTGAATTACTGAAGTAAACAGCTGCAGCTGTAAATATTCAACATGGAGCAGACATGTTGCTAGAGGATTTACTGTTTCAATCATTTTTCAGTGTAGAACTACATCTTGAAGTAAAAATAGAAATATATGTACCAAAAAAGTTGCTGAAACAATTTCTACTCAAACTTCTTTTGGCTTGAGACCAAATATCCTGGAAAGAGGAACTCCTTATTAGCATGAAAACAAGGCAAATATAGCTTTATGTCAAGCTCCGCCCTGCATCGGTGATACAAAGACCTGCCCTCAGAAAACTGCAGAGACTCAAGTCATGGCCAAGTATGACTGAGACAGGCTTAACTCAGAAGAAAGTCAGTTTTTTGTCATGTACTTTTGTGGATGGAAACAGAGATTGGTAGGCAAATAGGGGAAAAGGCAGTGGTAACACTTTGTTTGGGTTTGTGTCCACACGGACATCACTGTCCCTGCTGGCGTTCTTAACATATGGAAATGTGGGCTTTGTAGCCAAGCAAGCAGGCAGAACAGACATCCTTAGCTTTGCACATCTCTAGGAGCGAGGGAAAGCAATAAAGAAGTCCTGTGCATACACTGTTGAATGGCCCAGGTCAGTGGGGGAGGCAGAGCACCCCATGCCCTGCTCAAAGGACTGCCCTACACTGAGTGCTGCCTCAGCCCAGTGACCACCCCATCACCACTGCTGAAGTTGTTCGAGAATGACTAGAAAAGTACTGCAATTCAGGCCCAAACTCTGAAGGCCAATTCTAAAAACCATGATTTAAATCATGGTTTGCTTAGGACCAGAGGCAATGGACACAAGTTGGATGCTGGGAAATTTCAGTGAGATACCTGGAGAAACTACTTATTTCAGCCGTCACTACAACAGATTGCTCATACAGGCATTGGTATCTCCAAACTTGGATGTGTTTGAAACCTGACTGGAGAAGAGTCTGAGCAATGTACTCTAGAAAAACTTGCTTTGAACAGGAGGTTGGACCAGATGACCTTGAGAAGTCCCTTCCAACATAAATTGCCCTACAAATCTGTGAAATGTTGAAAAATAACTCCAAGGTCTGATATATCCTGGACCTCAAAAGCAGAACGAACTTTGACTAGCAGTGATGCAAGAAGCAGGACTCCCAGAATTTTCCTGGAAGGAAGACTGAGGAAGCTTGACCAGAACTAGCATTCCGTTTCTGACTGCAGTCACATTGGTCATGCAGATGTTGGCAAGTCACATAACTTATTACCTGAGAGCTGAACTGAACCCTTACTGCTTTATTTCTATCAGACAGAGGTAGTGGCTCCATCCTGTTGGGAATCAAATTTTAAAAGTCTCTTTTATAAATGCAGATGTGTTCATAAGCTGCTCAAAACATCATCGATAACAATCCAGAACACTGACATCTGTATTTTTGGCATAACAATTTCCTGTTGAAACAGACAGGATAAAAAGTTGTTCTGGAGTATAGCAGCTATTCTTCTAAAGTATTCTCCCACAATTTGAAGGGGGCTAGACAGAACCTATCTGCTAATTGAAAAAAGATTCAAATATACTGAAATTTTTATCTGGTTACTTTTAGGTTTGCTTGTTTCCCACTGGGCCATGTGTGGCTTGGAGACTTTCCAAATTCTTTTCTTATAAACTTTTCTAGGCTATTGTCTTAGGATATGGGCAAAACCCTGAAGATATTCCAGGATGCATTCTTTTCTACTTGTTGCTAGCACACTGTGCACTCCCCAGTTCACACTGGAGTACAGGCCAAGGGATAGAGACCTGAGACAACCTATTCCAGTACCTCACCACACTCACAATAAAAAATTTCTTCCTAATATCTAATCTAAACATACTGTCTTTTAGTTTGGAGCCATTCCCCCTGATCCTAGTCATGCCATGTCATAAGAAATGTATTAGTTTAGCAGAACCTAAATAGTTGCTACAGAAAAAAAAAAATCATGAATGTATAGGTCATTCCTGTGTGAAAATATTTAAAAACACTTATTACAAAAATACTCTTACCCAGATACTGGGAGACAACAAATTCCAGTACATAAGGCTGGGTATCTTATTGCTAGAGTAAAACTGGGATGGGAAGACCTGTCCCTAGTATGCCACTCATTTCCTTAGTGAGCTAAGGCAACCTACAAAACCTGTCTCTGCTTTTATTCCCTATCTCCAGAACATTTTATGCACAAACACATGGCCAGGGAATTTAGGTCATACAAATGCAGTAATTTAGCCCTCTAGCAATCTAAATACCTGATCTCTTAATATATTCAGCCAAATTTGAAAGAGATGCTGCTTTACCTTTCCCAGACAGTAAAATTAGAAAGAGTTAAGCATTAATTAGAAGCACAGGGGGTTAGCATGGCATATCACTTCAAGCATATCAGCAAATATATATCGTGGAAACAGCAACTACATTGAGCAATGTTCAGTTTAACATTACCTTTTCTGTATAATATTGATGTGGATAATGGTCCTCCAGCGTTTTATTTTCTTGCTTCCAGTAATTATGTGAAACACTGAGTAGTTTGTAGTGAAGTATGCAGAAATTAGGACACAACTGCCAATCTGTGCTAATTATATTTCTTGCAGTTGTATTTATCTAATACATGCTGATTTTTTGGAGTGTGTATTTTATGATTATTCTCGTAACTAAACAAATTGGGATGGTGCTGAGGCTGGGATAATGCTAGACCTTTTAACCCAACAATCCTAAACAAATTAAGTTCACTGTAGGTCTATCAATTATGTGTTTTTAAGCAACATCTTGAGAATTGTCTACTGCAAGATGCTTCTATGCTGGCATTGCTTTTGGCACATTTACCTGAACTGAGCTTAAATCCTAACCTGCCTTTCATCTTGATGGGTGACTCAGTTCAGGATTTTTGTTGAAGAAAAGGGAAATCCAGTGCCTGTCTGACACACAGAAACATGCCATCGTGGTGTTCGACTGCATAATCCTTTTGTCTCTAAAGAAGAGGCCAAGTATATTTCAGAAAGATTGTATTTTTCATTTGGCTTATGGAACACTTATAAACTAGGACTCCTAACTGTGATTCCCAAACACAAAACAAAGTCAAAGGTTACAGCATATGTTTTTGTTTCAGCTTCTCCAAATTACTTGCAAATGTATTCAAACACAATATGAGGAGATACTTTATTTTATTGAAAATAACAGACTACAGGGTGCTGCAAAAAAGGCTGGGGTACCTCAAGCATAAACATGGAAAGAATACATTGGTTTAGAAACCCATAAATCCTTATTTGAATCTGCCAACCTGAAAGCCAAGTAAAGCCCGAAAAAACTATTTTTCCTAAATGCTATGTCTGATTAAGCCATACTATTAAATGACAGCTGAACTTTAACATTAATATGATATTATTTAAATAACTGCATGATTTTTTTTACACTAAAATGATGAATGATTTTTGGACAGCTCAATTGACATAAAGCAAGAAACCCCTTTAATGAGATTTGACAAAATGGAGACATATGCAGAATATTCGTTACAGCTCATGTCGCAGAGCCCTTCCGGGGGAGACTTGGGTTTGGTTGGTGTCTTTTCTTCTCCTTCATTTTTTTTATGGTTTATTTTGATTGTCTACAGTCACTGAACCATCCCTTTCAATTGCCACTTCCTTCCTCCATGGATTTTGAATTTAGCTTGTGTCATTTACATATTACTCTTAATCAGAAAATTTTATATGTTACATTTTGGAATTGTAAGAATCTGTGGAATGAAGGCATGAGATTCAATCATTTTAACCTTTGACAATTTGGTATACAAGGAACTAACAAAGGTATTTTTCTGAGGAGATTTATGGAGAAATAAAGCTTGTGCTAAAGAAAAACTTATAAAATTCCAGTTTTCACATGTCCTAAGCCAAATGACAAATCAACAACTCTGCTAAAAATTTCTCCTCTTTTTCTTTTTTATAAGCAAAGTGCATTAAGCAAACACCCAACATAAAAGCCTGTGGCAAGGGTAATTTCAAACTGAACTCTTCAGAGGATGCACTAAACTCCTTTAAAACTGTGCTTATTAGAGGGATGTTTTTCTTCTTCAAGAAGCTGAATATATACAGAAATATGGACATCACAGAGAAGCTGAGATGCTGTTTCACTGGGTAAAGAACACATATCCAGAGATGTCACTAACACAAAATAATCTGTCTGAGAAAGCACTGATGTAAATTTAAGGGGAGAAGTAATCAATGGATAACTCCCTCCCTTCAGTCCCATGTAGAGTTTTAGGAAATTGCATCATTTTCCTTTTTGTATCACCTCATTTTGATCCCAGGGACAATTTTCATAATGAAAGCGTGGAAGAAACATGCTGAAACCAGAAGGGCTGACAGTGTGCCTGCCCCATCTATTTAGGCAGAATTGATAATTTTAATTCTTTTCTCTGCACATAAATTTAGGCTGCCCCAAAACATTTACCATCTTTCTCATTTTAACAGGCAAAAATCCCCCTCAAAACACTAAAATCACTCAAGAATAAGGAACACAGGAAATCATCACCAAAATAGCGTAGTTTCAGAACACACATCCATCCCCCCTCAAAACAAATACAAGGAAACAAAGCTGAGAAATCAGTTTACAAGGGCTATCCTTCAGGCTACAGAAAACTTTTTCCACAGGCATGACAAAGCCTTCTAACATCCAAAGACATTCTACACACCAGACCAGGTAAAAAAAGTCAGGTACATCAACAAAATGTTGAGGTTGAAGTAAAACTGAAAATAAAGGCACAGAGGGAGAGAAGAAGAAAAGGAAGAGCAGAAACGTCCCTACCTTGGCCTTACCTTCGCAACATTCCCGTCAAAATCCTGGAGCTCTTCCCCAGGTTTGCATCTGTTTCTCTAAGCTGGGGAGAAAAGAGTCCCATTAAAGGTAAAAGGCACACACACCCCAATCTGTACAGAGGACAGGGATTTCTACAGTCACCTGAGTCAAACAACTTCAGGTTTAGCACTTAACAAGCTCGTAAAACCACCAAAACACTGAGATTGAAAAATACTTTGTCTTGTTTTCACTTACATAAATATGAAACCTGGGGAAGGAAAGTCATTGAGGCGACAAAGGTGATTCAGGATGAAGAGCAAAAGCTTTACAAATAAAGGGCTGCAGGTAGAAGCTGTGTACATTGGTATCCATAATTCCTGTGTGTATGTGTATTGGTTGTCTATATTAGTGAAGGGATCAAGGGATGAAGAGACACATGTGCTGTGTTCCTGGTGCTTTATGAAAGGAAGAACATATCTTTCTTTCACTATTTTTCAAAGACAGTAGTTTAAAAAAAGAAAAAGAAATACAAAATATATCCTTTCAGCAATTCTGTGTAAAAGAAATATGTCTATACTGCCTCTTAAATACAAAACTTGTACTGACCTTACAGCAGCCACCTCTGGCCTAAGTGTCCAAATGCTTTGTGAATAGGATATATATGTACAGAAGGAACAGCTGTACAGTATACATGGTGGGTTTTTTTCATGTAAGGAACTCTTACTCACTGAAGCAACCATTTTTGTAGTTTATTAAGACAAACGAAACTTACAGTTTACAGCTACACCTAATTAGCTGTCTTGTTCTACAGCTCTCAAAAATACTTCAAAATAAGTAAAAAATGAAACTGGGGAGATGAAAAGTTATGAAGCAAAGGGAACTTCAAGTTTACTTCTATTGCTTTTTAAAAGGGATTAAAATGTCCCCTCTCTTTCTGTGTTTATTAGGGTCCCACAAAAGGAAATCCAGAAAAGGAGAAGGTTATAGGAAGAATGGAGCTACTCTCCTATTGCTTCTTCTGCCACTGGCAGCTAGAGGAGAGACATCTTTTGACATTTTAGACATCTTGGAATCAGTGGGACATCAAAATCTACTGTAAAAAGATAATGTAATGATTATGACTATCTCAGTTATGAAATAGCAGGGACCACTGTTTCTAACATTCCCCAAAACACAGCTGTGTGTACGTACATAAAAACATTCTTCTCCTTAAGAAAGCTGAGTGTTTACCTCCTCATTATCAAATCAGATTGAAAGGATTACCTGAATCATTGACTTCTTCCTGAAAAAAACTTTGTTGCAGTAGACAAGATGCATCGTGCGTTATAAATCCATCAAAGCAGTAACACTGCCAAGAAGAGTGGCAGTCTTCCAATAACAAATCACCTTCACCATAACAAGCCACTATTATATCTTGAATATTTGAACAGCAGCAGTATTAAACTCAGTCTCTATTCTGGCACACAATACTGTAAATATTTGGTGCCAGATTTAATGCTTATTACTGAAATCAGTAGTTGCAATCAACGTCACACAACCTTTTTGCATAAATTTCCTCCTTGTTCTTTTAAAAGCTATTAAGAAAATAGCAAGTAGAAGCTGGGACTGGAAAACACCAATCAAGTCTTGCTCTTAGCAATATCATATTCAGTAGGAAAGCTTGCACTGACTCTCAGATCTCTGTAATTATGTGCTATGATGGAACAAAGATGAGCATTATATTCCAGGGAGGCCATTCCCTCATTTTTTCCTGATTCATCTAGACAATTCAAGCTCCAGAAAAGCAGTTTAGCCTGGTTTGACACAAGCAACAGAAGAAAAAAAGTCACAATAATTTTTAAAAGGCTCATTAAAAAGCCAAGTTCTTATCTATGCTAGAAGGGAATCTGAAGTATAAATGTGTGCTTTACATTGGTCTTTTATTATTCATAAAGATGCATTTAACACTTGGGGCTTCTCCTCCCTTTTCACAGAAAAGTAGCGCTCTCCTTTTTACCATTAAATGTTTGATCCTAACTTTCCTCTCTTGCTGCAGGATTCTACCTGACAGCTAGAATCAGTGCTGATAGTTAGGAAGGGAGAGCTGATTCTTAGAGGTTTGACAAACTCCTCTAAGCAAGACGACCTCATGGTTTTATGGTAATAAAAAACCCACAAAATAAGCAAAAGAAACATTAAAAAAGAAACAAACATGTACACACATAGTTGGAAGATCTCTAGCTACCTCCCAAGAGAATGCTAAGAAAACACCTTTTTTTCTTGCTCTGGCAGAGAAAAAAACCCCACATGAAGAGTTTCAAACTGTAAGATTGTTTTTATTTAAAACTGAATTATCTGATTGCAGTTCTTCCATCATTTCTTTACTAATACCAGCACACCAAAGAGGTGTGGAATGGAACTGGTGGAATGTGAACCTCCTAAATGGTGTATGTTTCACAGAACTGCTGTAGTGGAAACATTTTGAAACAGGCTTTGATATTAGCAATGGCAAATCTACATGGTGTTTAATATTTAATAATAACGAGAAAGCAGGAAGATGAACAAGATGCTGACATTGATATCAACAATCAGGTAAATTTTGAGGTTTTCCTAAAAATGATGCATCTTTTAGTGTCCTGCACAGTCCAGTTAACCTACCTGACTTGTAGCAGAGCTTTTATCCCTTCTCTTTGCCTTCTAAAGATAAAAGGAGTTTTATCCTACAGACAAGAAAATTCATATATGCAAATTTTACCAAACTATTGAGACATTAACTTATTTACGTTTTGCTCATGAAAAAAATCTTCCTAATTTTCACAACACTGAACTGCTAAAGCTGACCAGCATACTCAAACTGACAATTGCATTCCAGAAGACAAGTTTATTCCATGGCTGATAAGATAATAACTCCATGTATTTAACATACAGCTATCATGCATTTATAGAGTATCCTCTGCCCTGGTCTTTAAAAACCCTCCAGAAAATGGAAAACTTGCCAAACTATCCAAGATCTTCCCTAAATGTTTATCTGAGTGTATATAGACAGCTGGGACAGGTCCACCCATATGGCTCCACTGGAGAACTTTTCTGAATCCCCTGAAGGAAAATTTTAAGTGGCTTAGGATAAAAAACTTGGAATTTGAGATCTTCTGTTATGACAAGAGGGTTTTTTACTGCACTGTGGTGGAGTGTGTGTGTAGTGCATTTTCCTAGAATACCCTTCTTATTTTTAATCTTGCTCTTTGCATCTTACAGGTTTGCAGTCAAAGAAATTTGCTCCTCAGGTGGAAAGCAATGAAAAGTTATGTTATGAACCATGTGTACATTGAGTGATCAGAACTATATCCCTGGGATTTCTAAGATCAGTGGAAAGGAATACATCTCCATTGCCTAGGTTTTATTTGTCCAGCTAGAAACAGAAAAGCATTTCAGACTCAGCAGTCACTGGGGATGCAAGGAGTAGAGATGAAATAAGACACCTAGTTGCCAGAACAAAACTTGGACAATCCTCACAATTCTTAGTTACATTTTGTGATTTTAGGTATATTTAGTGTTTTAAAGTACATAACACCCAGGACTCCAGAAAGCAACTGGTACAGCAGGCAGGAAATGCCTCATTAATGCAGTTGTAGGATGCTTTACCAATTAAAGCTATCCAGGTAAAGAAACTCCCTAGGTTAGATGAAGTTTTTTTAAGTGCCACTGGTCAGTTAAGAGATGTGTGGGAGAACCTACCTTTGGAAAAATTGAACACTTGGAAAAATATCTGAACAACACATCATGGACAGAAACTCCTGGTTCTGTGAGCAGAAAGCAGAGACAGAGGCTGGGTTCCCACAGGGAAGTTCAGAGAACTTGTACACACTGGATGGGATGGCCTTCTGAGCATCTCCATTAACTCTGCACAGCAGAGCTGATCCCCATGGAGGCCACATCAGCCAAAAGTTGACACAGCTAAGTTACCTTGGCTGCAGAGACAGAGCAGCAGTACTCTTCTTCCACACAGACCTGCCTAAGGGGCTGTTATTTGCATCTGCAGTTAGAAAGAGTAAGGTTCATCAACTATTAGAAGCTCACTTATGATACTGAACTGTTTCATAGGAAGCCCAAGAAGTCATTGGAACTGACACTATAACAAACCCTTCAAAGGACAGGACACTGACCAAACTGTGATAGTGACAGAAAATTTGCTTCCAACACCAGGTTTGGTGACTACTGTGTGACTACACATCAGAGAAACTTGGCAGGACAGGGCCCATGTAAGATACTTTATAAGTTCTCCATTGCAGATGGTGATTATATCTCATCTGGATTATTTCTGCATGCACAAAGAACTTGCCCAATGCAAATAAAAGCAGAATCAGCAATTACTTATCAAACTTACCCTTTCCCGAGCACGCTGGATTTTCTCTCTGTCATGGCTGAGGTTTTCAAGCATCTCCTGTCCAATCTGCTCTGCATTAAAAAATGAAAATATAAATCATGAAAAATAC
>VZTN01003885.1:440288-505342 GCA_013400515.1 Erpornis zantholeuca
TCAGGTTTGTAAGATATACTGTAGTGCAGATGCATGAATTAAGACCAATACACAAACTGAAGGGTGTTGCCTGTTGCCAGTAATGGTCTTATTTCCATAGAATCTTAACAATGTCAATTATTTGGGGATTATGCCAACCTTTCAGTTGTTTTGTACGGACAATGTTCAGTACAGTGCAGTCCCAAGTCCAACCAAAGACTGAGTGGTGCTGCCTCTTCTAACTGAAATTCCCAAAGAGATGCATAAAATTATGTTCTAAAATTACAGCTAAACTGTGAGAAGCAGAAGGGTGAATGCATTTACATTATTATTATCTGTGTACTGACAGAGGGCAGACATATTCAATGGAGCAAGTATCTCCATCTTAAACAATGCCGTGATGGCCAGAAAAAAATATTTCTGAAAAAGTACATGATACTAACAAGCATCACCCTTAAATTGTGAATGCTAAAATTCACAGCTCTAAATGTATTCCGCCCTAAAGGTGTTTGAAGAAAGTATGGGAAACCATCCTCTTTAGAGCTGAGCACTTCAAAAATGCCATGTTGTGAGTCCTACACAAATGGTGCCTGTTACTTTGAGGCTATGTTATGCAAGAAAAATGTAAGATTTCTTATCTTAAAACACTGGAATTAATTAGAAGAATGAATATGCTTTCCCCACCTGAAGAAAAAACAACAACCCCCCACCCTAAAACCTAACAGTTCATGAACTGGCACATGGCTTTCAACTTTTATGTTGAGATAAACCCAAAAGACAATGATCACTTTTAGCAATGCCTTGCACTCCTGAATAAGCCCTTTCTTTGGAATTTGCCTGTAACCTCTATGCAGTATTTATTTATACCTACAAATCGTAATTACTTAATATATGGACCACAGAGCTTGATTTCTAATACCTACGCACACATCAAGGAGGCAAAGTAAGTTGTGCTTGACTGGTTTTTCTTTTACTTTTTTTGCCTTCAGCCATTTAAGAATTTATGTACTTTATCAGCTGAACTGATTCTGAAAGAGCTTTTTCTAATCACTCAAGTCAATAATACTTTTTTCCCCTAAGAATGACGAATATATTTACTCAAGAGACAGGAATGACATGGAATGAGCCTCTCCAGGCTTTAGGATAAACAAACATGCATTTTTATGAATTTTGAAGACAGACTCCCCATTTTCCTTTTCATATGAAAAATAAAATAATCCAACATAGTTTATAGAGTACTTTTCCTCTCAAAGCATACCCTGTGTGTGCCTATATATGTATATGTGAGTGAGTGTATGTGTAAAAGTGTCATAAAATGCAGCAGATATCTTGATATGATTCAAAGTACAAACAAATCTTAAAACCAACCAAATCACAGAGAGGATGCCTGGAAATATGATTTGCCTAATCTCAACATATATATAATGCATGCATCTGAGCTATGTAATCAGAGATTGGAAAAGACAAATTAATTTACACTTGGAAAAGCAGAAGATCCTGTTAAAAATCAAGACAGCTGTTCTGTAGAATCATGATATCCACCAAAAAAACCCACTGTGTGTTGATCAGACAAGGAATGGAGAACAGTTCCAGGCTGAGATCCTCAGCCCTGCCTAGTGAGCAGTGCAGTTGTGTGTTATCTTTACACGGAGACATCACATGCTCTGAAGATGTAGCAAAAGCTTATGGAAGATTTTTGGAAACTATGCTGACACAGGCTGGGACTTTTTTTTTTTCTAAAAGCCACTCAGTTTTGGACAGGTTAAAAGTTTTGATTTGAGGAGACTAGGATAAACCATCAACAGCAGTGTCTGGGGAAAAATGCTAGAAAGTGTTAAAAGCTCGCTGTTCAGAGGTGACAGTGAGCAGATTTATAAACTTGGAAAATACTGGTTGCAGGAGTTGAAGAATTCAGGGCTGAGTCAAACACCTTACGCTTCTGACTGCAGAAAGTTAATAAAGAAAGTGATGACATATCTTGAAGTATAGGGACACAGGTAAAAGTCCAATAAATTCCCCAGTTCCCAGCTGACATATATTTACATTGAACAGCTGATATAATTAGAAACAGAAGGATTTAGATCATTAAGGTTATTAGAAAACAAGTACAGGTTAATACAGATAAATGAAGGATAATGTAAGCCAATGGAGATACAATTTGTAGAGCATTAACAGAACAGTGAAACATGAGTTAGTGCTCAAATGCCTCAAGAATCTGCCATGAAGATGTTAATCTGCATGCTGCTAAGTGATCACTTAACACAATAAAATAAAAATTAGCTACTTTTTATAGGGATTAGTTGGCTTCTTCAGCAGAAGCAAATGCCATAGAGGTGGAAAGAGCACTGACAATCCATAGCATTCAGTGAGGATATCCAACACTTCCAGAGCTGTCAGAAGTTCAGTTGCAAGAGAGGATAAAAGAAGCTGCCCAGTCTTACTGTGGAAGCAAGTAGCATCTAAAAATAACTCCCAAACTGCCAAAGTCCAAGATGTCCACCAAAGTAAAAATGCAAACATTTTTTCAAATGAAAAGGTCTCCCTATCACCTAAAATGGATGTTTGCAAAATTATTTTTTATTGGCCAAGAGCAAAAGTGGTTGGTTGATACTGAGGTCAGAGAAGCCAGAAAGAAAAACATCCAGAACACCTAATCAGAATTCAGTCTTTGTGCTTTGTTCAAAATAAAGAAGAAAAGATATTTGAGGAATGTGCCACACACCTTTAAGAACAAACTGGGAGCATTTCATAACCAACACCTCCTATGGTCCAAGCCTGGCTTGTCCTTCCCCAGTAAAAAAAAAAGGCAGATGAATGAGAAGAAAATAGGATAAAGAAAGAAGAAAGATGATATATGACAGACCTACTAACTTCACCTCCAGTTGCTTTTTCTATTTCTAAAGTTTCGTACCTTTTCTGAAATCCTAACTCACATCAATCTGCTGGTAAAAAACAACTCATTTCTCACTAACTGATGTATTTTTTTTCTGTCTACTCCCATCACCAATCTAGCTGAGCTCCCTTACTAACATCCTCACAGCAACATTCACAGGAGGTGGCAGACTTTGATTCTGCTGAGCACTTGTCTCCATTGAAGGCTGGCCATTGTTCTTGCCATGCCCCAGCCCAGCAGTGCTCGTCTGTTCCAAATTCCTCCCATCATATCTTCCTCCCCTACCCTCTTCCTTCAAATAAGTTCTAAGGCAAAAAGAAATCTTTCCTTAGTGCATCAATAAGTAAACAACTTCCTACCCCCATTTCAATCACTAATGATGTAAAGTTGGGAGCCAACCCTCAGTGTCTTCTTTCGCTACTACTTTTAAGTGCTCCCAGGGTGGAAGAAGCCCCTGCTTGCTGTGAGCTTGGTGCAGGAATGGGTGATGCTTCCTTGCAGTACTGCCAGTCTGGAACTTGTCTGAAAGTCATTCAGCACAGGGGAGTATTAAAAATCCTGACTGCATCTAAATTAAGTAGCAGAAATATATCCTCTACATCTTGAGCCACAAACTGTCACTTAATTAAACTTGTGACTCCAAAACAGCACTGAGAGGACACAACGGTGATCTTTGGTTCATCTAAGGCTGGATTCATCATCATTATTTAATCAAAAGTGCTCCACCATTTACCCAGTTTGCAATAAACTCAGAGCAGTACAAATAATCACTCTGGACTCCTCATTATTGGTTATTTTAAAGACTTAAAATGTGCAGGCAGAGAGTTGGCAACTTAAACTCCTGCATTGAGCAGCTTGAGGCTTGTAAAGTTGGCCCTATCTCTAGAGCTGATCCACTCTTAAAGCAGTAAGTGCACTTCAAGACACAGAGAGCTAAGCACAAAATAGATGAGACATGCTATTAGGCAGCCAGCAAATAGAAAAAATAAAGTTACATTAGATTTTCAAAAGAGAAGAAAATATTTTGAAAATCTGAAATATGTTTCAAAATTGAAGAGTGGAGTGAGAATTTTAGCTACACAAAACCACAGTATATGACATTTAGATAGTACAAGGATGCAGAACAAAGACTTCTAGTTATATCTGTGAGCACTGGAACAATTTATTATTTTTTTTTCCAACTGATCCTTTATGACCCATTTATGTGGCTTAAACATATCAATAGTAACAAGAGTGTTTTGCAGCATCTCCTCTGGACATCAGAAAACCTATGAGAAGAGTACATCCTTCAACTCTTTCTATCTGAGAAAGCGCTCCTTGAAGCAAAAAGCAAAGTCAACATCAGAAAGTAAAGCCAGAGCCAAATAAAATTACATTTGGGTTTGTTCAGGATTCTCCCAACATCTTGACACATCAGATTTATCTTGAATCTACAGGCCAATTAGAAACTCAGGAAAGCCGGCAACATAAACAAGAAATCTATGTCTGTTTGATCTTTAATACTTCTTTAGAGCTAAAGAGTGTTTTAACCTTTCTTGCACTGCTCAGAAATTCATTTTAAATGTGAATGGAACTATCTCCTGCTGCATTCACATTCATATTTAAACAACGAAAAACAGAAATAAAATAGCACCCAGACATTAGGAAAATAAAACAAACCTAGAAGACGATTAATAAATAATGCTTAAACTCATTGACCAAAAAGTGCAGCAGTCTGTGCATAAATGCTCTGCAAACAGTGTGTGTATATAAAAATATATATATATATATATATAAACTTTCTTAAACAGGGTAAAGCCCACAAAGCAGGTGAACAGCTCAGCAACCTCGGAGCTGGCTTCAGTGCAACTCCTCCTTTGAATACGAATTAGCAGTGGGTAATCACAGCATATTTATGAGGCCTTTTGCCTGGTCCTTCTCTCCAGTGAATGCTGTATTATTCATTGCGTGTGCCCTGACCCCAGTGCGCTCCTGTTCTGACAAATCATACTTGATTAAGACAAATCTTTATTAGTTAGCTAGTCAACTTCCCCATTTATCATTTGCAAATCCCATTCTCTTTTTCGGGTGGAGTAAAAAGTAACTGAAACCGAAACCATTTCTTCTCCGTATAAAATGAAATGCTTGTTCCAGCCAGCAAGTGCAAACAGAAGCCTAGAAGTTAGTAATAGATGATAAAACAAAGGTTTAACAGGCATAAATTACAAATGGGGTGAAACTCTAACACAACAGTATACCTTGGATAGGCTGAAGAAACATTAATTAGCTCATCCTTTCAATGTTTCCCATTTTTTTTCACAAACTAAACCTCTCAAAATCTAAATGCCATAAAAAGAAATGCATTGCAAAGTTGGAGGATGAAAGTACCACAGCTTAAAAAATAGTAATAAAGAGAATGCTGAGGAAAGTTATTGTTCAAGGTTTCTATCAATACTAAAAAAACACCTTTTAAAAGGAAGAAAAATGAGTAACAAATTAATTAATGAAGCTTTAGTTTCCCTTGAAAACACAGTATCTCTCCAAAGAAGTGGCAATTTGGAGAGGGAAAATCCCTTTCAAGACAATGTTAGTTTATTCATTGGGTGACTTACAAGAGAAAAGCATGTGATGTGCAATGCACAACAGTTTTGTCATGATGGTGGTTTTGCTTGCAGAGAAGGATGTTTCTTCTATCAGGACTCTGGAGATCTGAAGCAGCTACTTGGAGGTGGAAGGACAAGGCACAGAGGGAAAGGACAGACTCCAGCTCGTTTGGCTGGCTGCAGTTCCAGCTCCAGCTCTACCCCAGAATTCTCTTCTCTGGAGGGATCTCAGAAATGCTCAGTTGGCTGTACTTTTGTTTGGTGATGAAGTTTAGTAGATCGTGCATTTTATTACATTTTGAATCTTGGTTGTCTACACTGTAATATTTATACCCATTAGTTAGAATCTGTTTCCTTTGAAATATGCAGCAATTAAAAAACCTGCACCTAAAGGACAAAACATCAAGATAAACATCTCCATGCTCCTTACCCAGCACACTTATTACAGACTCCAGTCCTCCTCCACTTACACTTTCCCATCTCAATCCATTTTTCCTTCGTTTTATGTTTGGTTTGTTTGGGTTTTTTTTGGTTGGTGTTTTTTTTTTTTTTTTTACCCTGCAGGACCAATGCAGCTATGGATTCTGCTGATTTTTCACACACATGAGCTAAGTGCTAGTTATTTCCATCTGCAATGTTGCCTTTGATTACACACAGACTAATGCTGAGAAAACCACTACCTGACTAAACCCACAGCAAGGATTCAGAGGGAACAATGAAAAATACTCGATGGCCTGGCAAATCAGTGTTATCAGGAGGTATACAAAAGGGAAAGAATCCAGACTAATTCTAAAATCCTGTCTGAATTTGCAGGGCTACGTATAAATATATGTGTAAATATATTTAAAATTAAAAATCTCTGCTCTTGGACTTGCTAAACAAAGATATTTCTTCTTGAAATTGCTGAGATGGAATAATAGACTATCCCATAAAAGAATTTTTACAGCACTCCTCACAGCAGACTCATATTTTAAGGATCAAGTTAAGCTCTTCAGATGGTGTTTCAGAGGTTGACTTACATGGGACCTTTAATGCATATAGACACAATTTGTTTCTAAGGCATCCCTGCTAGGAAAAATAGTTGAAAAACCTGATTTTTCAGTAAGTGTCTAATATGACAAGTGTTGATGGAGCAACTCAGAAACACTTATAAATTCTTTTGGCATCTCTACATTAGCCTACCACTGTATGATTTGATTTAGGACAAACCTGGAGACTTCTTAAAACAAACTACTCCAGAACAAACCAGTTTACAGCATGGGGCAGCAGCTTTTGCTGGGATTCTCCCAAAGCAGCTGCATGGAGAGCTCCAAGTGCCATCCCAGCTACTGGACATGGTCTTTGGGTCCCAAAGATTGGGGTCAGGGTTACCAGAGAGGCTGCTTCTTGCTCTTGGGTGCTGCTTGAACTGCAGCCAGCACAGGCATGGGCACTGGAGGTGCCCTGAAGAAGCACTGGCAGCTGAGCAGTCTCTGTGGGGATGTCCCAGGCTGGGGTGACATCTCCCCTCTCTCCTGGTCTGCCAGACTTGTCAGCATGCAGGACATGGTGCCAAAGGTGCATGTGGGAAATCATTAAAAAATTTGTGGGACTTATTGCAGGCCACTGTTAGAGTTTATTTGTGTGGATGGTCTATATGCTGCAGGCAGAATGAATTTAGTTCAGGGTTTTGGCTTTTTTTGCTGTGCCTTATTTCTTGATTTCTAGAAGACAAACATGAGTGAAACATTACGCCTAGCAGCCCTTAGCCCACACAGTAAAGAGACAAGTATCTGGATTTTCTGTCATGCTCAAAGATCAAGAACACAGGGGAGCAAGGTCAGATCTGAGAAAGGACCCCAGACTGCTGTGTTCTGTATTTGAAATGGAAGTCATGCCACCTATGGGCAGGTACTATCCAGCCCAACATCCTCACTGACATTACCGACGTGGCCCATGGCCATTTTCACATTCTAGTGCTGGTTTGGATGACAGTAAAAAAAAAATTAATAAATTGATCTTTCTGAAATTTCTTCAAGCAATCTTTAAGGTTGCAAGATAGGAATTTGAGAGATGAGAATTGTATTGCTGGCTCAGAGACTACTGTGTCCCTGCTAAATACTTGTGCCTGCTTCCCTGATTCTAAAATGGGCATGAAGGAATCCACATTGGTCAAACACAGTATGTAACATCAAAAGAATCATTTTTCTATGGAAGGTATTTAAATACAGCACTTAGCTTTTTATATTTTCATTACAACTACCAGTTTGAATACCATTTTAATTGAAAAAAAACAAGATGAAAAATTATTTTTAAAATGAAATATGAAGTGGCCCACTCTCCTCAACTACAGTACATTATATTTTATCTAAAAAGGGTTCTTAGATTGTTTGAGCCCCAAAATATAATTATCCCATGATCGACTGAATTGGTAAATTATTGCAGTATGACAATTTAATGCAAACACCCAGTTTACAAACATAACTTTGCTGGAAATTCTCAAGAAGTGTTAAACCGATGTCAGTGTCTCAGTAATTTCGCAGTTTAAAAACAGTTAGAAATGTAATGACTACACTGCACTTGATTAAAGCATTTACAGCTCTAATCAAAAACTGACAGCAAGATCAAAGATGTTAACTTAAATCTCTCTTCTAATTATGTTTAAAATGCCACACCTCAGGCCTGTCTCTCCTCTTCTTTTTCAAACCAAATTCTGCTTAAGAAAGATCTAACACTTCTTAACAGTTCATTATCCAATAAAACTATTCAAAGCTTAAAAGCAATCTACACAATTAGTCAGGACCTCAGGGAGTCCACCGGTAGTCTTTATTACAGGGCTTCATATTAAAACACCTTAATTATATTTGTCAAATGGATTTCATTAAAACCCATCGTCACTTTAATTTTCATATTTTGACAGTGCTGGCATAGCATTATTACCACCTGCCAAGCTACGAACTACAACAAAATTATCAAATTCCTTCAAATACCAAGCAGTTTCTTTTTGTACCTGACCAATGATTTCCCTCTTTTTGGTGAACGCACCATAATTAAGAGGAATAATTAAAATTTCATATTCAAGCAGCACTCAGGCAAGCTAAACGTACAGTGTATCTGTTGCAGGTGTGTAAATAAGAACCTATATGGATACCTGGTTGCCAGGAGCACATAATACAAAGGTAGGACACATATACTGAAGTGCTTCTGAATAATAAAGCCAAGACATCAAACAGAATGCACTATTATTTAATCAAATGACAACCATGAGGATTTGAAAGCAAAGGACATTTTAACTTCTACTCATTATACTGTCATTTTAACACAACAGATCTGGGGATTATGACCATATAACCACATGTAACCACAGTTTTATTTTAGATTTAATCCATGGAGGTTCCACTTGACTTTAGACAACCACATTGAAATATAATTAAATAAAATTGTTCATCCTCTCTTCATACAGTAAATACTGTGACAAGGGCTTCTGATATTTAGGATACATTTCCAGTGCAGGACATACCAATTGTTTTTTTTTTCTTTATACTCAATGCCACAGCAATTAACGACTTTAGATAATTACCAATAATATAAAAGGTAGGTACCAGCATCTGTCATGCAACACATTTTGGGCTGTTAACATCACGTGGGATGCAGAAATAAATTATTTCTTCTTTTTTGTTATCTGAAATACTGTACAGAAAACTGAAACAATTTATTGTTATTGTGCATATATTTACTGAGCTAAATTCAAGCCTGATTAACTCCATGTTGTTCAGTGAACATGTGTGTGAGATGACTTTGGCCCACAACAGATAAAACAATGGCATGCAGATTGCAATAGGGAAAAGAACAGAGAATTTTCCTTTCTTTCATATAATCATAGCAAGAAATAAGAAATTAAGAGGTTTCTGCCATATGTCTAACACACTTCACTGCTTTGTACAAAGGTCTCAAGAGTAATGATCTCCGTGTGTTATGAATATTTTAAGACTTATTAAATGTTCTTGGATTATTGTGAGCAAAACTATGGTAGTCTAAAGAACCGGTTTAAATGACAATCAAATATTATTCCTACTTAAGGTAAAATAAAAATTTAATAATTATTTAATGTATTATCAAGGAGGAAAGCTTCAACTTCTTTCATACCATATCACAAGTTTTAGCAGAGGAATTGCTGAAGACGTGCTGGGGTTTATTTTATTTAATTTTTATTTTATTTCTTTTCATTGCTTTAATTGCTTTTGAATTACAAAGAAAAAAAGCAGAGTACTTACAAGCCAGGGACTATGAGCTGATCACAGATCTCTTGTTTGATTTTTTGGCAAGTCACCTTATTTCTTTTATCCTATTTACTCTATCTGTAAAACAGGGGTAAATAATGTTTCTACTAGAATTCCACTGAAAAAAGCAAATGCCCACATGCTGCTCAGCTGCTGTTACCAGGACATCTTACAGCAAATAATCAGAATTTTTTTGTACCTCTTGTTCAACTTCAAACATTAACGACAGCCTTGGGGGTTTCTCTTAGAGACCCCTAACCCAGAGACAATCTATCAGGTAAGCAGCGTTTTGAAAACAATCCCAGCCCAAACCAGTGTAGGTTTGCTTCTCCTGACCTGGTGGAAGAACACAAGGATGGATGGAGGGAACTTCCCAGATGAGGAGCTGGTGGATGGTGGATGCTCACACGTGCCTTTGACACAAACTAGTTAGGCTTCCCCTCTTGAAATCTCCTCCTCCCTCTGCACCCATGATCCTGCCCTTTCTGTGAGGACTGTGTAAGGCTCTGGCTTTGGTTCCTTTCCTCCCCACAGATCTGCAGCTGATTTACAGCTGGAAAATCTCATGCACCAACTCAGTTACTAATATGGGACAGATTTCCCTCTCTGCTATGCTGCCATTTCCTCTGCCATCTCTCTCACTGCTTAGCCTTCAACTCAAATCCAACACAACACAGCAATTCCTTGTCCCCCAGTATGCTTCCACACTGTCTATTCTGATGACATACAACACGATTGTTTTCTTTTCTACCCAGCCTCAACATGTTTTTTTACTCAGTCCTTTTATTTCAGTCATTGCTTTCTGGGCAAGCTCTTCGATTCTTTCTGCATACCATCAATAGGAAACAGACTAGTCCCAGCCATTCCCTTCCTAAAACCCTCTTCTAAGCTCTCACCCTTTATTTATATTATCACATACTTTTGTTCTAGCCTTGACAAAAAATCTATGTACCACCAACAGTAATGTAGAACATTGCTACAAACACTGTTTTTTAGTATCGTACCAGTCTTTTTCTTTCATGCCACTGTGTCTCCCCAGTTCAGACATGAAACAATAGCTACATTCCTTCTGTAGCCAATCCCTTCATAGTCTGACCTGTCCCATTTGCTATCAGCATATTAATTCCTCTCTCAGCTCAGGTATCATTCACTTGTTAAATTTTTACTCAAGCATTTCTGCACTTTCTCCCACACTGCCATGACTGAAAGGAGCTGAGCATAAACAACTCATCACCTCATCCCACTCCTGCAACCTCTGATCTGGCTTCTCTTGTCCATCAATATACCAAGGCTAGTAATTTCTTCACAGTCCATGGAAATCTCAGGCACAACCACGAACCTTTGTCTTAGTTGAATTTCTAAATCTCTAGTCCCAGATGGATAAGCAATAACAGGAAATCTAGTGAGCCCATGAGAGTATCATCCACCCGGGAGGAGGAAGGTACAGTAAGAAACAAGTTAGCACCTCTTGCCTTCACTGTTTTGACACAGGGATTTACAATGTACACTGCGTTACTGTCAGGTTTTACCTTCCTAAAGCAAACACTATCCCCCACAAGCTATCAGCAAACAGAATGTAAATCTTGTTGTCATGAGTGAATAATTTATTAAATTGACACTATTACTAATAATTACAGAAGATGTGCCTGTTTTTCACTCCTGACAAACAGGAAGCCAGCCATGTTTCCCATTTCAGCTACGATACACAAGGAACAATTCAAAGTGATGCTCGTCCCTGGCTGGCACGTATTCTTTACCATTTGAAGTTTATTTGATACAAATGAGGGTCTACAGAACCCTGCTGACATGAAGTCACAAAGAGCATATACATTTATGAATACTGCATTTACTGCACTCTGTATGCGATGTTTGTTAGGTCTCGGGGCTGAAATCACAGCTCTGAATCTATCTTGAAGATGTTAAGGATGCGTTGTGAGCTTTTGCTTTCTCTCCTCCTGCCCCCCAAACAAAACAAAACACCACCACAGCCTTCATGGCTTTAATTATTAAGTTTATATTTTCTGTTTTATCTTAAATCCCATAATGGAAGCAACTGGGTTTTTTTCTGTCTCCTTGTTTCTTTTTTTTTTTTTTGGTAATAGTATACACTCTTGATGTAGGAAGGAAATGTGAAGACAGAACAATCCAGCTGGATTAGACATTTTTGAAACCTACTGCCAGCAGTGAGCTGTCAAAGCCAGCAATCAAATGTAACCCTGGCGAAAAAGAACTGGGGACTGCTGTGAGGAGATTTACTTAGAAGAAACTCTCAAATAGTGCTTTTATGTCCTGATTCTCCTCCCCTGCACCAGTTTTATACCTGCTTGTTGTCTCCCCTACCTCCTTGAAGTTACACCTGGTTTACAGTCTGTGGTAGGAATACTTTCTCTATTCCAAAATTAACTATTGAATTTCTATGGCCTCAGTGCAGAACACCTCAACAAATACTAATTGTTCCCCTCCTCAATATTAAAATCTAAGAAAATGTGGGGTAGCTACTAATACAGAGATCTCTACAATATGTCCAAGAGTAAAAAGCCTCATTACCATTTTTTTTTCAGCTCAGGAGCTGACAAAAGAAGGATGTAACTAGAAGTCAGAAGGAAGAGTAAGAATTCAATACTTCTGACCTTACTCCCACTTTCCTGCAAGACCATAATTGTGCTTTATTTTCCATCTTTTCACCGGAAAGCTGTTAATAAGCATCAGGAAAACTTGGTAATAAGCACCATTAAAATCAAAAAAAAAACATAAGAAGATATTTTGTTGTGGCAATGGAAAGGAAAACAAGACAAAAGTTAAAGAACTCACTGGAACGTGAACACAATTTAAGGAGTGAATGTGTGATACTGAAGAACAGGGTCTCAGACAACCAGTGGGGGAAAAGCAAAGACCAAGACTAAGTTGGACTACTTATTACAGCAGCAAGATCCTTACATTGTACAAAAAAAGATATTTCTGGATTAAAAGAGGAACAACTACAGAACAGGAGGGCAACATCTGAATCTTGGCCATATCAAGGCTACCAACATGCCTGAGTCTCTCTCCACTATAAAACGAAAGTAATGCTACTTAATTATTTTCTAGCAATGGCATGAAGATTTATTGATTGATACAATTTTTTAAGTTTTTAAGAACCCTCTGATTCATTCAGATTCTGAGTTTTAATGCAACAGTCAAGGAAAAAATAGAATTATAAGAGTGTGCAATTTGTGTGATACGTGTATTCTTTCTGTTGGACAGAAAATCAGCTTCAAGACTGGGACATGATGAGCCACAGAAGCCACTGTAGATCTGTATACTGGAAAAAAACTTACAAAGAATCAATTAATAGTTTAGTTTCACAATGTGATTTGAAAACTCAGTACCACCTTAAATTTTATTCAGAAGAGAGAATTTCTAGAATACTGGCTACTTTCCCTCATTTAAATTGATCAGCCATTACAGTTAACAACCTTTCCACATCACAGAAATAAATAAAGAATGCTGCATCCATTCTAATTTAAAAACTCTTATCATCATTAAAAACATAGTTGTTTTATTCAGAAGTTCCATCTATTATGTGCTGTAATGATTTAATAGTGCCAATTAGATCTATAGTATTCCTAGAAATGGAGGAGTTGCAGCTGGAGCTCTGCAGACCAGTCAAACAATTTTCAAAGGATATTCAAAGGTCTGCACCACTCTATTCTAGGTAGAAGATTAAATTGTAAAGGAAAAAAGAAACAGGATTTCAAAACAAGTATTCCAATATGACAAATAACTCTTCTCCCTGGGCTTTGCTTTTGTAGAAAAGAGAAGTATTTCACCCTCCTGTTCCATAAGTAGCTGGAAATGCTCTGCATATTTTTATAATGACATCAAATAACTTGCTAATTCAAGATACTTTAGCCAGCCATGTGTCCTAGTGAGAGACAATGCAAGAGCCCTTTAAAGTATCTACAATACAGAATATGTTCCTTGATAATGTCATTAAGCCATGATGACATGTAGCAAGCAATTGCTGGCAAAGGTCAATAACCTGATCCATTTATACAACGAATGCCTGTTAAAACAGTGTTTAAAGAACAATCGAATGATTGATGACCATAAGCTCAGTGTTGGCCATGATGTGCTGCGTGCACACAGCGTGTTCTGCAAGCACTCCACGTACCTCTGCTGCTGGGGGTGGCTGGGGGGGAAACTCTGTTCTGCCAGAAAACAAACCAAAATGTTTAGACAGAAACGCTGACAACAGTAATTGAGTAAACAGAGGTCTGAAGACGCATTTGTGAGGACTGGGCACTAAAAATGTGATGCTGATCTAATTGAGTACAGCTCAGTTTGAAAATAAGGTGCTTTGGGCAAAAACAGGCTGCAAGCACCCTCTAAGCTCCATGTTGCAGCCTGGGAACAAAAAAGAAGTGACCATCCCATAGATCTCTATCACTGATTTTTAAAATAGTTAATTTTTAATTTAAACTGATGCATTAAAATGCAGCTTCATTTGATGCACATTTCAATTTCACCAGCTCAAAAGCCACTGTCCAAATTCACACGTCTAATTTGCTGTGTTATTTTAAAAAAGGGGAGAGGGATCATTTCCAAAATATTTTTGTTGTTTTAATCTGTCAGCAACCATCATTCTGTCAACAGAGTGCTGCACACTTCTTAGAATTTAATACCCTTTTTCTAAACAGTAATTAACCTAACAGCTTCTTACAAGTAATTTCTCTGCCTCACCAGAAAAGCGTGGTGACCTGTATGTTCTGTAGGATAGGAATGCTTTCCAAAATTGTCATATGGTCCCTACACAGAATTAATTCTGTCATTCTAAAGTGACCACATTTCACTTTTCATAAACAAGAACAACTTTGAAAGTCATCTATATATATATATATATGATCATAGAAGTATAAATATATAACATAAATATGATCCATCCAAAGCATTTGATATTCTATAACTGTAATGGTTCTGGCTTTCATGGGATAAACACGCCAGGACCACATTGTGCTGCTGAAGTGCACCCTTCAATTAAAGAGCATTTCTGCACACAAGCCAGTTCCTCATGGAGGTGTTGATTATAAGTGGCATTCATCAGAATCAGTGGTATAAAAATAAGCTCCCTGCCATTTTGCTGCATCCATAAACAGGTGTGGCCTGAACTTTATTAGGTGCCCAGACAAAACGACACGCAAAGACTGTATCTCAGCATGAGTCACAAAGCAAAATTACAGTTCTGTGCTGCACTTGTGAGACTTCCTAAAATATGTTTCCCAAGTCAGGGGCAGCAGTCAGTGTTGCTGGTTAGTGCAGTCAGGAACTGGATCCACCCCTTCCCGGGCCCCGAAGAACTCCTGCATCGTGGTACAACAGTCAGACACGTTCCATGACTGTTCTTAGAGCTCCACCTTCCCTACAAAAGTGCAATTTCTGCATGGCACAGTGAGCAAAGTTATATTGGAGTTAGATTTTAAAAGCATTCATATGAAGAGTCATCACTTCTTCCCCAGTAATCTCCCGTCAGCCACAAAACCAGCTGAAATAGAGCAGAAAACAGTTAAAGCAACAGTGAGTTACACATTGATGACTTTTCCATCTTGCCCTCAGCACAGATGGAAGCTCAGTCTCCTCTTTAACACACGTGCCAAGCAACTGATAAAAAAGCATGCCAAGTACTCCAAACTTCTTTAAATTTTGGAAGCTGACACCAATTGACCTACTAAAGGAATCTATCCTGCTTCCATCCCGTTTGCCTCTGTACTTGAAGCTTCTTCTGCATATGTTGTTTTACCCACACATAGCAGGATGGATTTTTCCCCACAAGGCTTTACAGGCATATCACAATTTTCACTCTAAGGGTCCAAAGATCTTTCAGCAAGCCAGTCTGTTTCCCATGTCCCTCTATTAGAAATTAAGTTTTCATGTTCCTTCTTACTCTGTGAAAGAAATCAACCTATTTCCCATTTTCCATGACAGAATCCCATTTCTTTCCTTTTGCTATTGTCGTCCTGTCAGGCTTTTCCCACCAGCTCCTCTTGTGTGTCCCTCTATCTCATCAACCATCAGGTGAATGCAACACTGGAGCCTGATGATTTCATTACGAACTGACAAAGTCAAAGACCTGTCATTTACAGGTTGGGAATGGAGACGTGGGAATGTTATGGTTCTTCCAAAAGTCAGAATAAATTAGTGACAAAGGTGTATCTCCTGACTTCCAGTTTCTTAGGATAAGATCATTGAAACATTTAGCTTAAAATTATTCATGTTCAAGATGGGGAAAAAAAAGCAACATTCTCAGGTGCTAGGAACCTTCCACTCTACAGTCTTACATGTTCTTCTAAGATGCTGAAAGAAGCGGGGTTTTCTTTTTCTAGTGTTGCTGGTACAGAAGTCAGTACCTTTGAATTTTGCCTCCTTGGGAGGGAGAGCAAGGCCAAGCTGGGGCCCAGAGCTGCAGGGGTAGGAGCTTAGTACAGACCACAGACCAAGAACAGCTCAGAGACTTGCAGGGAAGGCAAACTTTCTATGGGAGGATGTGTTCAGATGATTCTTAACTTCTCTCTACATTAAAGAGCACTACATTTTGTTGGGTTTGATTTCCCCCCCCACTCTTTCTGGCCTAGGGAAAAATCCACCTTCACTTTATTAATACTGAATTCAAATGGTTTTTCTGCTGCAATTTAACAACTTTTTTTTTTTTTTCTTTTTCCCTGCACAGAGACAAGATAGTCTTCTCTCTTGAACCCTTCAACATATTTGTTCTGCATTATTTTTTCATTCGCAGTTATCCCGGAGGCTCTCAATGTTTAAATAGCTCCCTCCTTCCCATGTAAAGCTGTGCACTAATATCGATCAACTTAGGCTGGAAGTTACTATAAGGCATTTTTCAATAATCAGCCAAGCTGTTCAGAGAGTGTCTTGGATATAACCCTTAGGTAAACAGCACAATACACAAGGAACTTTCACTCAGCAAGCACATCTTTCCAATCTCGAGGCTGGCTGCCAGTGCTCCTCCAGACAAAGAACTCGATTCTTACTTTCTACTCTGCAGGTCAGAGGCAAAGTCATATTAGCTAAGGATGTCTTTATCCTTATGCACAGCATTTAAGTTTCTTAGGACACTTGTATATTTAAAGATCTCACAGTCATATGCCCTGAAAATAAGAGGTCAGGAAGTCAATAAGCTTTTAATGAGAATAGATTTACTTTTTGATAAAAAAAATAAATGCAAAAAAAATCCCATTCATCTAAGAAGATAAAGGTGTGGCGGTGCAAGAATTGTAGATTTTAACTAGGTGAAACACCTTTATCAGTGAATTAGAGTCAATAGGAACCCTTACCTGGCTTCAGGGAGAGGAAGAAGAAAATAATTTCAAGCTAAACAATTAAAAAAAAATCATAGAAAAAGGATGATACATATAAACAATATGCCATGTAATATCCACACTTACAGAAAGATGAGTAAGCTACTCTGAACTGTTAGGTTTTCATTTAATTCATCCCTGATATAAAATGCCAGGTTTATTCTATTTTTTTATTGCCTTATAAATCAAAAACGAGAGAGAAAAGTGATTGGCATTAAAGACTTAAAATCATTCATACTTTATGCCTTAAATAGCTACATTCATTGGTTACTTCCCATACTACTTAATTCTGAAATGAAAAACATGGGGTCTTTTAATTTCCTCTTCTTAACTGTAAAGCATCAGATTTTGCTACATTGTTTTTTTAGGCCTGAGAGATACTTAAAAGACAAGCCTGTGTGAAATGAAAAAGGCAAAAAAAAAAGTCTAATGTAAAAATAGTCCTAGGTTGTTGCTTTGCACACTAAAACCAGTGATGTTCACACCCATCAGTGGGCGAAAGACAAACATCACAAAAGTAAATAACACTGAAATAGCTGGCTCCTATGAGTCCTGCAGACAGCACAAACTGTTTTGTTGTTTTAAAAAAAGATTATGCATAAGCAAATCCACATGACTTTAATGACAATTTCTGAACGTGTTTTCGGGTCAACATCTGTGCTGGGGAGCCAGGGCAGAGCCCCGTGGTGCAGCTGTTCCCAGCGCCCTGCTGGCACTGCCCTCGCTGGTTCCCTCTGCTGCTGGACCTGTCTGTGTCCAGGCTGGTTCCTGCCACAGCAATCGCTCCCTCACTGAGGAGTGAGACAGTCTGTGGTGGCAGAACACCAGAATGAAGGTGAGTGTGGCTCAGCAGCTCTCAGGTACCAAAGCTCTGGAGGATCCCCACATGTACGGAATTGAGACACACACAGGGGCCCTTGGAAAGCTGAGGTGCTCCTTATTCGGTGTTCTCTGCATCTGACAGATGGCTGAGGAGCACAGCACTTACCTCTCTGTCTCCCCACAGAGCACCATCTTAACCAGCGAGAATGAACGGGGTTACGGCAACTCAGGAACATTCTTGTACAATGGCAAATGTAATTCAATGCAGGTAAACGCAGGATAAAAATTGTAAGACAAAAGATTCCAAAAGAAAGCCAAGACATTAAGGGAAAGTGTTCAGAGGCATAATGATTGAAGAGAGATTTAAGTGTCCTCCTGGGTTATGAAAATCTTAAGCTAATGGATAACGGCAGTGGGAAAATAATGCTGTAGAGTGAGCTGCATGCCTAGAGGAATAAAAAGCTAAAATTCTGGTGATGACTGGCACATAAGACTAATTGGAAGCCCTGCCTGTAGAGTTGCATTGTCTTGATGCACATAAATTAATATTTCCAAGTAAACTGACAAAAGAGGAAGATGGAGGGACGACCATCTGAAACACAAATTCTTATTTTATAGCCCACTCTGGCTGGCTCTGTACCACACAGAAGCTGCAGGTCACCACCACACTGCTGCAATTTTCCATTTCTGGCCATATTCTGTGAGAGTGCAGATGGGATTGCAAAAGAGAAGTCACAGAAAGGATCTCCACAGAGTCATTCAGATACCTTTACTGTGAATGTATGCTACATACTCAAGGGCAAGTAAAGTGCAGGACTCTTTCATAAAATAGATTGAGAATATTCAAAGGGTTGAAGGGAGGTGGTAGACAGAAAGGACAAATAGACAGTGATTACAATGTCCACATACATTATAGCTTACCTTATTCTTAAAAACACAACAAACCAAAAAACGTCAAACAACCAAAGATGGAAATTTAGCTAAATACCTGCTTACGACATATCTTGAATTATGGGAGGTGATGTGCATGTTCTGTGCTTTGAGACAGTAATTAAAACAAACCAAGAAAATAACATCACCAAGGTGTCCTGCAACCTGGGAAACATTTAGCATAATTTTCAAGAGGGAAAAAACTTCTGTGGTAAATACAAGTTATAGTGCTCAACTCTTTAAAACAGTGTTAATTCAAATTATTTCAGGACATGATTATTATAAAGCAGGTTCAAGCATAGTTTTACACTTCAGAATAACTTCAGCACAACCCCTTGGGGAGCTGCAGCCAGAGCTTCCCCTGAGCCTGGCTTGCTCAGGCAGAGCACTGTCTCCAGGCCATCCTGAGTTGTGCTCAGGTGCCACCTCCCCAGTATGAGGGAGGAGGACTCAGGGACACACAGTAGCTCAAAATGCTGGCCCATCACCTTTACAAATTAATTTGTTCAGATAGGCTGTGTAGAAACTTAACTATTGGAAAAATGAGTGTAAGCATCTGATTTAGCACTTTATATGATACAAAATCTTTGTCATGTCCCAACCATTGTGGATCAAAAATTGATTTAAATTTCCTCTAGAGCGATCCTCAAATTAAGAGAGAAAAACATAAAAATTTTTGAAAAGGAACAAAACCTCACACATCTGCAGGATCTTTGCCAGATTTCTGTGCAGCCAGAGAGGGACTTAAGGCAGTAATACAGTTCTAAGACCATTCCCCAAGGAAGTCTCTGAAAATCAAGACGCTGCCTTTAGTTACCAAAAGTTAGTTCCAAGTTCAACTGGTGCAAAAACTTGAAGCTAGAAATGTGCAATCTGTTTGAATCTCATTTAAATTTACTTAATTAGTTAATCAAAATAAAACCACAACCTTTGTCATTATGTAAGGTAGACCAGAAGCCACAGCTCAGCACAAAGCTTTGCAACAGGGATCTGAGCCCTGAATTCTCACACTAAGTCAACCTCAAAGAGCAGTCAGTGGGCAAGGGCACCTGTGGTAAGAAACAGTATCCTCACTTTTCCCCCGCCTTGTTTTTTGTTCATTAACCCCCTGTGGGTCCTATGGGTGACTGGAAGAACATGGCAAGGCTCCCTGCTCAGCACATCACCCCCGTGCTCTGCCCAGCAGCATCCGTGACAGGCACAGAGCATCCTTTCCTTTCACTCAGTGTCCTGGACACTTCCCCCCACCCTGCTAAACCACCAGGATGAACAGCTACAGCCTGCAAGATTTCCTCCTGGACCAGGGATGAACAGCTACAGCCTACAAGATTTCCTCCTGGACCAGAGCTTTCACACGAACCCACCCCACATCCTAACAAGGATCTCACCCTGGGCTCCATCCTGACATCCATGGACAGTGGCCTCGGCTCACATCACTAATGAACACCTGGCCCAGCTGCTGGGCTGGGGGAATATCAGTTTGCTATTACAAAGGTTTGTTGGCAGATAATTTTAAAGAAACATGTTCTGAGTATGTTTTTACAATCTCCACCTCTACCTGGTCTGTCCTAAAATCTGTTTCTCACTATCGGTTCTCTAAAAGACAAATTTTATGTGTCTTTTTTTTTTTTTTTTCCAAACCCACTAGAAGGAATCCCCCACTGCCTGTACAATAAAGTCAGTCAGAGGCAAGATTCTTTCTCACAGATCTTATCCCTCTAAGCCATCAGACTGACTAAACCACTATCCTTTGATCAATAGGCAGCTAAGTGGGAATTTTCAAAAAAACCTTTAAGCAAAATAAAGTTGCTTCTTTATTACACACAGGCCTTACTCCCTCAAACTAGAAGAGTGGTGGGATTTCTTTTTTTCATTTTTTAATTTTTTTTTTTTGTTGTTGTTGTTGTTGTTCAAAACTTGTTCAGTCTGGATGCAAGATAGATCCCATCTAGGCGGAGAAAGCACAGAGAATAAGAGAGTATTTACTACCACTGAAAAGGGTGATTTCATCAAAGGCTCAGCAAAATGGCCACCTTTGAGAAATCGTGAACCATACACTAAATTTCACCATTTGTTTGCAGTTAAATGTATATTTAAAAAAGGTGTCTAATTAATTCTCTGTAAATGTAAATGTATTTTATGTTTAATTAAAGGGATGTGAATAAAAATAGTGGTTCCACCTGCAGCATGAACAGGGACTGATTCTTTGAGCTCTATTTTAAGCTGTCCACAGTGTAAAAAAAAAAAGTAGTTTTGTGTGTGAGACTCAATTTGGGCACTGGACTTCTGAAATCCTATTAGAGCAATCACCAAGTGTTAAAAAGCCAAAACATCTTTTCAGAGACCACTGCCAGACAGCAAAGAAAATGACTCTCTAATAAAAACGGATCAATTTTCTAGCTAACCTGTCCCAAGTGGAAACAACACAAGACAGGTTCCCAGAGAGTCAGCATTAATGATGGGCCCATGCAATGAATATCATATGCTTCCCTGGACATAAAAAAATTGCCTGGGGCAACTTTCATATGAGGGCTGGGTTGCAAGTTGTCTGTCTTGCTTCTTTCCCCTTCCTAAGCTATCTCCTAGGCTTTTTTTTTTTTTTTCCTAAAGAGGTAAGATTTCTCACTGTGCCTAACTGTGGTACAGAGTACGTATTTAAACATATTATGAAAAAAATAACTGATTTACTTAGTGAAGTGGAGACACTTAAGAGAGCTGATTTCAGTTCCTGTCTTTGGAGGCAAGGCACAGCCTGACCCTGGGGAGGTCACTCTGGCTTTTACCCAACCTTCAGCAGCCCACACTGCTGGGCTCTGAGCAAACATGAAGCCCACAGCAGCCTGATGTTTCACAGCCCTCCTTACACACTGTCAGTCTCTTCTGGACTCACCAGGTTGAGGTTTAACACCATAAACACAACCATTATCCTATTTTCCACATGAAGGTTTTTGGGCAGGCAGAGGATGCTCATGCATGCCTATGAAATCCAGGACAGGCAATAGCCAAACTGTGCTCAAAGCCTAACTGAGATAACAATACCCCTGAACACAGGGATGTTGAGGATAAATTGCCAAAAGCAAATGAGACATTCTACCTAAATACTAGATAGGTTAGGTACATTACTTTGAAAAAACCACAAGCATATTGTTCTCAAAATATTTGGGGTAGGATAAAGGAGAATTTTTGCACTAAAAAGTCCACAAGCAGGGTTTAAGTGCCAGATATCACATAATCAGCTACACTGTTGAATATGACTACAGCATGTGTAAACATTTGACTAAAGCATCTATCATTTACAATATTTATATTGAGAGAGTTTAGATTGTTCAAAAGCATTTCCATCCAGCTTTTTACTTCCTAAAGTCAACACAAGCATTTCAAGAACAATATTAAGAACAAAATTTATTGTACCATTTTGCAACCATTTTCATTAAAGAAGTAGTAATACTCCAGTGAAGTCTTAAATCCTTACAAAATCAACCAAAGAAAATTCCCCAAAACAGCCCAAGAGAAAAAACCTGCTATTTCAAATGCACTTCCACTATTTGCTTCTTCAAATCTCTATTATTTTTCCTGAAAGGAAACCTTTCTGCACACAAAAAGGGTTGGGCAACATTTTTTTTCTCGAGTTAAGAGTACTCTGCAGACCTTTATCCAATTAAGTTTTCATTGCAGCAATTTTTAATTTTTTTTACTTTTGTAGTGATCACTATCTATATTACAAAGAATTGATATAATTTAATTTGCAGAAAAATATTTCCCTATTGCATCAGCATACTAGGAAACATGAAAAAAAAGAGATATACTAGAGAAACCCCAGCTGTGCTGTGTTATGCAACAGGAATATTTTAACCTTGAAGTAATGAATTTGCCTTTTATTTCTAAAGCATTATCAATAGTAACAACTTTTTTAATCATATATAAGCTATCAAGCTACAAAAGTTAACTTTCTTTTTTGCATTTCTCCAAGCATTTAATTGTTTTGTACTACAGTAGAAAGCTAAGTTGGGCATCTATACTTTGCAGTTAAACATAGGCAGGTAGTAGAATTGCACTTGAAATAGAAATATAATGAAAGAAAAAATTGGTAGAGTAAATCCTCTGCACACTTTAACTTCTATTCATGTGAATCTAGTGGTTTAGTAACCTCAGTTTCAAATTAATACGGACTTTATATACAAATGATAGCTTAAAATATGTTTTCAACAAATAATTTCACAAGTTGGCACAAAATCCAACTTCCCTCTGCCACCAGAAAAGCTGATCTTGTGCTCACAGCACTGCCTCTGCATTTGGAGAACTGGGTTTTGCTCCTTGCTCCGACACGTCTGAGAAAGTCATTTAATTATGTCCTTCATAACATGGGGCTTGTCATTTCTCCCTCTTGCCTGGTGACATTGTTAATGTTGGGAACGGGGGCTGCCTCTCATGGTGAGTTTGTGCAGTGGGATCAGGTCACGATGCTGCAGAGGCACTTAACTCCTGGTGGCACTTGCTGGACACCCACCTGCCTCCATGACCCTGACCCACCATATCTAACACACAGCAGCCTCATCTTATTAATTTTTTATTAAATACCTGAAAAGAATGGGAACTAAATATAAAAAGCTGCTGGAGGTAGGTGCAAATTACCTTAGTGCAATTAGTCAGAAATTTAGTTTTAACAAGCAAGCATTTAAAATGCATAAGCATTGAAAAGTCATCTCATCTCTTTCCCCATTTGAACTTTCCACTTGACAGTGAAAGATAGAGGGACATGAAACTGAGAAATACAGGTTAAGCTATGCTTTATTATTCTGCAGCATATCAGTCCAGCCCCTGAGCAACATGTACATTAAATGCTTAAGACAGTGATGGAAGGCCAGTGTATCTTTACATCTCTTCTGTGCACTTTCAGTCCTAGGCCAACAAACAACAGCACAGGTAAGAAATGCTACATGATTTACTTGCTTCTTATTTCATTTTACAAATAAAAACCAGCAATCCAGCTAAGAAGAGGAGCTGCTTTACACTAATGCTGGGGATCAACAGAAGTCTGAAAAAGACACAAATTGAAAAATTCAGGTACTAATGACAAAGCACAGAGAAAAGAGTGGTACTTAGAAATATATTAAAGCATGGGTCAGCAGGGGTTAATGCACTTGCCTTTCAACACCACAGTATTAATAAAACCACACGGCAGTATAAGTTAGTTTGTACTTCTGCTAACACAGCTCAAAAATTGCCCAAGGATTTGAAGGGCAAAAGGTCTCAGGACCTTCCCATATAAGGAGCTGCAGGAGATGCCCACCCCAGCACTTCAGCACCATGCTCTGCTCCAGCCAGTGTTAAGAGCTTTCCTTTCAGAAGAACCAGATTTCGTACACACAAGAAAAATGCAGGAGATTCGCTGGGCTTTAAGCTCATGCGGATGCTTGAAAACAAGCAACAGCTTAACACTAATCCTGCCCAGGAATCAATGCTAACTAATCCCAGAGTCCCCTTTTCCCATCCCTGTGGAGGGCACAGAAGAAACCCCACAGCCAGGCCAGCCTGCAGCCAATGGCTGCATTCCCAAATGGAAAGCCTGGGTTTGGTTTCCAGTTTGGGTCTGTCTCTCCCTAGGTTAGAGGGGGAGAGGAGAATGATTTAATGCTGCTCAACAGCAGCAACACCTTTGGGCAAAGTAAGCGTGGATGGGATCCAGCCAGAGAAGGGGGGAGTCAGAAAGGTTCTGACTGTGAAGATATTCATGTGACCCAGGGCAGAAAGAGATTTTACTCATCATATGAAATGTGAACTAAATGAATGCCCAGCAAACTCTGATTTTGTATTTTTAAAAAATCTACTTCATGCATCAAATTACCTACCAAACCACCTACTTATTTGTCTTTAATGACTAGCATGAAATCAGCTATCTTTTCTTAAGTGCACTGTAAACTGAATGACCCTCCTATAAAAACCCACTGGATTTATAGTGTTAAAAGCCAAAGTCCCAGAACCGTACCTCTGTTTACTTGAGAAGTATAAACCATTACCCAGAAAACAGAGAGGCTTTTCAGAGAGACTGGAAAACAAATGGTTTAAAAGCATTAAGATCTACATATCTTTCCTTCCCATACATTCAAGCCCATCAATCATACATAATCCAGAACATATGAGGTGCAAAAGTGCTAAAAAGGGCCCATTAAAATACAAGTCTTTCCAGGTGTACCACCCAATCACCAGAACTGAACACGGAGCAAAACCAGCTCCCATTTATACACACAATACCATTAGAGGCAATTTATCATGTCTTCTTAAAGTGATATATAGCACGTTATGAAATTGCTCATTAACTCTCCCATCTAAAGCCCAGCTTGCCCCCATGTACTTAAGTGACTGTAATTGGCATTTTAGATACCCTGGCTTAGAATTCACTCTTGTTTATAAAGCTAGGCTTTTATAATCAACTTTTTAACCTCCTTCTAGTAATATCAGTAAGTTCTTTTTTTCTGAGTGAGTTTTGCTTATTATGCAATGCAATGGTTCCTTTTCGGCCCCCAGATAGTATTTCAATTAGATTTCTTCTTCCTCTTTACCATTCTCCCTTCAAGAAGACCTATAAAAGCCTAAGCTCATACAAACCATGCCTCTACTATAAATACAAAAAACCCCTTCATTAAAATAGCATTGTAGTAAGTGTAGAGCCATAGAAACCTTTTTTTTTTTTAAATGGGAAAAACAAAGCATTCTCAGAAATATCCAAGACTATGATCATAATCATCCTACCACATAAGTATCATTAGTCACAAAGACCTGCATTTACAAAGCATTTCAGCACATGCCTCGACTCCAGCACATGTTTAAGTCCTGCTGCCTCCAAAGGGACTTATGTGCACATCTGGCTAAGGGCCAAACAGCCAACTTCACATATCAGCACATGAGCAGTTTCACACCCATGCTTTGCAGGATGACTTTCAGCCAAAGGTCTCAATAGCCTTCCTGTGGGAAGACAAGTGTCACTGTCTTGTTCAGCTGGATGAGAAACAGAGACATGGGGTTTGGCCAGCTTAGAGCCTCTCCCCAGCACTGTGCCAGAGCCAAGAGTTAAGTCTTTCTGACAAAAATTTATCAACCCCAAACGGTTCCCCATTCATGAGACCTCTCCTGCCTCAATTGGGATTCAAGCTCTGCTGTATTTGCTTTGTCTGCTCTGCAGTGGCAAGCACAGGGCTGATGCTCATGGCAGCCACAACGCTGGAAAACCTGGAAAACCAAGTCCTTGTGGAAGAGCCATGCAGCAGCTCAGCTCCTGGACCATCCAAGGCAATGCTAATGGACCTACCCAGCTTTCTCTGCCTGAACCTACACCTGAGAGAAAACATTTCAGCACAAGTTGATATTCCCAGACTGGCTTAGAAGTCCTTATCTCTGGTTTGTTTGACTACTGCCAGTTCCAGTCTCTACTCATCATTTTTGTGCCTTGAGATTTTCGCAAACCTTTGCTTTTTAACTTCATCCCATTTCAGTCTTTCTGCTACTTTTCTTACAGCAGATGACAAGGTTCACTGTCACAGACAGAAATACACAGAAATGCATTACAAAAGAGATGCTTCTACTGCGGGTGGAAAATGAAGCTCAGCAGGCAAAAGCCGGTGAGAAGGCAATTCCCTATGAGAGTGTCTGTTGCTTTATGGGTTAATATAGAGGTCCTCAAACCAATTCATAATTGCATCACTTCTTAATAGAAGACTGGCTTGTGACACCTTTCCATTTGCAGCTGTCTGGACCACCTGCCCTGCCCATTTGCAACTGCATTACATCCCCATGACACCCCAGAAGAGCAGTGCCTGGTTAGTGATCTATTTTATTTTACCTTGTGGCAATTATTCAGACTGAAACAAGGAGAAGGGCCAGCTCCTCACTGCACACAATTAGTTATGCAAGAAGTGATTTTTAGGAACAAAGTGAGAACTTCAGTTATTGTAATTTATTTGATTCCTCGGTGCAGACAGAGCTCTTGCACTTGCCTGTGACTGTGCTGTGATGCCTGCATGGCACAGTGCCCACCTCTGCTGTGACTGCTTATGGACAGTCACCCAGGGCATGGCAACATGTGACAGGCTAATAAGCCCAGTGCACTCGACATAGGAGTCCCTGCAGATGGCTTAAGACACAGATGACTGCAAATTAGAGTAAGTTTTGCCAACAGGAGCATAGCCCCATCATTGCCCCTTTAACTGTTCTAAGCCCAATTCTAAACTGATCCCTTTTGACACTAAAAGATACAAAGATATCAAAACCATCCCCAATCACTTAGAGAGTATCTTGAATAGCTCATTCACAAATTAATTGCAGTATGTCATCCTTTGTAGTTCAGAGTCTATTGTTACTGCCAGGTGCACTGGGAAAGGCAGTATTTGCCTAATGCTTTAGGCAGCATTTCTCCCAATAGAGGACATTTTCCTCTAATGACACTATTACAACATTTAGAAGGTAGGCTCGAAAAAAATAGGAGCAATACTATCCTAGGTATCACAAAATATACTTGGATAAAGCCCACTCCAGACCGTGACTGCTGAAAACCAACAGAGAGATCACAGCTATGGCTAGGAGAAACTGTCCTAGTCCTTACCAAAAAAATAGCAAGACTCAGAGACAGAGATCACTTGAGGTGCCTGCGGCAGAGATGCAAACTGAACACAGCTCTTTGTGACCAAATACAGCTCTCTGCCTTGTAACTACAAAAACACCTTCTCATTCTGATTGTCTGTATTTAGGAACTTAATCATGCCATGCTGGTTTTGGCTGTGATAGGGTTAATTTTCTTCATAGTAGCTGGTATGGGACTGTGTTAGGGATTTGTGCTGGAAACAGTGTTGATACTACAGAGATGTTTTTGCTATTGGAGACCCCTGGAGGGACTGTATAATATGGAGCAGTGTTTGGTAGGTGCTGGCCATGGCCCAACGCAGTGCAAAAAGTTTCACGTTCCTGGAAATGTTCAGAAAACATGTGGATGTGACACTTGCAGACATGGGTTAGCAGGGAACATGTGGGCAGTGCTATGGTAATGGTTGCACTTGATGATCTTAAAAGTCTTCTCTGGCATTAAGAATTCTGTGATTCTAAATTGCCCATCCTTGGAACAACCACAGCACTTTTTTCCCCCAAGCATTCTACCACTTCATCAGCATCCTGTAATTGTTCAGGAAAAAAGTTCCAGACCAGTGCAGGAAAGAAATTCTCTGGAGACCAGCTCATATTCTCTCACATGCTGTGCCACCCATTGCCATCCCCTCCTGAAGCCTGGGCCATATTCCTAAATGACTTATTAACCTTAGACAGAACCAAAGCATTATTCCTAGGAAATACTAATGGGAGTATTTTAACTACCCAAGGATGTTCAAGGTACTGAGAAGATCTTGTAAGGAGGGAGAAAATATCACAGAGGAAGGTAGCAAAGGTGCCATTCTGTAATTCCTCCACAAAAAAAAAAAACAAACCAAAACCCAAACAACAACCAACTTCTCAGAGAAAGGAAGATAATTCCTACTTGTCTGCAGGAGATGGTACCCAGAGTAGAGTAGTGGCTTCAGTACAGAGCCCAAATACCACATTAAGTTTAGGTCAGTGTTTCAGCAACAAATCTCCCAGGCAAAACATCACTAATCACTACAGAGCACAGCAAACTGAGGAGTCAACACCAATCTTTAACATGTACAGTGAAGAAAAAGCGCATGGTGCAGATCAGATAAACTAATATCAAAACCAGATGAATCAATATCATGACCCACAACCATTAACAGATTTAAATCCCTTCTAATATGCTCTGGTCACTCTCTTATTACCTCAAACCCTTTAAACCCCACATTGTGTTCCAAAGAGGACTGCCATGGTTTAACTCTAACTGGCAACTCACCCCCATGCAGTCATTCACGCACTTATCTCCTGATGGGATGTGGGGGAAAATCAGAAGAGGATACACGATAAAACTCAGGGATTGCAATAAAGACAGTTTAACAGGGAAAGCAAAAGCCACTCACACAAGCAAAGCTAAACAAGGGATTGACTCGCTGCCTCCCATGGGCCGGCAGGTGTTCAGGCATCTCCAGGAGAGCATGGCTCTATTGTGTGTAATGGCCACTTGAGAAGATGAACACTGCTCTAAATGTCTCCCCTTCTTTCTCCTCCCCCAGCTTTATGTGCAGAGCACGATGCCATAAGACACGGAATATCCCTGTGGTCAGTTAGGGTCAGCTGTCCTGGCTGTGTCCCCAAGTTTTTGTGCACCCCAGCCTGCTCAGTGGTGGTGCAAGGTGAGGAGCAGAAAAGATCTTATACTGTGTAAACTCTGCTCAGTAATAATGAAAACATCTCCATATTATCAAGACTGTTTCCAGCACAAATCCAAAACACATTCCCATACCAGCATAAAGAAAATTAACTTTATCCCAGACAAAACAACATACAACAAATTAAGAAGTTGGTGTAGCCACAGGATAAGTAAGAACAGACTTCATACTGAAGGCAGGAAAAAAATCATATATCAAAATCTAAAACCTCAATGTATTTATTACCTCTGACTTTTCACTCCTTTTGTGCTCCCATGGCCTGTCTGACAGTGCAGTGTGTCCTCAGGAAACACACACACTTCCTTGTGTGACCAGAACAAACGGGTTCACCCCACGACACAGCAGCCCACAAGACAGGTAAGTCTTAACATGGTCGCAGGATTAGAAAACACCAGTCTTATTCTGTCCAGAGAACTTAGCATTTTTCTGTACAGCTTTTGAGATTGTTTTTGGATGCTTCTCAAAGCAATTCTATTGCTGCCATAATAACACACCTCCCAACACAAAAGTTTCCTGGCCAAGACTGAGGACAGGAAACTAATGACTTGCTGGAGATCTAAGAAAACACACTTTGGGTTATTGGAAATATTTTGCCACCTAAATACTAGTGTGACTTTTCAATATTTCTCCTTCCAAAATGATCTGCCACCCTAAAGCTCATGGATTAGGATAAACATGGTATTTCATCCGGCTCAAGATTTTCTAAGCACCTTGGAGTCTTCAAGCCGAACTTGTCTCATTCTGAGAACCAGAAAGGCCAAAGAATAACTATTTTTAATAGATCCCAAGCTACCATGGAACAGCAGGTTTTGGGTGTTTAAGTCTTTAAATGTGGTAAAACTCATGCTGAATGAGTGTCTCAAGACTGTCAGAACTGCACTTCATGGGTAGCTTTGCCAGAAAAAGTCAGGTGTCCTGGTGTTGTAGTCACCAACCTTCCTTCTCCAGCTGAGGAGCATACATGTAGCTGCTCCTCTTTTCCTTCTGGCATGTGCACATCCATCAGTGGGACAAAAATACAAATAACACAATGAAATTAATAATACAAGGCTGCTTCCTAGTTCATTGCAATAAAATGTGAACAACACAAGCTTTACTTTCACCCTAATTCTTACCTAATGTTCTTCATCAGTGGCTCTGTACAAAGAGGTGAGAATCCTTATTTCCAATTTCCAGATAGGGAAATGGAGGCAAAAAGAAACAAAATGGCATGCCAAAGCACTCATTTACTATTAGCAGAGCCAAGAAATTAACTTCAATTTTCTGAATACTATTTCTATGGGCCCATTTGTTACACTACACCCAGAGATTTACTCCCTTAAAAATATCAACATCAACATCATTGTTCATATGAAATTTAGTTACTTTGGATTTTTACACATGCTGAAAGTGTAATTTACAATACTAAAATGAATACATTCCTCTTGTACAGCACACTGCCAAACATTTTTAAAATGCCACCATGTCACACTCCTGCAATCCAGGGATGTGGAATTTATGCTCTATTACCTTTTTTCCCGAACACAGTGCTCTATCGCCAACAAAACCTGACTCCATGGATTTAGTTTAATTTCAAAACCTATGCAGTTGGCTTCTACAAAACATGTTTCTGAAGGACTTGAGATCCAAGACTGAGATGTAAATTCATGGGAAATTAAAAAAATAAAAAAAAAAATTATAGGCTGTATGATTTCAAATGAGGTCCCCTTACAGCTCTGAAATACTCCTCTGATGCAAGACCAGTGAATTACATGCAGTCTCTGATGTTCCCATCCAGATATCCGGCCACGAATTACAGGATGCTCATCTCCCATAGAGCCTTTTAACACTTACATTTTCACCATAAGGAATAAATTACCACTTTTTTTTCCACACATCGGAAAATTTGAAAACAGATCTTACGCAGCACTGACTCCAAGCACCCTTGTCTTTCTCAGTTTCTGATTTCTGATACAAGTCAGTTTTGTGTCCATCCTGTGAGCTCCTTATTTCACCTGCGAACTCAGAGACAAATCGCTTTCTTCAGGAACCCAGCACTGCCAGCTGGATCTTCCCCACATCGCTCATTCTTCCTTACTGACACCATAGACCCATCTAAGTTTTACTATGGTATCTATCAGTGTTTAGTAATTTGTTTACCCAGGACAGCTCAACTCTGATGGAGAATCTGTTTTTCAGCAAGGTCTTGCTTTTGTTACCCAATTTTCCAGCTGGATTGACAGAGGCACAAAGAAGTCAAGTGACCTGCCCGGGTCAGACAGTGTCGGTGGCTTGGAACAGATTGGAGCCCACGATCCTCCTGTCTCCGCACCCTGCGCTAGACCATGCTCCCTTTTACAAGGTGTTCTACACTAGAGATAAATTGTATCCACTTTTCCCTCTTGTCTTCCTATCCTCTAGCAATCCCCCTTCTGTTTTGTTTATATGTTGTTTCACTTCTGAACACGGGTTTAAGCTATTTGGAGGTCATTGAAATATATGTAATGAAGCATTCAAGCCAAATTTTTCAGCGTTCTGGTCTCCTGATCCTTCTCTTGAACTCAATGACCTGGCAAGCATTTCTACATCAGGTGTTCATATTTCCTCTACAACTTCCTTCAGAAAGAAGGAATACAACTAATTTGCCACTTTTGCTTCGTCAAATTCTAATTGTTATTAATTTTTCAGCTAACCACTTCCAGTGAGATTTCAGGCTATTTGCAGCTTCATTTATCATGGGATTTCTATTCCCATCACACACATGCAACCTACTATTTACAGTTCTTACACAAGTAAAGGTGCTTGTACAGAGCTGGCCTTACTACTGTGTACTTTTTCACTTTTAACTTTATAACTTGCAGCCTACAAACATGAAATTCCCATTTTGACTACTGCAGACCAGGAGCTACAGAACTCCAAGGCCAACTAGCTTTTCTGAGATCTTTAATAATTTTCTTAGGCTTTCTCAATCTCGCTTAGACTGTTTGCAAAACTATGAGTTTTCTACTTTATACAATTGGACTGAAAGTAAACTGTTAAGGTTTGCAAAGATTGATATTGTTAAAAAGCTATTCCACTGGGGGCATTTGCTTCCTAATATAGCCTCACTCTTAAATTCCAGCTGAACCACGCTTTGCTTCAGACCCAAAATAGGTTTGGAAAGATACACACGCTTTTTATCTGTAACAGTAATGTAGTACTAGAGCACTGCTGAGTAACTTCCTTTAAGCTTTATTTTCTTGAATAAACTCACCAACCTAGCATCCTATATTCAATTTGTATTTCAAACCAAAGATTATGAGAACAAAGGGAGCTTAATATTACTATTTCAATGGTATTTCAGAACAAAGGACATACATAATGGTACCCTGGTTATTCATTAAGCTAAATCTTTACAAAGTCTCAAAATAACCTTTTGTTTCATAAATGTAGGGGTTTTTTTCCTTGAAAATAATTGGATGCACTAATACTAGGTAACAAAATATCTGATTTGAGGCAAGCAGATGTAGGAGGTAGATGTCTGGCTACAAACATCAAATATATCAAAATTTACTTCAGAAACAGCATCATCTACCTGAAAGTGCTAATGCTCTTTCTGTTACCTTCTGTCAAATTCACTTTCATAATCACATTGGCTTCTCTAGAAAGAAGTCTACTTGCTAAATTTGTATCCTTGTTTTTTCAATGTCATTTGAGAATAAATATTTACATTAGTAATGTCTAAAACCAACTTAAATTGGTAAAAACAACCCATTCATGCTAAGCCTACTTGCTCTCCTTTCACTCACAACATAATGCTTATTTACATATATACATGTAATCTATAAATACCACACACAGTTCGCTTACTTCCTTTAGTGAAATTCTGCCAACATCTGACCCTTAATTTATGATTCCTGTTATCATGGTTTTCCTGAAACTCTTTTATTTATGTCCCTAGTGACGCTGCCATGTAGTTGCTCAGTTTATCAAGCTCACCTAAGCCCTCCAAACATGCTGCCTCTAGCAAGGAATTGTTGCTGCCAGGTGGACGGACAAGAAGGCTCACTAAAGTCACTCATCACTAATTGTCACACCTCCACAAAGGCAGTTTGTGAAAAAGCATACCTTCTATTCAAGAATGCTTAATTCTAGAAGGACCCTCTCAGCCCTCCTTTCCATGCACTGCAGGTTTCCCTGTGCCTTCAACGGGGTTCTGTCAGTATTCACATAAGCCACAGGTGTCCTGACACCATCACACTTCACAGGTTAGTGGCCATGTCAGGGCCTGGATCCACAGCACTCAAAGGCAAGGCAAATACCCTCAATACATCCCAAAAGAGAGAATTTTATGTACTTCTGTGATTAGAGAACTGTACTTTTGGGTGCAAGATGCTCTCTGCACCCCTCACATTCCTACTTTGAGAGTTGTGACAAGAACTGTTGAGTATTAGGTGAATATCTACCTATTTCCACATCCATCTCGTACTTTAAAGATTGTGGGTAAGGGGTCTTTGGGTCTTGTGAGAAAATAGGGCAAATCATAAATGTTTTTCTTGGGGAAAGAGGTGTTCAGGGAGTGACTGCTAACTTTCATTCTTTTGGGAGACAAAAGGAAGGCAGGGTTCAATTAATAGGCATATAAAGAGTGGCATGGCTGGGTGTGTAGTTATTTCTTCCCAGAAGCAAGGTTATTCAGTAGCTAGACAGACATGTAAAGGCTGGTTATGATACTATAAAGGCACCAGGGCTCCTGCAGAGCTGGAATTATAGGGTTAGTGTGCGAAGAAAGTAGGTCCAGACAGACATGAGGTATTTAAGAGGAAGCAAGGGTGTAAATGCTACTTTGGAATTTGTTTTAGAATTCTTGGAACCAAAGAGGAGACTAAAATGAAAAAAATTATTTGGGGTGGAGGCTTCCCATAGGAGCTAATTTTAATTTGAGGTGGCTCAAGTACTAATGAAATACAGCAAGTTCAGAACATGAGTTAAAAATAACAAATAATGTAATACATGCTGAAAAATGCATCTATTCTGTTGTTTTAGACACTATGCAAACATTTGAACTTTTCACTTTACTTCTTCAAAATCCTTCCTTCCTGTGAGAAAGACCTCTAAGACCAGAAACATTGTGATTAACAACATTAGCCAGAAACTTGATGATACTTAAGATCAAGGTAGATGTAATAACTCTTCAGTTGGACACTTGGTTTATTTGGAGCAGAATCACTCTCAAACATCTTCAATGATGTCCAATTACAGTCATTCAGTCTAACTAGGTTAATTATGCTTTATACAAAGGATGAAAAGTTAGTCCTTGTCTTAAACAGCTTCCCTGACAAGCTGGGAAACATAGGCACAGAAAGACTGGGAAGCTTTATGAGAAGCTTCATAGTAGATCTAGAACTGAAATAATTTTGTCAAGATCCAGGGCTTGATTCTTTTTTTTCTCATCCCTACAGTCGTATTATTTAAGACCTCTTCAATGGGGTCAGTCGTTCATTACTTCACTTTCATTCTCTCTGTCCCAGGATTAATGAATGAGTGCAGAAGATGCTGAGACCCCATGACACATTTGAGGGTTGGACTTCGTGATCTTTAAAAGTCCCTTCCAACTTAAACCATTCTACAATTCTATAATATTTGCACTCAGACTTTGATTTTTGCATCAACACTTAACAAAACTAACTTCTAAATAAAACCAGCAATGTTAATAACACTGGGAAATTAACTCACAGCCTCACACCTTGCCTGTAATTGTGCATACACTGAACAATTCTCAGGCATCTCAAATGGTTTGAAAAGTGGTTTGACAAAAGCAACAAAGCCCAAAACTTTTAGCTGGTAAGGACTGGTTTGTCCCCACTGTCTTCAATGCAAACCTGCTAATTACAGCAGATCCAGTCCAGTTCCCTTCTCCTAGAAAATTTCCACTCTTCAAAATGCACTGCTATAGGCAGTTATTTCTGCAGATCCAAACCCTTGCATTCAAGATGCTCAGAGACTTTATATCTCCTGCTAATGTATTCCTTGGGGAAGTTACTATCCCCCAACCCCCCCACAGTTACTGTTAGGAAATCATTAACCCACAGCTCTTTTCAACTCTTGGTAATTATGATGTTAAAAAAAGGGAAAGTTTTGCTGCTAACAGTTGCAACAATGTATTTGTTTGCCACATGCGATGGAAATCTGATAGACAATATCTGTGCACTCCATCTGTTACACTGGATTGATCCGCTGATGAGATTCTTTTTAGAAACCTGCTTACCCCTGCTGGTGCTGCAAGCTTGAAAGAGAAAAAACACTTTCTTCTCCTTGTTCTCTTGTGTGGTGGTCGACCCTGTCTTCCTCTCCATTAGAACCCATCCTGCTGCCACAGATCTCACAGGATTTATATTGTTTTGATTCCTTTCAAACACTGTCCTGTTACCAGCATCTGACAACAGTCTCTTGGGCTATCATGATTTTACAAACTGACCAGGCCTATAAGTCTCCATAAATCCCATGTGGATACAGACCTGTGAAAATGTCTTTAACTATCCACTAAAGTACATAGTAGCTCTTTTATTATATAAATAGTCATGGGTGTTCTATACTCACACAGAGGAAGAAGCTGTATTTTGGGGAGGGGGGGGAAGGAGGGAAGTGCTTGAAAACTCTGTGAGAAGAGGTTGTTCTCTCAGCACTCATTGCACATCACTGAACCCATTTGGTCACCACGCTGCTTGACGAGGACACACCACGGGTGGTCTTCTTGCTCCCCACCCCCTTCATAACAGCAGTGAAAAGCCACAAAATAGTGACTCAAATTTAGGCATGACCACACATGTTGGTTTCCCACAAAGTCGGGGAAATTTTAGCAACAATCAATTCAAACAACAATAACCAGAAAAACAACAATGCAAGGGCATATCTACAACTGGAAAACTGGAAACACGTTGAATATATAATACAAGAAGATACAGTTCTAATGAAATATTTTAGCACCTTGGCCTTGTGATAACTTTAAAGCTTATAATCTGTGTGTGCATGTGCACAGGTTAATTGTATGTAAGTATGTGTACAGACACACAGACAGACACCAATGCTTCTTCACAGCAAGTGAAAGGGAAAATCCGACTGTGTTGGAAGGGCACAGGTTGTATCTAACCTCCCTGTTTAAATAATGGCACCAATAAATCAAACTCCTTGCAGCAAAACCAACTCACCCGAATTAGTGCATCCCCCTAAACCAAACGTGCTGTCTGCGAGAACAGCCACGACCACACTTCTGCCAAACCCAACAGTTCGCTTGGGGAGTCAAACGACGACTGGGGGAGGAGGGGAGAAACACAATGGTTAATAGCAGGGCTGTTGCTTTTCCCAAGTGCAGCAAACTGAGCCTAATTGATGCTGACGCATGACAGACTCGTGTGTACAGTATTGCCCGGGCTGCGAGTGAAGCTGCTGACAGAGGGTAAATGGTGCATGGCAGCTGGTCCTGCCCTGGCCTGGCATGGCAGCGCACGCACACACCGCCTGTCAGCAGATATCATGAGGGCTAATGAAGGGCAGCCCGCATTTTTAAAATTCTTCTCACCGAGTTTTGGATCAGACTTTACACCGTGAAGCCTTCTCAACCTTTTAGCGCTTGGTTAAGGATATGTGACACTTATTTAAAAATTAATGCGGTCTAATCAATTTAAAGTTGGGAAACTAAAAGCCAGTACATTTCTGTTTGAGAGAGAAAGAGGGTGGATATGAGTGTGTGGAAGATGGAGTGATCTGGCAGGGAAAGAAGAAGAGATGGAGAGGACAGAAATACAGGCATTCTTGCAGCTACTAACAACTGAAAGTGATAACATGGAAGTAGCACCAACTTGTCTGACTGCATTTCAGTGGTCTTCTACAGCTCTTTTTAAAACAAAAAGTAGTGCACTTCTAAAAGGTTTACTAAAAAGAAGTGATTTCCTATAAAACAACAAATGCTTCCTCTTTTCCTGAATCCCACTGCCTGTAATTGCAGTTGAATAACTCTATCAGCACCCAAAAATGAGAGAAATTCTGCCTTGCAGGTCTTAGGCATAAATAATTAAATGCAGAAAACCAGAATTAGGATAAAAGAAACCATCTGAGAAATCTACCTGATTACTAACTTCAAATCACAACAGCTTGGTTGGACCCTCAATTCTAGAAATCTCTGATGGTTTCACATTCCTTTAAGTTGTTTTGCATGGTAATAAATGGCAGAGATACTTCTGGCTTTGGTTTTTCTCAAAAATTCTGCTTATAGACAAATGGAAAATCCACATGCAGAAGACTTTTCAGGGTATTTCACTGACCAGTGCAGAATCATTTCTTGCCACAAATCCCTGAGGGCTTTATGCTGGTTCCAAAAAATCCCTGGCATTTTCACAACTGACTTCAGGATTTCAATAGTTATTTTACATGCCAGTAAAAAAAAGTGCTTGGTTCTCATGTAACCTGGAACAGCTTATCCCCTGACAGTCACTGTAAGTTTATGTGGAATGGTCTCTGAATTTATCAGAGAGAAAGGATTTATGTTCTGGGGAGACTGACCATCTTTTCTGCCTCCGTAGGCCAAAAGAAGAAACTTCTACAAATTAAAAAAAAAAAAAAAAAAAAATTGGCACTCCTTGCCACTGATTTTGGTCTTGCAGCTTACACCTTCTTTTCCAAACTATTACTATGCAGAGCAGAGGGAAAAATACACCATCTGAACTACTACACTTAAGAGGAAAAAAAAAAAGGAAAAGAAATAAAAGCAAACAAGTTCCTCATTGAAAATTCAAATTCCACATTCAAAACCCAGAAATTGCTGCATGTACTTATAAATCAAAGCTGCCTATTTTTTAGGTTTATCAGTTAATGTAGGGAAAAGTTAACCTAACCTTGGCAAATACAACATATCGTAAAGAAGTATCACACTCTGAGAAACACACAAGAGAAGCTGACAATGGCTTTGGCCCTCAGAGTGGTCATTTGCTCATTGAAAATGCTTGTATTGAAGAGACACTCGAGAATCATAAAACAATGGCAGAAGTTACAAAATGAAGTACCTTGTTCTCACTCTGACACAACCTTAAAACAACCCAGCTTCGCTTCCCAGAAGTGACTCTAGAGAGAATGCCACCCTTTGTGTAAAGTAGTCCTGGAGAGGATAATTTTTTATCAGATAGGCTGATAAATTTGGGGAAAATAATGGGTGATGAAATACAAAGGTATTACTCATCCCTCTAAAGCTAAACTATCATACATCAGTAGGTTAACATGGTTATAAGCAGATTGCTTCTACTGCACTGTAAGAAATACTGTGCTAATAAAGAGTGGTAAAATATTTTCAACTGGGTATTCAGTGTAAGAATTAGTAACTATTAAGTAATGACAATTAAAAATCTTTAATAAATTAAAAAATTCTCAAGTCTTTAAAAGTTTTCTCTTTGGAGCTTGATAAAAAAATCTGTGTAATTCCCTTTTCTTTACTAAATTTTACATCCTATTTCTTCCATTATAGGATGGGTATGACAGGACTTCATCCCATATTTGTAAAGAAACAGAACCATGCATGATTATACAGTAAGCAAAATATACAAATATATTTCACTTTCTACTTCCAATACTCCGAAGTCACGAAACTAAATAGTTTTCAATAAAAGTACATAATTTTCATTTTTTAAAAAGACACATGTTTATTATAGTAATCTCCAAAATCTCTTAGGAGATCTGATCTCTGTCTAGTTTTAAATAAGATAGTGTCTTATTTTTTTAAATTCCAAAGAGAAGAATACCTGGGGCTGGTATAAAGGCCAGTAAACTGTATAAAAGCACTTGATCAGTTTTGAACAATCTGCTTTTATGGCCAAATCTGTAATTTAGCTTAGTAAGAAAAGGCTGCAGTGTCATACCAGCCTTGCACTATCCAAGTTCACATTGTACTGCATGATTTTGCAGGTCTGGTTGAGGAAATAATCTGTTCTCTAAGGAGAGAATAATTACTCTGAGTGTTTGACACCTTATTCTAGACTTCAAGGCAGAGTTTATTAAGTTTGTGCTCATGAAACTGCTGCCTATAAAGATTCAAAATGTGAACATTTGTACTAGATTTGAGGACATGGCAGCATGGTATCAAAAACAAATTTTGTAACAGACTTATCACTACTCACAAGCAGTATTTGTTAAGCTAGATGCAAATTAGAAGAATGTGTTGAGCATGAGAAGGGTAAAATTTGATTTAAAATTATATGCCTCAATATCTTGATTTCAAATTATATGCCCAAAAAAATATATTATATGCCCGAAAAAAACATGGTGATCTACTCTTACAAGTGAGTGTGCACATATGTGTGTTTGTGCAAATGTATAAACACAGGTGACCTATTTGAAAACCTGGTTCTATGAAATTTTGGATGATGTCTGCATTGAAAGAAACTGTACTAACTGTGGCACCTTGGATTTTACAGGAGCTTTGTTTGGTTTTCGCTGTGAAAAGGCTGGTGCTCTTCTCTGAGGACCTCTCTTACAGACATTTTTATCTGGTCAAGTCCAAAGAAACAAGAGAGATATGTATGTGCATGAGGACTGTAGGACCAGGTCCTTTACACTCAGCTTTATACTTGCACTGTGCTTGTGTGCAAGCATGTGCGGGTGCATAAACTATTTAAGTGCAAATTGCCAGAATATCAGTAAATTACTGTCAGAGCTGCAAAGCATTTACATACATGCTTAGGCATGAGCAACCAATTGGAACTTTTAATCTTATAACAAGTTACTGCTCAGTGACAATAATGAATAAAATGAAGAGTAATGAAGTTGACCATAAAGCTTAGCAAATAAATATTGTACACAAATATAACAATTCCTGGCTAGCTCTGCACACAAAATCTACTTCTGGTTTACTCCCAGTTACCATACCTTGTGCCAAAACACAGCAACATCCTCCAGACATTGCTTTTGGCAATACTGCTGTTGGTCTTTTTGTAGATCACTATCTGCTGCCCTCGCCATGCTGGGATTCACCCTCATTATAACCTGTTCCCCTGCAGATAGCTTCATCTTTCAGCATTGTTCCAAGGAAGTTTTTAGAAGCTTCCTTGTCTCAATACTCCTGTCAAGGAAGCTGTGGAAATCACCCTCAGGATTACTGACAGAAACTTTCATTTGTTTGAAATCTGAATGTGTAGCCTGGGTTATCGGCACTGACAAGGTCAGAGACCAGACTCTATCGTTATTCTCACTTCTACCAAGGCTCCACGATTAAGTCACCTAAAATAAAATTCCACTTCTGTTAAAAGACAGGGCAAATTGCTCGCAAGAGCTGCAAAGATGACTGACCATTCACTGCCTTGTACAGGTAGGACAGAAGTGTGTCTAATAAGGTAATATAGCTGGAGTATCTTTTCTAATTGTGACTGGCACACCCCAAATTCATCCCATTTTTGTATGTAGAGCAAGTCTAAAAGGTATCAAATTCAATTTTGTTGAAAAGAAACTTGGTTCAGTCATTTGTTATAATCCAGGTAGCTACAAAGGCAGGTGAGGATCCACAAAATAAGCAGTAGGAACCTGCATTAGGCCCCAACGAGACAACAGCAAAACAAAAAAAGGCAATAATGGGCACAAGTCACTGCTAAATGACAAGCCTTTGAGGCAGAAATCCACTTCCAATTCAAGTCCCTATCAGGAAAACAACCACCAAAATTCCTTCCACTAACAGCCGTGCCAGTAGCTGAGGGAGAGAGGCTGAGGACAATAAACTTTAACAAGGAGAGAGTTAGGGGCTGTTCTTGCAGGATGGGCACTATGGTGGAACCTTGAGGGAAGCCTGAATTGCTGTTGTCTTTGTGGTCTTTTCTCTGTAAAAAGAGCAAAATGCCTTTTTATGATAGGAATAAAGATTTTAAACAGTATTATATTAAAAGCTTGGGGGGGGGTGGTAACTGAAAAGCAAACATTTACCTTTTACTTATTCCTACAATGAAATAGCATAGTAACATGACATTACCACTCCAAGGTAAATATTTACTTGTTGGTATTGGGCTCTGCATAAAAATATACCTACCTTCCCCACCCAAAATGACTTGCATTTTCTATTACCAAGACCAAAACAACCACCCACCCCACAACTCCCAGTTTAGTACACTGCATATACTTCTTGGCCTATACTGAGATGCTGAAACGTAAGGAGCAATATTTGGGGCTCCGAGAATACAACTCTCACTTCACACATCTTGGATAATGAACAGAGTGTGTGATGACAAAAGCAAAGGACGAAGTTTCTACTTTCAACCTCCATCTCCAGCCCAAAAGAGCATTACCTGTCAACAATCCACAGCTGAACAAGGGCTGTGCCTTGCCAATACACAACACCACAAAGAATGCTGCTTTTCCCCATCAACTTTTACTATTATGTACATGTCACTGTCACTTAAGGAATAAACAATATGATGACTATCCAGACTAAAAGGAAATCAAGTAGTGTAAATAAAGTCTTTATGATTTCTTAGATGTTTGGCAAGTACTTTTGTGCTATTTTAGCAAATGTTTTGAAATTTCACAAAGCCAGGACACATGATTCCTCACGGGGAGGAGACTTTGCTTATGCAGGGTCAGGAAGGTAACGGAAGGCATATGGTTTTTGAAGTTTGAAGACTTTATTTTAATGCTGTAATTTGCAAACACAAATTTAAATTTTATCTACACCACGGTACTCCAAATACTGTGAAGTTCTTTGTACTAAGCCACATTAACAGCCAGCTATGAAATTTACTGAGAGTTTTTAATTTTGCCTTAATTTAATCTTTGGCTGAAACCGACTAGGCATTGAAGCAAAACAAAAAGTTTCATTTTGGTACTCAGATACTTCAGCTTGAGCTACTGTGCTCTCATTTTCCTATGGGAGGAGCAGCAGAGAAAAGAGAATTTTTATCCAACAGTATCTTGAGAACAGGTCTGCATGGCAAATGACTGAAGTGATTTAAGATGCTACTGTCAGATTCCCACCTTTCTTGCTCCATGTATCTTTCTAAGGATACTGCTTTCCTCTTAGAAGTATCATCATCATGACAGCGGAGACGGCAAAACATGTGTGAGCATTCCTCATCTGGCACAGGCAGGAATCAAACTCTCTGAAACTTGGCTCACATGACACAGACACTCCTGGAAGAGCTCACAGTTTCTTTCCCACAGTCTAGACTCTTTAGACATGATGATCCAAATGCTGTACAGTGACATTTTCTCTGCCAGACCCAACTAAAGTGGCTGAATTCAAGGTCTTATCTTAAACTCTGCCGTCGGATCAGTGGATGTGGTGGATCATGGAGCTGCATTATCAGGAAGCCAAACTCCTTCAGTGCTCCAGCAGCAATACCCCATGTTATCCCTGCAACTACCAGAGAGCCAGGTAGCAATTTGGGAAAATAAAGGTTAAGGTCCAACCAGAATGAAATAGTTCCACAGTGTTTGGCAATGCTGAAAACCTTAATTTCAAGATTTCCAAACAACCCAAAACATTCTAGTGTTCCAAGCCAAAACTCTGCAGAGCTTCCTTTTCAGTGAAGGGAAGGGAAAACAAAAAAAAAAAAAAAAAAGAATATTTCAAGTTCCCATTCTAATTTGAAATAAAAATGGGTGAAATCATGGCATTTCCCAGGAAAAAGCACCACTACTTACAAGCTTCTGGAATCATACATTTAGAAGAAACTAGAAATTGATGCAATTCTTGCTTTATAAATATACTTCTGAGGTTAATAATTCCTACAGCCAGATCCACCAGACCCTTAGTGCCCTATTACAGTCCCAGAATTGCTGCCTTACCTCACAGCCCAGCAGTAACCAAATTACTGCTTCATCTCTTTCTAATGTCTTTTGAGCACTCAAGATCTCAGAGCAACTACTAGAAATACACAAAAAGGTGTAAAAGGAAAAATGGAGTTACCAATCATCAATGTCAGGCAAATTGGAAAAATAGAGAGTAATTAATATTTGGTTAAATGATAACACTCTCTCCTCTTTGTTTCATATAAAAAAATAACATTAACAAAATAGAAATAAGTAAACACTTCATCACTCAGTTTCCTTGATATAAACAAAATTAAATTCCTGGGGTATACTCTTACGCAAACTTATTTTTCAGATATGAAACTGGCAAACTTATTTCTTCTTCCAATGCCAGAAATACTCTTTTTTCTAGGAACATGGCTGTATCACAAATAAATTTTTTGTAAAAGCCTTTGTATTTTGAAATTTTAAGTGGCATCTTAAATACTAAAAATAAACATTTTGAATGAATTAAAACTTAAGTAATAAAAAGAAAAATGGTGGAGAAAGATATTCATTATAATGTCCTTTAATCAAGATTGTGAAGCTTGGTGCAGCAGAAAGATTTCCTTGAATAAATTTACTGTATTTTTAAAAAGAGAAATTTCAGAGAACATAGTAGTTAGTAAATATTTAAAACCTTTGTGGTAAAGGCTCAAACCTCAAAATAACAAGGAAATGACAACTGTTTATTTTTCTCCACATAAAACTGAAAGTTATTGTAAGGTCATTATAACGTAAGCCTGTTTTCTCTTTAAGAAGTAAATAATTACACCACTGATTTGAGTAGACCTGCCAGAAAGTCTACATGTGGTTAAGTCAGATAGACTGATGCTCTAAAATTGGCAAGTAGCTGCTCCCACAAGCTATTAAGCAACTCTGAGGTCTAGGTAGCTCACAGCACTTTTATCGTATGTCTCTCAACAGAAAAAAGAAAAAACCTCACATTTAGACTACAGCTGTTGTGCAACCTTTGAACACAGTTCTGCATATTCCCTGATAACACAGAAGCAGAATTTGATGCAGTGTTAACTCTCTCCTGCAATATTTAACTGTAACATCTAAGCTTTCCTCAGAAATGTCTCTGACTCTTGTGGTCACAAGCAAAATCTCCACAGTCATGAAATGAAAACAATTTGTAAAGATATGACGACGTTCTTGAGCTTGCAAACAGCCTGAAATAATGATGGCAATGTCACTGCAAAGAAGATTGCGTTAAATTCATTACTGTAACCAAAACAATGAATTGCTGGCTGTTAAACCACAACTTTAACCACTGCTGAGCTAAAGATTTTAGCACTACCATCAGTATGTGTTTAATCCCACCTCTTTTGGCTCCAGGAACTCAGCAGGTGTGGAGCTGTTGATGCTCCCAACCTTTGCTGATGAAATTCTGTAGCACAAACTATGCAGCGACCTGGGCAGCTGCAGAAACCTCTACACAGACAGCACATGGCAGCAGATGTCCTATACAATAAATACCTTCTGGTATTTAATTGAGTAAAACTCTTCATTTACTGATTTGAATAAATCCATTGCGTCACAGTGCCATGGGAGCTCAGGGAACACCACTGCAAATTCTAATCCAGCCCATTACAACACAAATGCTACTTTGCCTGTGGCCAGTTCCCACCATAATTTCTACATCTGGGCTTCCACTGAAGGCAAAGAGAGCTCTGCATGGGGGACAACAACAGAATATAGGTCACATCACCATTTGTGGTATGAATGTTTACCCATTGTTAGTAAAACAATCTACATTTTCTTCCCCAAAGATAAAAATCGATCCAAGTATGAAGTTGCAATCCAGATTAAAAACAAAACAAAAGTAGCTAAACCACTCACATCATGGGTCCTGCCTTGCAGCTGTTGGAGGGTTAGATGCCTCAAAGCCCTTTCTATAATACTGCTAGCAAATGGAAACAAGAAACCTGTCTTCTACTGGTGACAGGACTGCCATCACATCAGCCCTAAAACACACTGAGGCTCCTTCTCTCAGGATTTCATGGAACAGTACAAACAAGAGGGAGCTAAGGGAATGACTGACACACAGAAATAAGGAATGCAGTGGACATTACAGGGCAGCACAAACAGATCTCTCTGGAGGGTGTGCTGGCTGTAGATTTCTGAGCTCCACACAGAAACCCCAGCACACAAACAGATAAAGCAGCTGCATGTTTGCAGCATCCCCTAAGAGACAATCCCATTGAGTGGTTCCCCTTCCCACTGAGCTGTATCACTCTCCTTTCATGGAACATAGACAGACAGGCACCCAAATACCATGTGTCTCGCTGTAAAGACTTCCCTGAGCTGGAGTCTAAAGGGAAATGTGACACACAGAGGGCTGGCAGTAAGTCTCAAATTCAAGACTTGCTTGTTCCTTAAGTCACAAAACAATAACCTCTGCTAGGTCTCTGTTTTGTGGCACAGTTTAATTTCTACTGGTGAAATACAGAATTCCAGTGGCAAGTGACTGTGACCTCTGGCTAGCAATCCTAGTGCTGAGGAACAGAGAAGCTGGAGGAACTGAACCATTTGTCCTTCTAGAGCACAGAAAAGCATTTTCCAAGGGCAGAATATGACAAATACACCATTGCTGCATGAATGCTGGCTACAAAAAATGAGGATTTTTGCTCTTCCAATTAATCATTTGGGGATTTTTTAGCAATAAAAGTATTACAAGAATAAAGAAGAGAAAGATGATCAAACAATGGAAAATGATATCAAGTCCATTTAAAGATCAGTGCAGAGGAAGATGAGACAAGTTTTGGAAAAAGACTAAAATAAGCAGGAGGGGACAAGAATAAACAAACAAAAAATTCCTTTGCCTTGGAGTCCAATACCAGTTTGATGCCTTTAAAGAAAATTCTCATTTTCTTCTCTAAAGTTTTGCAATAATTCTGCTAAATAGCAAAAATATACATATATTCTTTAAAACTTCAGCTTTCTAGCAATGTGATGACACAGCATCTGAAAGGATCAACCTATATGTTTTCTGAATAACCATATCAAACTTCTGATTTGTTTCCTTCCTCTTTTTTCATGTTTTAAATGTGTCACCTAATGACAAATTTGGGCAAAATTCAACAAAAACAGATAAACAAAATCGGTAGAACTACTCACAGTAGTAAAGCTATGCAGATGTCTAAATATTTGCAGGTGTCTTAGATAATAAGCTTTCACAGCAGGAACTACATATCTGTGATTAGTTCACTAGTACACTTTTGAATTTTCTAAACATACATAATAATAAGGTTAACTCTGTGGNATAAACACAAAGGAATATTTTCATGAAGGTTACATTCAACCAGTAATGTACACTGGTCAACAACAAGCAACCACTCTTGTCCTAGAAAGTGTTTAGTTGCAAAAATGTTAATGAAATCCACAGAAACACTTAGGAACCAGTTTTTTAATCTCATTACCATATCAAGGAGCTCCCTGTTAATCACTGTCCAAATTCATTTGGATTTATTGCATCACAGTTATGCTTACAATTAAATGCCACAAGGTCCCAGTCAGATTAAACAAATGATTTTTCCTGTAGTCCTTACAGGACTAGTAGTGACAAATCACATGGAAGTAAAATATATCATAATTAATTAGTAGAGGCCCATAGATAACCTCTCCCACAAATCTCCATGGGCAATTTTAATAGGTTTCAATATTTAAATATAAAACCCTACAAAATTGCTTAAAAATTCAGGGAATACTTGCACTTATTATAGGTAACGAATATGTCAGTCATGTAATTTTATATTACATAATTATTTCTTTAGGGATGTTAGAAACAAGTAATTATTTTCTTAAAAATGAATTGGCAGCAACTATTTTAAGCATGCCATTGTGAATGAAATATTATCAAATAATTGTTGTATTACTAACAACCGACTTACAGAAAAGAAACATTTCCTTATCAAAGCACATAACATCTCACCATTGTAAGAAAATTTAATCTTCTTTACAGAAGCTTCATAAGCCAGTAGGAATTACAGGAAGATAACTGGACTTAACACAAAATATGAACACCAGTATGAAGAAAAAGGGTTTGGCTTCTTTAGCTTAATTTCTAATAGTCCATGTTGGTTGCTCATTCCCCTTATATGTGTTAGGGAAAGTAACAGATGACAGCATTCCAGAGACAGGTTGGGAAAAAAACCCTTCCTTTGCAGGAAGGAATATTTTGTCAAAGACTATGAACTGTTCATGGTAATCTCTCTGCTTAAGATATAGCAAATTCTACCTAAATCAATTCAAAACAGTGTGTTCCCAGAATGGGCAGGCTAGAATATATAAAACCTGCCAAACAAAAAGTCACATTTATTTCCAGAACTAAGCCTTCATCTCAGTGATTTGTTTATCAAGTAGAAGCCCTGGTGCTCCTTTACAAAAATCCTCAGTACACTGTATTTTGTCTGCCTTCTGTCTCTTCAAAACATCAAAATGTCTCATTTCTCATTCATTCCTTGCTAATGTTCACTTAGGGGGATATTCAGAAATGTCTGTGCTAGCCCAGGAAGATGGTCTCCTGACACTGGAGAGGAAGGAACCTAACTTAAAATAAATGTTTAATGATGAAATTATTGAACTGAGTTTAGCCTTGACATGTCTGCAATGTCAAAAGAAAGTCTTCAAGTTAAATAAGAAGTTGTAGAAAATATCAAGTTTCAACTCTGGTTAGTAGCAACTTCAGTCTGTAGAAGACAGATTTACCTTGAGCCACAAACTTGAGCTGAAACTCAAGTTATCTTGCCTTCAGTTATTGTGAGCTACTTAATTATGGTAGCCAATCTTCAGTAATCAAACAATCTTCCTGGAAGGGTCGCTCAAATATTACACAAATTCTCAATACTGACTCCTGTGTTGGGTACAAAAAAAACCCCAACGGTGTTAGAAGAGAGGTGAGCAATTAAGGATACGAAATTTGTGGGATAACATCATGATACACTAACAGCAAGTAGGCTGTGAATGGACTATGAAAATGTTACCAGGGTCTCCAAGCCAAAATGTCAGACAAAAGAATGGAGAAAAATTAATCAGTGAAGTCAGCCTCTATAATAGGAATGAATAAATATACTGGAATTTGAAATATAGCTCTTCAAAGCATTTATGAAGAAAGAGTAAAAAAACTGATGTTTAAAATATACAGCTATATTTTATGAACACTATTTAATCTCAAGTCAAGTAGCAATAACAAGATTTTCAACAAATAGAGGTCAAAAAAGGGAAAAATGAATCAACTTGGAACAAAAGATAACACCATAAACTTAAGAACAAAAATTTCAGTCCATTATGCCCATTTCTGCTGCAAGGAAAATTTTCAATTAGGTAAGTGTAAATACCTCAAAATGTAAAGTTCACGGTACCTCAAGAGGTTTCAGCAAATTACCCTGTGTGTATTAAGTAAATTACCTGTTATTGTACAGATGAGGAGAAGGTCTGTACCTGTGCCTTTCAGTGGCAGCTCACCATTAGATTAGTCCAGTTCTAGCATGAAATCACACTCACAATATGTGAGCAAGGTTAATTTTTGTTGAGGCACTATGTGTGGAAGAATAGCCAAAACCACTCTGTGCTGATGGAAGTAATCATCATTAGCTAAATGAATGTGCACTTAATCTCCTGATAAAGAACAGGAGACAAGCACTGACTTGGGGAAAACTCAGAAAGTACTTTAAAAGGCTGTTTCTGATGAGGTAGAAGATGGGAAGCTGCTGGCATGATAAAACAAGGAGAGATAATGCAATGGGACATCTGACTTGGGAAATATTTGCAGCAGCATTCGGAATGCGGAAGAAACATGATAAAACAAAACAAAAGTTTCTGTTAACAAGTGAAAATATCTGGGGATGTGTGGATGCTCGGGGAACACTGGATCTGAGGAGTGACACATAAGTCTATTCATATTAGGACCTACAGAGATCAGAACTGAAAATGTAGCTGTCACTGAAGGGAGAGAAGCAGCTGGCAGAAAGACTGGCAGCCAAAATATTTGAAAATATTGTAGTTTCAATACATGAGAAAATTCTGCAAAAATCCGATTGTTTTTGTTACTCACAACACTGTGTTAATCAAAACTGAAGAATAACTATGGTAAAAGCAAGCCCATCAATACAGTTGCCAATTATCACTATTAACCTTTACAGAATTGATAATTTATTTTTAAATTTCTGACTACAAGCTGTAACATAGGATTATCTTTTTAATAGTTCATTTGTCTTTGGTTTTTATTTACTTCTAACAGCTATCCTTTTACAGAAACCTGTGGGATTTCAAGATACACAGTTTTGTTTATGAAGGTAAAAAATAATATATTTTTAAACTTGAAACATGAATAAATCAGTACATAATTGTTAAACCAAAGTAGCATCTAATCAGTTGCCTTTCACATCATAGCACTGACCCTAATCTCTGAGGCATAAATAAACATGCATTCTTCGTGCAAACTTTAATCATAAAAAAGAATGAAATATATTCCAACATAAATATTTCAGCAAATAGCCATGTGAAGGAGCATGAATGTTTAATTTAGACATCACCTCTGTCACTATCTGTTAGACATCATACCAGTGTTTCTCCTCTGGGAATTCCAAAATCTAACCAAGTTTACAGTGCCCAGCTGAAAATGGTATTCCTTCTTAGCCCCATAATATCCATCTTCTTCCAGGAACATGAAAATATTTTAATATTTAGCAAAATCCTTCTCTGAGGTTATCAAGCCATGTTTGGTCAATCCATGTCTTCACTAATACTATATACAAAGTTTGAACAACCTCATGGCCTTGCTTAAGCTGGAAGGAATGGTTCAGCCATTTTCTTCCACGTATTCCTACCAAAGATCCAGTCATTCCTAACCAAGTTCCTCAACCAGAACATACAACTGTGGTCAATTTAAGGATCTTCTGTTATACTGAACTTCTTTTCATCTATTTGAGGACTTAGCAATGGCACGTGAGATAGAAGATAGAGATGTTTTTAATATTGGCTTTCAAAGACTGGAGACATAAGTTTAAATGAAACAGACCAGGTGAAGAAAAATGTATGGTTTCCATATGCTTTGTCATTGAAGACAGTGATCCCCCCTCAACTGCATGAAAGTGCCTTTGATCTATTGCCTCAACTAAACCACCATGTGATGACCCTTAACTGCACTTGAACTGCTTGGGAATATACCATGGAGGGACTTGTGGCTGCACGTCTGGAGACATGTGGATACACAACACATACAATAAATGTGTCTAAGTGGAAGGAAAAGTTATGTTCAGCAACTGAGTCCATTGCTCTGCGTACAAAAATAGTGTCTCACGAACACTAGAAAGCTGCACTTAAATAGCACCCTAACATTAAGATTTTGCTTCTCAACCCCTGTGCCCATTAAGTCTATAGAAAGGAATAAAAATATAAATTGTCATCATTTTGAAAGCACATATTGCAGCACTTCTAATGGGACATTTTATCTTAACAAATGAGCTTAAAAGAGTGTGACTTAGAGGAGCCACAACAGCACATAATCTCTTACAGCTGGTTTACAAGTGGTCTCATATTTTTCCTCATAGGAGCTCAGTACAGAATTAGCACTTCCCAGAACACACTGCCCAAGACTTAATAGAGTAACAGTATGTGAGAGAAAGCAACTCAGCAAAAGCTGCAACTGTGTCCTTTTCTCCTTTTCTCTGCTCACCTGCGCTCTTCTGAAGTGCTCTGACAAGAGCTTGGCACAACAGGATTTGTGTCCATGGCCCTGCATCCACAGTTCACTGTCTGGGTTCTTGGGTTGAACTTTAGGTGTGTGTTTTGGCTTCATCCTAACTTTCTCAGAATCTCACTACGGGAGGGTGTGTTCATGAGAATGGGTAACTGGAGCTAGCTGCACATTTCTAATGAGAGAACTGATATATTACTACATATGAAAAATGGGTAATAGAATAGAGTTCAATAGAAGGAAATAGTGCAAATAAATGTCTAGTTCAGAAGCAGTCACAGAACATCTATCCTATAAGCCAACATACACCACAAATGGAAGTTCCTCCCAAGATCCTTTAGGAAAGTTTAAAACCCCTGAAAAATTAAAAGCCACCATTATAATGCTTGAGAAGAAGACAATAACATCACACGTTTGAAAAACCCAACAGAAGAGCTATAAGGAGCCAAACCAATGTTCTGCATAGTAGCAACACACAGGATAAATGAAGATAACTTTAATATGGAACTTAATACCACCAGTTAAAGCCTCAGAAGGCCAATGGCTTTACACTGCCAATCTGGTCTTCTCTCACGGTTAAGAGAAAACCCTTTATTTTCTATTACAAAATTCAGTGTGCCTATACCCTAACTTTCTGCCCAAATCTTAATCCCATTACCAGCCCAAAAAATGTTACATGTCTACATTGTAATGTAAAAACTAAAGGAATATGTGGTTTCACAAAGAACAATCATTCGAATTATCCCCAAAAGTATATTCAGCATACCAACCACCTTAATATACATCCATGTATCTCACTGAATGAATAGAAATAGACTCTATCATTATTAGCTTTTTTTATTTTAAAGATAATTTGCAGTTAAACTTTCATGAACAGACCATGAAGCAACAAATTAATCAAGTTAATCAATGAAAAAACCCCACAACAAATCTTTGTCCTGTCTTTGCAAAATACAATTCTGACAGGCAGAAGCTCAGGAGAAGCTAAGACAATTTTTGGTCACAAATGGAGGAGAACAGAGCATTATCCCTAACAGGCATTTGTTAATTCAGTAGTGTAACAGAGCAGAACTAGTGCTTGTCTATATATGTAAGCTGTGAATGAACAGCAGCCGTGTCCTTTACTTCCTAACATACTTTTGGAACCAACTATAGCAACAGGAAAACCACAGTCAGTCCTGACTGAAATAGAAACAGCTCATTTTCATGGGAGAAAAGGTACAAGAGTAGCTCATATGCTCAATGCAGAACTGGAAATGTGTACATATCAAATTCCAGTTCAAATCAATTATCTGTATGACACGGCATTAAATGACTTCCAAATTAACGGAGAGCATCCTGAAAAAATCAGTCTAAACCCATCAGTGATGGGGTTTGAAGTTCTCAGAGTGTGTACATCTCTGGAGAGATTTGTTTCCATATTATTTCATTTCAGGGATTTATATTGAATCTGTCAGTGTATTTGGACACAGATCTCATAAACCTTAATCATATGGATGTTGCCTTCTGTTCTGGTGGATGTGCCATACAAGGGAATAACTCCCATATTTTGGAAGCTCTGACAAGTGTAGAGCATGTCTCTAAGCTGATGGGTGACTGTGCTTGTCAACTCAGGAAGTTTCCAGGCAGAAAGCAGCAACTTCACCTATGCTCTCCAAGGAGGCAAGAAAGTTGCCAGCTTGTTCCTGAATGACCTGGTGCTGAATGAAATAAAATATTTGAGATGTTTCTGCATTTCTGAGCAGCATGAGGTGCTTGAGGAAGGAGCTTCCCACAAGAGGGAAAGCTGCCACAGCACTTTAAGCACTGGACCATACCACAAAATAACTCTCACGCTGGAGTAGTGGAGGCAGCAGTTTCAGTCTTCAAGGTTTGATGCAAGGTTTTGGGGATTTCTAAGATCTACACCAGTGCAATAAGCAGAAAAATACAGAGTAATCAGACAGGAATGGTATTATGGGACATAGTACTCTATGTTGAAAGTTTTCTCCTTTCACACTTAACCTGTAACATGTCTTTTTCTCCCAAAATGCACCTTGCTTTCAGAGGTTCAGACCCAAGACTGCCTATCAGTACTTGATCAAACTGCTACATGCCCAGGGCCATTCATTGCATGAGGTAATCAATTCTTAGACCATTATGTACTTCTAAACCACTGTGATTACAGAGAAAAGTACATCAGTTTACACCATGCTTGCAGGCCAGCACTGATTGCAAGAAAGTAGTAATTAATATAAAATTAGTTATCATTACTCATCTGAGAAGCAAATCATGAAGCTGGCACAACTGAATTGATCAAAATCATCCATTCACACCCTAAATCACACCATGCTACTGTAAAATACCCAGTACAATGAAGCCTTCATTACAGTTGCAGCCTTTAGGCATTATACTAATTGAATAACAAAATAATAATACCAATAACAACAACAACAACAACAACAACAACAATAACAATAAAGAGAAGTTTTAAAGCAACTTCAGCATCTTAACCTGAATATATTTAACATATTTGAATATCTTCTGTGTGAACTTCCCAGAAAAGACAAGAGCAAATAGCAGAGCAGTGATTATGAGGAAGCCTTCACAACTTTGGTGCCACCCCACCTCTGGCTCGGTATAATGCCTGCAATATGCACAGCCCATACACATTTTGGGGCCCTACATAGCAGCTAGCTTTCTGCCAGGTAGCACTACCAGACCTACACAGTATTTTTCCTGGGATATTGTTCTGTCCTGACCACAAACTGAAGCACAAACTTTATGAGCAACAACTTCAACAACTTCGGAAATGGCCCCACTCCAGCAGGACACACCCTGGAGTGCATTACAGCACTGCCTTGTAAACTCTTTTATTAATTTCATAATAAATGCTTAGAAATCAGACTTTTTGCAGGTGATAATTAAATATAAAATCAAGGCAAAACAGATGTGTGATAAATTCTTGGCAATGGTCCTATTTAACTGAGTTTTAGCAAGGATTTCTGGCAAGCCCAGCCCTGCTCCTGCTCTGGATCCCCCTGCAGTGCTCGTCGCCAGGGCCCTTCATGGAGCACTTGGCCTCTCTCAACACTGTCTTTAAAGTTTCACTTACCATTACAACATATCAATGTGGAAAGGTTTAACACTTGATTTGGTTTTGTTCAAGTTAAAATCCACTGCTGCAGTTCATGGTAAAACTTATTTAAAAGATCCATAAACTTTTTATGCACTTTTCAGCTCAATACCAGCTCATTTTTCTTTGGTGACATCAGTGCAACAGCGACTTTCTGCTGCACTTCCAAAAGGGACAAAACTACCAAGAACTTTCAATAGTTCAGTAAAAGGAGGCCTACATGCCAGAAGAGGAAAGTCATCTCAGGTCTCCTCCTTTCTCATCACCTCTCGGGCTGTCAAAGGAAAATTACAAATGGTAGATTTAAAAAAAAACATAGAAAACTTAAAAATTAATAGAGCTTATACACACACAGGGTCCCATTAAGCACATAAACTGTTGGCCACACAGTCTGTTTGAAGAGAGTAACACTGGACTTTGTCCCTACAAACCTGAGTTAGTTTGGAAATCCCCAGTCTGTTTGAAGTGACTGGACTTCACTGCTACAGATCCGAATTAACTTTGGAAATCCCCATTCTGAGCCTGTATTAGGCAGCTTCCTTCTCCCCAGAAAAGGATGGGTTTTATTCACTCCAGTTCATGCTGGAGAATGAGAAGAGGAAGCGAGTGAGGATGTACTCCAGTGAACTGCCTGTGCTGAGCTGAGACCTCCTCCATTCCTCCTGCTTGGGCTACAGGCACAGCCACAACTCCCAGCCACACAGGGACACACAAAGGCCTCTGAACACACGGAGTCTTCCCCTTTCCAACTCATGCTGTGCAGTTGCATCCAATAAAATTACAAGCCAGGCCCAACACAGGTGGTTTCCCTTCCCTTCAAAGTGACCCTTACACTCTGTTGCACTGCCTGGCCCAAAACCATGTCTGATTTGTTGCCGTGAGCCTGCCAAGGCTGCAGAGGGATGGGATAAATGTGCCCAAGAATGGTATAAGCCACTTTAATTTGTCATATAAGGAAGTGTATAACTAGATGCCATGTCTCTACTAAGGCCTGTCTGGTTTGGCTCAAGAGCAGGACCACATCCACTTACACAAACCACTAAACCCCTGACCTGTGTGAACCCATACAGAAGCAGAGAAATGTCTGGAGCTCAGTAACTCCTTACCCTGCTGCTCTCTACTGTCCCACACACGACACACACCAGGAGCATGGATGATGAGTAGGATATATTTTCTAGCTTGGGCTATTAAAGGTTGCTACAACTAAAACTGTAAATAAAATTAACTTCAGCCTTTATTCTGCATTCCACAGTTCATTTGCTACTAAATTCATAAGGACATGAACATAAGGCCATCCTGATTCCTCTGTTGGTCACCTACTTGGGGCTGACAGAGAAAATTCACCATGCTGGAGGGGACACCTCACACCCCAGGAAGGGATCCCACAGGGTCCCCACCCTCGGGAGCATGTTTCTGTCTGGGGAGGAGAGGAAAGTCAGACAGTCAGCAACATGTGGGAACATGTCTCCCACATTAACCTCACCCATCCAGAATCAATGCCTATGAATTACAGAAGCAAAGAGACACTGCATAAAACCTAGTTATTTTAACAATCTGTTTTGCACAGTAATTAATCAGATCAGCCCTCTGAGGGGCTCCAAAGATCCTAAGGTAAACTTAATTCACTCTAATTGAATTAAAAACTATTAAGCTAAAAGTTACAGTGCCTAGCAAGGATAAAAAATGTTCCTATAAAACCTCCCTGGAAGTAGGAAACTAGCAGTTATGCCAAGCAGCAGAACAAGAGGACATGCACTGCAGAAATGACAAAAATCAGAAAATAAAAATATATTTATTTTGGTCCATCAGTCTAAGTTTTAGTATTTTAAAATTAATCACAGCATTATGCTCAAAGGTGATTGACAGAGTTCTTTTCAGGGTTATGCCATGCATAGGGGATAGGGCTGACTGTCAACTTGCTTTGTTTAATGCAAAAGGCTTAAGCAAGTTCTAAGGTAAAGATTGTACTTCCCACTCCTTAGAGGTGAAACAGAGACAGTTGTCTATGTCGAAAATAGAATTCTATAGCATTCATAAAAGCTAATGATTTATGCAAGTGTATCAGTACATTTTTTAATCGATGACTGCATACAAAGATTTCCATGTATACAAGTCTTCTCACCTTGAAACAATTCAATAATTTGTTCATGTGAACATGTGTGGCCTGTGGATTGCCTGTGAACTATTTGTCCTAGATACTCTTTTGATTACTTGTAATTCATATTTTTCTCTCTGCAACACTTGATTAATCACCTCCATCTCATGTTATTGTTCTTACTTGCAGCCTGGATAAACCCCAAAGAACTTTCATATTCACATGCCTGGGATGAATACTCAAACTACATACCTTTGCACCATTATCTGTTACCATTTCTTTTCTCTGGAACATTCCCTCCATTAAACCATTAAACTCTTACTACATGAAAAACTAAAAGGCATTCACAGAATTTTTCTAGTGAATGCTCACAAACTTTTTTTTTTTTTTTTTTTAATTAAAAGCATCAGTCCAGAGAATAGATAAGAAATTTAAAAAAAAAAAAAAACCACCAAAATTTAGAATAACTAGAGTGCAATTAAATCAACAAAGTTTCTATTACAACATAAAATGTCAAGAAAAAATTCCAAAACACAGTTTTACCATCAAACAGGAAAAACAATTTCCCTGGGAAGTTTTCTTTTAAAAATAAAACAAAACCCAGAACTCTGCACACTCTCAGCCCCAAAAAGTAGATGGTAGCTATTACTTTTACTAAAATTATCACTGAACTTATACTCAGAAATACAGGCTCAATGCCTACTTGATTTGTCAGGAGAATGAAAAAAGATAAACAACTCAAGAGTGTTCTGAATAAATGGCAATTTAGCAGAAATACAGTGTTTCCTTGAATGCTCTTTTGGCTATAAGCAATAATGCTGCCACAAAAATCTGGTTTGCATCATCTAAATGCTTGAAAAAAGAACACATAATTTAGGAAAAAAGTGATGGCTGCCACTTAGCCATAAAGAGCAGCACTAGTGTTAGAAATAGCTTTCCTATGATATTTTTGTTCATGTTCTGGGTTTTTTCAGCAGTAGAAGTAATTACCGTGGTTTGTGAGGGCAGTGTTTAGTGCTATTATCCTTTAAACACTGCACACAAACACTGAGTCTGACTCCAGGAAGGTTGAACGTGGCCACAAGCAGGGCTGCAGCCACATCCTTGCCTTTAACCCACCAAGGAGCCCCAGTGATTTCATAGGAAATAAAGGCTGCACTCAAGAAAAGGTGTGTTGCCTTTGATCCAACTTCTTGTCTCTTGGAAAGTAGCATTCTTTTACACCTTATATGATAATTTTATGCACAATACTTTAACCTAAAAGACAGTGAGTGGAATGGCCCTTGAAACTTTGGTTTCATAGAATTGATATTCTATTACTTTTCTTAGAAAATGGAACCCAGTGCCAAATTTCTTTCATCTGTGCTCTGTGAACTTCATATTTCTACTTCCAGGAAGATCCTTTACATGTCTGAGTAGCTGCTTTGAAAGAAGACATCTTTAAATAGCTAGAGATGGATTTCTGACATGTTATCACTGGTAAAAAAGGTACTGATGATGCCAGAGCGGCACAGGCAGATTTGAAGCTCAGTGTGCACCAGGTAAGGCTTTTACCATCAGTATTTCAGGAATTAGCCTGTACCAGCCCAATCCACTGCAGTGACCCCTTACAGTCACTGTTTGAAACAGCTCACAACAGCTAGCTGGGAGGTTTGAAAAACCTCCAGATCCCTCCAGGGATTCCAGTGGATGCCAGTGATTCCTGGAGTGTGCACACCCCATGGTGTCAGTCTGCACCAACCCCTCCTCCCCAGAGCAGCTCAGCACTGTGACCAGCTTCCTGTCCAGCCAGAAGGCCAGTAGAGACTGCAGGGAAATCACCCAGTGACACACACACTGCTCCAGCTCCGTTTTATTGGCACAAAACTCCATTCTACTTTGTCATATAATCTGCAATTAATCCAGATGCCTGTAGACAATACGTAAGTGCTCGGCTGAATACCAGCTCATTCTTCTGCTTTTACACAACCTTCTTTTATAAAAATTTTCTAGGAAGGTGCCTCTGGGACTGGTTCTTTAACCCCCTTCCAAAACTCAGAGGAACTCTGCTGTATTGACCCTTCAGTCGGCTGAAGGGGCCTGGAAACAGCCTTTCTGAATGACAGGCAGGACACAAGGAATGCAGGAGTTTCTCCAGCTCCAGTGTAATGTGAACCAATTCTTACAGAAATCAGTGATAATAGCATGTATATCACATGAATCCTCTGCTCTGTTTTTAACGTTTTCTGAGGAAAAAAAGAAGTTGCTAGTAAGGGCTGTACACTTTGAACATAAACAAGCAACACCCCGCACTTACTACTAGACCATGGGGATGGCCCATTTATTAACACCTGGGTTTGCTCTGATTACAAAGCTGGCAGGTATTCCCTTCCTCTTGCAGCATGGCAAGCTGACTGCAACAAAATCAATATGCCAGTTGGCACAGATTATGCATCAAATACACTTTATCAACTGTCTGGCTGACGCACGGTGGTCACTTTAACCGTGAGGAGTGGGGTCAGCAGGGATGCAGGTTACACCACGGGACAGGCTTCTACATTCAAAGAAGAAATATTACCTTTCCAATCAATGGATTAAGCGCTCTGCCACTGGCTTTGCACCAAGGGCGTGTCTGCTAATTGCAAGGAGCAGATTGAGCACCCCACATTCCTCGGCCCAGACAATAGGGAAGTGGCACACCTAATCCCTTTAAATGGGATGCCTGGTGTTGCCTGCAAATCTGTTTACAGTGTTTAGCAAACGTGAATTCGTATTTGCTGGTATAAACGCCCTGCTGTGCAGACCTTTGTTAACTTGAGGCTACTTCCTTGTTCTCGCAAAGCTGTTAAATGACTCAATCTGGCCTTAATATGTTTCAGTGCTGTGTTCGCTACTTATCTCTCAGGCCTATTGTTTTCTAACGCATCCTCATAAACGTCTAAGAGGTTCTTCATTGTGACAACAATTTGTTCAATAATTACAGGTTCACATGAAGAAAGACCAATATAACCGTGTGGAAAATCAAATATACAGACGGAGGAGGAGGGAGAGGAGATAAAGACAATCTCAAATTACTTTAAAAAAAATAGACTAGAAGTCTTTAAGCGCTTTAGCATTCTCATAATTACAGAAAGAGGAAATTAATTAATGGCTATGTATTTTACGTAGTCTGTTAGGGGTCTGCAGGGATACTGCACCAAGAAAAAGATTAATTTCTGTAGTCTGTGTGGTTATTTGGTTTACGATATGATCGAAAACAATTATATTTGGCATTACAGAAGTATTGAGTATTCACTACTCTGTGTCCAAGGTATGGAAGATGAGGTCTGTGTTCCAAACAGCTTGCAAAACAAATGCGTTTACAAAGGAACTAGTAACAAATTATCCCTGTATCCTCAGGTCCTTTTAGCATAAAAAACCTCTATGAATATTATGGCTTCTATATACCAGGAAAGAAGCCAGTGAAGACCTTAGTTAACTTTTCAGACCTTAGTTAAATCTTCAAATACTTGGAGATGGCAGGTTTGCCATCCAAATGAACACTCAAATCATATATGCACATGCAGATTTGTCCAGGGCACAAGTTTATGACCTGCCAGCAGTGGCTTCCTGCAACCCCTCAAACTTACCTTCTGACCCTGTTACCTCCTTGTCACAACCTTGATAGGAAAGATTTGCCAAAGCCACTGTGATATTCAGCAACAAAGCAATAACAGCTGGCCTGGGTGTACCTCAGTTCTGCAATAAATCGGCACCCTCCCAGTATTTCAAAAAGCTTCCCTCTTCCCCTCGCTCTCCTCTGGCCAGTGGAGCAAGCCATGCCCATCACCAGAAGTCCCCTGTCACTTTAAGAACTGAAACGGGAAAACCTGTACCATTTTTATACTTTTGTTCATTCTTTTCAACCCATTCTAACTCCTTCCCCCTGGGAGCTAGCCCTCCACCAAAAGTTTCTTTCAGTAAAGCACTAGCTCTGTCTATTAAGCTTACCCACCCCTGCTTAGCCTTAACACTGGTTTCTTTGTACTTGCCTGGTGAACTGACCAGCTATACAGCACAATAGCTACAATTACTAAATTACACTCCCTGTCACTGCCTTTTGTATCACACCTCTAACAGGTGTCATTACCATGATAGGCAAATTGTAATAATCCATTCACAGCACCCCCCCCCCTCCCACCCCATCTTAATAATGTTGGGGTTTTTTATTATTATTATTTTATTTTACATAATATATGTGGGAATACTGCACAGAGCCTGAATGGTTGGTAAATACACAGGACTGAAAGATTGAACTGCGTGGACTGCACACACAGACTGCATTTAGGACAACAAAACTGAATGCTACCACATCCCTGACACTGTGAATACATGCAGTGATACATTTTAATACAGATATATTAAAAGAGTAATATTAATGCCAATAAACGTGGTTATGGAAAATACTGGTTTGAAAAAGAAGCATAGGGGGCATTTCTGAGCTGAGACTGCTCACCTGCCCTTATCTCACTGAGCTGTGCCATGGATGTGATGGGTGCATCAGGACAAACTGAGATCCTTTGTGAAACCCCAGCAGGCAAAGCAAGCGTAAGAAAGCATTCCAGGTTAAAAACTATATGAACACAGCAACTAAAGGCAGGTTTTTAGTATAAATTGAATATAAAAATGTAATGAGTTATACAATTCACAAAATCAAATATTTAAGTAAGGTTTAACCAAACCAATAAGGAACTTCTTTACTTAGGGCATTGGAACCTGCCATAACCTTTTAAAAGTGATAAATACACAGATATGTTGCTGTCTGCTGTTTTCTGGGGCCCCACTCATTACTGTGTTATTTCAGTTGTACACCACACAAATCCACTGCCTTTATTGACTGGAATAAAAGGTCACATAGTAGCAAAATGGGTTCCAAAACCCAACCTGATAATGACGGCATTGACAGCCCCACCAACACAGTTTGGATTTCTTCAGTGCATTGCACAGATAGAAATAAAACACAAAATTTCACACACTTGCAATGTAATACGTGGAGTAATAAAAAAAAAAAAGGCACCGTGCCTCAACACTTAGTTGAGAACACTCTCAACACTCAGTTGAGAATCTCTCTTTTCTAACTCACACTGCCAAGACATTCTGGATAAACAAAAAGTAATTGAAACAAGTCCTGATGGATAAAATAGTTTTCTTTTTGCTTCATTTAAAAATTAAAATCCATAGTTAAGCTATTTTTAGCTTTACAGGGTATTGTAGGAACACAATTGTTGTTCTAGCCTGAGAGAAACACAGGAAGAGATAGCCTGAGAAATCTCATTGTTATACTTGTTTAGATGCTAATAAAGGTAAGAATGATTGTGCTTGTCTTTCTGAAACACTGTATTTCAGAGCTGAGGTAATTTATGACCTATTAAATACATGGCATATGATTTCCATGAGGGGCAGACAGTGATAACCCAGACAGAGCTTCTCCAACCTTTTTGCCTGTTATGTGGCATTGTACATCTGAAGAAAGCAAACTGAAGGAGATGGAAGCAGTCTGATCCAGGATAGATACATCACATTTACACACAAGTAAAACTATTTTTCTTTCAGATATTAAGGATTAAGATTAATGAAAAAATATCAAGTTTATGTTCCCTAAAAAAACTGTCTCATGGAGCAAGGCACTGGCTGAAATTAGCCTTTTCTCAGGAAGGGCTTTTGACTTTGACAGTGGTAGAGAGACAAAGGAAAAAGTAAATAAATACAGAGAAAAACAACTTTATTTTTCATGCACTGCAGTGGGAGAGCTCGAACAAATCTTCAGCACTATTTTTGTTAACCTATTCTCTACGTGAAATGATCCTTCTGATCAAGGCAATGTTACCTACCCACACATTTTTGGATGATTAGACCACAGTTTTTGGCCCTACAACATCCATTGAAGCAGCTACAGCTAAGTGCAGGAATACCACTGTTCAGCTGTATTCCTGCTACAAATTTGGCATCTCCTTACACAGCTGTTTCTCAACGTGACAAAAAATTTGACACAGACAAAAAGGAATACATTGCACCCTACCCCATCATCCCATTCTTCCACTGTGAACACAGCACTTAACTCAGTTCCCAAACACAACATGCTCCAGGATGCTCCTGCTTCTGAAGACAACAAACCCCTGTAACTCACAGAACGAGTGATAGCTCATTTTTTCAGATAGCTGAAAAAAAGTTTGGATTCAGACATTTCTTCTGCAAGAGGGACACACTGTACCACAGTGAGAAAGCAGCTAAGCTACTTTGAAGCACATGGCCTCTAGGCCACATTCCCTTTAAAAACTCTAGTATCACCATCAAATCGTAATGCAAAAAGCTTGCAGGGATCACTGCTGTGCATAGCCAGGAAGAAATGTCACCCCACTTCAGGCACAGAGCTGCAGTCACTTGACAGACCCATGATTACAGTATGGATCCGAGACAGAAAAAAGAGGACAGAAAAGGTATGAACAAGTTTTGTCCTCTTTAGTATACACTAAGGTCTGTAATGAAGATGTCAGAGTCACCAGCACAAGAGCGAAGTGACGGACTGGGGTTATCACTCACAGTACCAACTTCTACAGTCTACAGAAGTTTCTACAACACTCACAAATATAAGTTATACTTCTGTAGATATCAGCTCTGGGAATTGCATATTTAGGAGGAGGAAAACATAAAAAATGGGTGCTCAGGATGGTCTTTCTCTTGATTCTTTACCACACTTTCTACAGTTAGACAAAAAAAGTAAACCAGAGTTGGTATGACACACTGTCATAACTTGGCAGACATGAGACATAAAAGCAACACAGAAGCTGCCTCATGTCTTGCATAATCTTTGTGAATCACCTGTGAATCATGCTCCCCTGAAATACATCACTAGATTGAATTGAATGCCTTACTTCTCCTCTCCATATCTTAAAAGAGGTGTTGAATAATTGAAGAGTATAGACAAGGGCCAGAGAAAAGATTTACAAATTGTGGGCAAAGAACTCTATTTTACTATGAGGGATTTAAGGAATTCAGTTTCACAATAAAGCTGAAAAGAAGTTTAATTTATGGTTTTAAATATTTTTATGTCAAAAGGTCCCACTTGTTAATACAGCCTCCTGTCCATCAAGAAAGGGAATATGAAGAATTTAGGATTGACCTTTGAAGCCTGGCAAACTCAGATTAGAAACAGAATCTCCTACTGCTTTAAATGCAGACTGATTCACTACTGGAATGATTACTACTGAAAGAGGTGGCCTTCTCATCTCTTGACACCTTCAAAGTATTGGATGCTTTTCCGGACAAGCTATTTTCATGAATTCAACTTACTGAGTTAAATGATGAAATAATTAGGTGAGATTTGCTGGCTTTGTTTTAGACAATAGGTGATACAATTATTTAATAGTCCCCCGTATTTAAAACCTATGAGTTACAGACTGTATCAATGTCTAAACATTTTCCTCCTGCAGGTATGACAGCAGTTTTTCTCCTCTCTTTCCAAATAAGTCTAAATACAGATTTATCAAATTACTTTCCCTCCCTAGAGCACGTGCAAGACAATGGCCATGAAAAAATTGAGTAGATAACGCTTAGTCTGAATCTATACAGTGCAAATCCAACCATTTCAATAACGTCCTTAGGAATAGCATGTAGGTATGAAGGTATCTGGAAAAGAGATATCTGAAGAAACGAAGTGAATACAGAGTGGTGCAAGCAAGCCTCTTCATTCACAGAACTCAAAATTAAAATTCTTAGAAAACAAATTATACCACTTTCTATGTAAATCTCTGTGCAGCCTTTATGGATCATTGCAATAGTGAACCATGTTTAGAAAACAAAACACTTTAATAAATATCCTATTAAAATCGTACTGGACCTTTTTCTTCATTTTGCAAAGTCTGGGTGATGCCAAAATCAGTCATTATATTCCACTCACAGTACAAGGCCTCAACTGAACATGCTAATGCCACAGTGCTAACCCAGCTCCCTCAAAGTGGAAAGGCAATAGTTTGAAATGACACATGCACAGTTGGGAACACCGGTCTGAAAGAGGCTGTGCCTCATTTTACTGAGATTTCATTAGAATCAGCCATCCCCAATTGACATGTTCACAAACTAGAGGGAATGTTTTTACTAACTCCCAATGTATGTGTGTACATAAACATAAAGGAAAAAAGAGGGAGAGAGAAATTGCATGCATCTGGATGCACATACAAAAGATACATACATAGAATCCCATAGTGCCTTGTAAGGCTGTAGGAGTTATTTCAAATGTTTTCCATGATAGCAAATAGTTCTCTTACTCTTGCATCTCTAAGCCCATCCTTAGCATTGAAGGAAACAATTGGTTTTAACAAGTTCCATCACTGCTTCTGCAAGTTCAATCACAAAGCCTTAGACCTGCCACACTCTAAAATATTCAAAAACTGTGCTGTTAGAATCAAATTACTGAAAAATGTTAAGCATGCACCTCTAATAAAATGTGCAGCCATTTCCCTAAATAACCCAAAACCTGAAAAAAATTCCTCCCATGGGTTTTGATGATATGAAGAATAGACATGTCATTTTATCACGACCTTTCTGTCTACTTTATCTATTATAACACACTACTTAGCATACTGCATGAGACAGAGGAAAGTTTGCTGGGCTGCCCAATTTTGTTTTAGCCTCCTGATTTATTATGTTAAGTACTAATCTGACATCAGGATTAAATGAGACTATCACCAGTAGAATCTAGTTTTAATGAAAGAAGAAATGATCGAGGAAGACTTGTCTCTTATAGAGTATAGCCAGCCTTTGTTTCAAGCCCTGCATGACTAGAAAAGAGTTCTTAAACTTTTTACTGTCCCCAACTCTCCCTGTTACCTCCTTTCTCTTTTACCTGGTACCACTGCTCTTTCTGCAATATTTAAGCACAATTTTCATGTTATTTTTACCAGACTCAGTCTAAAATCTTGTCGATTGTTTCCCAGTTACACTGAAATACAGACTCCTCTATCAACTGATATGTAAATCTTCTGTCCTGGCTTTCATCAACTTTTCATTGATTATTCAAATAATCTCTTCCCTGGCTTTGATAAAATCATTCTTTTTCTAGCCAGTGGTTTGGGCAACTTATCTCTCTCTTTGCAGTGCTTCCCTTCCTGCTACTTCCTTCACTCCTGCCTCCAGTTTTCATTTTCGAATTTCAGGTGCCATTCTTCAAGGCCAGGCCAATTGCACTTTATCCATTTTTATTCAGTGTATCGTTCAACCTCTTA